>JAOEHI010000014.1:156968-211176 GCA_025447815.1 Percopsis transmontana
CCATGTTCCCCTAGTGTGTCTGCCATGTTCCCCTAGTGTGTCTGCCATGTTCCCCTAGTGTGTCTGCCATGTTCCCCTAGTTTGTCCGCCTTGTTCCTCTACTGTGTCTGCCTTGTTCCTCTACTGTGTCTGCCTTGTTCCTCTAGTGTGTCCACTCCATGATCCCTAGTGTGTTTCCCTTTTTTAGTCCTCTTTCCTGTCCCAGTCCTTGGCCCCTCCCCTTCTACCAATTATCAGCCTCACCTGGTTCCCGTTCCTCAATCACCTCTAGTGTGTTTAGTCCCTGTTCTCCCCTTTGTCTGGGCTGTTTCGTCGTAACTGTTCCCTCACCCCAGCCTGCCAGCCTAGCCGGTTCCTCAACGCCTCGTTGCCTGCCGCCTGTCATCTGTCTGCCTGTCCGGTTTCTTATGCCCTGCTTCCCCTCGCCTGTTGGTACCGTAGCCCCACCTGTGTCTTCCCGGTCTTTGGCCCCCACCTGCTCTCTGGTTCTGACCCACCGCTTGCCTCTCGGTGGTACTGTACCCCAGTCCTAGCCAGCCCCGTTTACGACAACTGCCTGCCCCTATGTTTTGCCTCTTCTTTGCTTGCCTTCAGCCTCTTCATCTGAGTCCGGCTCCTGGGTCCTACTCGCCCGCACCCCTGACAAAACAAGGAAGAAACAAACACCAAATCATGACAGATTACACCCACTGAAGTCCAATGACATCCCATACATGTATGAGCTGCCGTACAATAACAAGCAACACTAACTTGTAATGAATTTATTTTTAGACAAACCGTCTGTCAGCCATTGGAGGGCTGGGCAACAGCGATAGAGTGAGAACGCTTCGCCATGTCCTTGCTGATGAGCTGGCTCTCTCCTTCAGCTGGGCTGAAAGGGGGAGCAACAACCCATTCTCCACATTAAAAATGACAGCTGTGATCAAAGGTGAGGCTGCAATATTAGGAATATATATATATATATTTCCTAAACGTATAATAGACATATTTTATAATTGTACAGCAGGAATACTTATTTATATTTGGGGATTTATTTTACCCCCACCAACAAACGCATAGACAAATGTAGATGAATGTATTCGTATCTTTGTGGGGTAATGAAAATATATTTTCATTAATAACGTTTTTTCTGTAACCTTTAACCCAAAACTTTTAATGCAGATTGACCTGACCTGAACCTAATTTGACTAAACTAAAAATTCTTCACTGTTTAGCCTAGACCAGGTGCCGGCACTGACTGGGCCGTGACTGTCAACATTGCTAGGGCCTGTAGGATAATGTCCTACCCTACACAGTAAATTCATCCAAAATCAAATAAGAATGACATAAATCAATAATAATTTAACATCTTAAAAAATCTGCTGCCTTTATTGCCGCCCCCCAGCGGAATCGCCGACACAGACTGTCATTAAACTATTACTCAAGTGCAGCGCCGACAGAGGAGGAGGAAGAAGACGCAGAGAAGCCAGGATGAGAGGTCTATATGTTTAAATGGGCTATATCAGTATTGTAGGCTACATTTCTGCTAGATGGCCTTTAATCAGGGATGGACTTACAGTATCTGTAGCAGCAGAGCTTTTGACACTGTGTTGACAGCACTCTTGAGTACTCTGTTCAAAACAAACGATGCACTCATCTCTGCTAAAATTAGACCTACGGAAAAAGAAAACCTTGTCAATCGCTGTCTTTTGGGACGGTTACAAATAAAAAATGAATAAATGATGAATTCATAAATAAATTAGGATATTGGTAGACAAAACTCGGTTGGCCCAATGATATTTGCCAACGTCATGCCAACGGATGGTACGATGAAAGCCCATCGTTGGGCCACCATCTTCGATCCAAGCCATACCTGGCCACTTGCCACTCTGCCTCTTCCTTCTCCTCTGTCAACACACAGCTTGGGGGTTGCCCTTGATGCTTTGGTACATGGGCCCACAGCACCATTTCTCTCCGTGCAGGAACTTCCACAGCCTGGTGTCTGGTCTTTCGCGTAACCCCAATCTCCCCCTCAGCCTGTTCTCTTGCAGTTCAGTGGCAGACTGCAAAAGCCTGTTCCCATTCTTCCCTAGCTTTGTACACTGTCACTCCAGGGTGGGTTCCTTGAAAAAAGGCATGCCAGCATATTGAGAGCAAGCACTCCCTAACTAGGACAACCCCCTTCCCGCGACTTTTACTCCTGCCACTACAGAGTCAAGGATGACACATCCGGTATAGCCTACACCGGATATGTCATCCTTTACTTATACCGTATAAGGAATAGCTATGCCATTAGCTGCCTTTAAGGATAGCCAATCCAGTTCATTTACATCTTGTGGGAGAAGGTGGCGCAACCATTTCTGGAATAATTAGCAAAAAAGGGTAACCTGTGACCCTGTGTCTAAAATACATAGCAGCTTTTTACCGGCTACTTCAACTTCCACACCGGGGCAGGAACGTATCAAGTCGGGCTTTAGTTGTGTCCTTGACAGAGCTCCTCCGTCACCCATATTCTATATTCTATATATAAAATAGCTAGCATTGCAAGTTGTGGAGGCGGTCTAAGCGGTCTGTGTGCACTACATACAGCAGACGGATCCCATCCATGCAGTGAAAAGGCAATGAAAATAGGGTGAAGTTGTTTACATGTTCTAGGGTAATTTATTTAAGAGCTTTCCTGCTAAACTTCAAGTTAATCTGTAGGTAATTTTAATTATATTTGTTAGAATACATACATAATACATTTATTCTTTAGTACCATACATAATTCAGTAATTTAAGGGCAAAATTATGTGCTAATTATATGATATTATCATTACCGTATGACGTAGTAGTGCAATAGTATACTACATTTTTTATTTGATGGCAAGACGATCAAATTACAGATTTTGAAATAAAAATTATTTTCTGTTTTCATCCTGATTGCAATTAGATGGGCTCACCTCGCTCGCATTACCTGCACTCTCCCTGACATTCCCATTCAGCTGGAGAATCTTCTCGAGGTTGGGGGTGTTTTCCACTTAGCAGCCTATGTGTCGCCTATTAATATCAAATGAGAGAGTTGCCTCTGAACAGGGCTGGAAGACGGCAGCGCTCGCATATGGAGTCAAGGTGATACCATACTCTGGGGAAAGGGCTGCCCACCTCTGTGTAATGGGAATTTAGGAGGTCTACAATGCGATAGAATGGCACTGACTTATTGCACGTGTGATTAAAAACCTACAATACCCCCCAGGAGAGGTTCCTATATAATGCAATTGTGTCATACTAGCCTATATAAAATTCCAGAGCGGTATTTTTCGATGCATTGCATGTTAAATGTAATCACTTCTTTTATGGGGACAGGCATCGCAGACAGGCGAACATATTCACCTTGAACCCACATTCTGAGTGAGATGGGATGTTCCCGTGTGCGGATTACTTGCTGCGTTTGGGAATTGTCTCCCTGGCACTTCACGTCAGTGAACGGGTCGACGGCTGACAAAGAGTGATTAAAGCACGGGTCTATTTAAGACTTTTGTAATTACAGAAAAATTTGAAACAGAGAGACTAAATCCGCAGAAGGAATGGACCCCTACAGTTGGACAGCTGAGATGAATGGAGGCCCAGGGTGATGACACATACACTTACAGCCCAAGGCCTTCACATTTTAATGGTGTTTGGCCTGAAAATGTGAAAGAACGGTATTATAAATCCTGCTCAGGCACCCGGACAAAGTACTTATGATATGAGAATAAAAGGGATATCAAGCTGGAGGTTTAAGAGGATCAAATTTAATTAAGTTATATTCATAAAGATAACTTACATGACATGTCAAAAGGTTCATGACTGTGAAATGACTTTCACAACTATAAGAATGTGATAGTATACTTAGTTTTCACGATTCAGAAGGCTATTATGCTAACATTAGCAGACATTTAGAGCAGTTAGATCAATTGGGATTTTAAAAAGCTTAAAATACATTGTAGATGTTAAGAGCTATCAGTTAGAGCTACCCAGAGTCCGCTGATCTCCACTGGCCTTTCCATCCCTGAAAATATTTTCTCGAATCACTTTCCTTTAATACCAAAGTAAGATGAAGAGCTAATTACATCTGTAATAACTTTTATACCTCTGTGTCCAAGCGATTCAATAATAAATGATACCCAGAGACATGGGTTAATATGAATGTGTGTGAGTGTGTGTGTCAAATAATTGAATGGAGCATAACAGTAAACCTTTATGTGGTACTGCAATTATATAAAAGATACATTTATTTGCTGTGGTAATGTCATTTCCAACTTAATGTTGTTCTGTGTCTGCCTGTTCTTTTTCATGTTTGTCCCATCGGTATTTTAAATCAAATAGTGTGTGACATTTATACCACATTACATTTATATATCTTGATATTTTTGCATTTAGACTTTGTTTGTTTTCATCTATAAGTTGAACACATTTAATGTGCTTTTTTTCTCCTGGGTTGGTGTCTTCCCACAAATAAAAGCCATATAAAAATAATACGATTGTCATAAATCAATAATAATGACTAGGGCTTTTCAGGCGTGCATGTTGTTGACATTTTCAGCTTTGACTGTAGGGAAATATTTTGACAGCTTTCACTACCAAGCAAAGTTATTATAGTTTTGCATTTTTCATTAGTTTATATTTTTATTTAGATTTGACATTGTTTTCAATTTCAGTTTATTTGTAATTCGTTTTTAAAGTGGGTTGGCTAGTTTACTTTAGAGTAAAAACCAAAATACTAGGCTTATAAACATTGACAAAGACGAAGACGAAAACTAAGCATTTTCTATCAGTTTCAGTTAGTTATTGTGACCCAACTGTATACCGACTTTAAACAAAACTATCAAAGCACAGTATGTACAGCATCTTCAATCAGAATCATAACAGTAACCTGTCACCAAACAACTACTTCAAACCATGTATATTTATATATTAGAATAAAACCCTGACGTGCAAAAGAGCTGCCTGTAATAATTCTGAGACATCCTACATTATAGCAGTAATTGAAGTTTGCTTGCTTGGCTATAATTGCCTCCCTGGTGAACTGAATTTCTTCTTAATTTCCATCAGACCTTTCACTTTGCTGAGCGTAGCTCAGTCCAGATTCAGACACACAGACAGCACTTTGAATTATTAATTCCACTCAATGCTGATGGCAGACGAGGCAACTTTTCAGCTTGCTTACTGCATGAAATAATGCAAGTGGACGTTGATTTCCATAGACACATGTTGAGCTGATACAGGGAAGTATCTGAAGTGACCTGGATTCTAAGCTGTCAGAGAGAGACCTAGAAACCGGCTGGAGGAGAGAGACCAGACCTAGTCACTAAAATAGAGTTTGTGGTGGCAGTGATATGGTCAAGACTATATTGTGTTCTATCTTACACCTGGCGCAAAACGGCGCCAAGCGTGACGTAAGTGTCTTCGCTAGTTTCAGACCGACGCTGTTGTACTTTTCCCGTCCAACGCCCACGTTGTTTAAATAGCAAATGCACTTGCGCCCAGGCAAGTGGTCAGGCAAACTGCTATCTTGAGGCAGTGGAAAGTGATTGACCAACAAAAACCTGGTCTCAAGTCAATGGTGTGTTGGACCAAATTTAGGTCAGTTCCTTTATAATCTATTCTGAATCCATTGATCACTATGGGATCAAATGTTTCAGCAAAACATTATGACAAACCTCTTGAATCACCTAAAACCTGTCCTCTTGCAATGCTACATGTCTAAATATACACCATTAAAAATATTTCAAGACATGGCTAATATTGATGCACTTTTAGCTTGCTTCTTTGTTTTTGATGCCCAGGTACTGGGCTAGGATATATGGTACTATGGTCATAACGTTTCACTTAACCGAACCTTAACCTCTTAACCTTGCCCCAGTGTATCCTACAACCACATGTCCTATGGTACATTGCAGAGCCTTTGTGTCATAATGGATTACCGGTGAAACTCAGAAAATATCTGGATGGAGTATCTGGATAATTTTAGCATTGAAAAAGGACCATTGTTCCAAGTCAAAAAAGGTTTCCCTGTAATGCTTTGTATGTGGACAACAAAGTATTTTGTTTGTTATTTGTTACAATCTTACCGTGGTAATGAAGTCTACTGAACAGCCATTCCACCTGACTTTAAAAGTCTCCACTGTAGTGACATTAAGCAGTGCTGTTGGACCAGGGCTTTTGGATTGAAAAGCGAGACGCACTGTGTTGCAGGCTTACAGCATTCCTCAGGACTGGAATTTTAAATGTATGGAAATGACAAAGACAGTAATAAACCACCAAGCTTGTTACGTGATTGACAGGGAACTTACATATGATTATAATAGTATGTATAATTGTATGCAGGGTGCAAAGCTGAAATTATACACCAATTGTTGAGATACATCAAAACAAAAACAACAATGTTGTTGTAACACTGGTTTCAAACACAAGGGCATTCTGAATTGAGAGCCACACGAGCAGTTAAATGTCTGGAGAATTGGAGAATTCCGAATATTTTTAGAATGTACTAATTTGAGCATGTTCCCTTCGAATATTGCTGTTTGTGTACTGTGTGTGTCACTATCACATTTAATTAAGTAATGCATGGGCAGCTCTGTTTTTTTTGGCAGATGACAATGATAGAAAGAGCTCAGTTAAAGGTACACAGCAGAATGTCAGTGATTTTGTCTTTGTAACAACGGCAGGGCAACAGGAGTATGTGGAGCCGGGACGAGAAATAAAAAACACAGTAGCAGATCAGAGTTCAGAATCCGGGACAGCCAATGGTCAAACTAACAGAAACACAGGGTTTCTGTTAGTTAGAAACAAAGGGCCAGATATGCTTTGTAAAACCAAAGTAGCAACTAAAAGCAGCTTTAATTGGATGTTACTTTCCCTCTAAAGGGGAGCACGGGTGAAAACAATAACCAAAACAAGGACACAAAACAATGGGAAAGACAGAACCTAACCTCATGTAAACCTAACCAGTCATAAAGGTAACCGGTGCACTTGAGGTCACAAGACAAAATTACATCACTAATCCTTTGGCAGCAGAGGAGGAGAAACAGTGGCCTGGTTGGGAAATCGATTCTTTTTGCAAGATAAAAATAAATGAATAGAAAGTGCATCTCTGGATTTATGAGCTCTGGGGTTGGAGTCAAGTTGGGGTCAGGGCTAAACCTCAGACACAGCATTCATGAATGTTTGGTAGCTGCGGTATTTTATGATTGGTTACTATAAAGTTAAATGTAAAGATCCATCGTTGGACCCTGCTCTCTGCGTGTACCTTGTTCTGTGTGCGTGTGAGCGCACCTACATTCAATAAATGGGTTCATTATTATATTCTCTTGCTTCTTTCTTTACCAAGCAGCATCAGAAGTGTATTTTTGCGTGCATTAGTATATGCTTATTATAAAAAGAAGGATATCGTTTAATACATAATGTGTTCAATCATCTGATACATATATATTGGTGTAGTTTGACATCACCACTGTACACATTAAATGTATCTACCCTCTACGTTTGTTTTTGGGTTGGTTAATTGTTAATGTGATGTACTCAATATACAGGAAACCACCAGTTAGCAAGGGATTGGCAAAACACACAGAAATGCTTGTAAAGAAAGAAAGGTAATTATGGAATCAATGACACAGACTCCAATTGCAGCTCAAAGAAGAACCCATTTTAATTATATGAAAATATGAATTTGAATTTAAATGATGAAAGGTGGAGGTGAAGGTGTACACATTTCTCACCCAACAGTTCTCGCGTAGTGGGAGATGTCTAGATGAAACATCACCTGGTTTTCATTCATGCTCCATTTCTGTCTTTAAAACACACAAGAGAGAGTACGTTCTAAAACAGGGAAATATACTGACATTGAGAATTTCTGTGGCTTGCAGACTGTGTGGGGTGGATTTGTACAGCTCACTACCGGCGGACGTTTACAGCAGAGCTGCGGTAAAAGGCACACTGCTCATCTCTTATTTACAATTCCTCAATTCTATAAACTCTCTCCCGTTGTTACATGCTATTCAACAGCACAGGGTATGAACAGGCATAACATGTAGTCCCGCTCCAAACTCAACATGGACTCAGCATAAACATCGTTGTTCAGTATTCAGTGAAAGAACTACTGTTCTTCAATAGCTGAGATAGTTTAATATATTAATTTGTGAATGGTTGTCAGGGTGGGAGTTCATTTCAGGATGTTCATTTTCTGCTCTGTTGCAATATTTGTCTGGTGTGTGTTTACTTTTTGGAAAACAGTTTGTAAACCCTGTCACTTGTGGAACTACAGTACAGATGAGGCTCGCAAGCTGTTCCAGTTTCCACAAAGTAAGCTGTTCACTGCTGCAAAATGCTGGCCTGTTTTTTTCAGATAGCCTATGTTTCTCTCACATAAGGCTCCTGTGAAATGAGGAGAGATGAGTTAGACGTGAGACATCTTAAAGAAAGAAATATGTTTGGATAATACAATACATCCACCTATCGCAACCAAACGATTAAATGTCTACAAGGGTCGGATGATACTGTAGGTGAATATTGGTTTTAGCGAGTGTATTGAAAGAATGGTCTTGTTTATCAAACAGGTACAATGCTGTCATCCAGTGGCTAATTTACTAATTACCATATAAAGCCACAAAACATCTCGGATTACTTATCAGAAAATTCCACACAAGCACAAAGTATTTGTTATTGAAGTGGAATTCTGTGAGTGGGTGATGGACATTCATTAACGGTATTCTGTAGCCATGAACAATTCTAAAAAAACATGTTTAACGCTTATATATATAATGTACTGTTCGTCAAGCCGAACAGGTGATCGAGAGGGTAAAACCGCGAGCCTGTCTCTAGAAAATGATGAGGACCCACCATAAGTCCCACCATGTTCTATTATGAGCTGTCAAATTATTCTCAAGTAATTCTCCCAGACCTCCAAGGGTCAAGGTTTGAAAAAGCTTCAGTGTCCTCGCCCATTATATAGACACGCATGAGGGCAGAATGTGTAGTTTGTTAATGAGCTCAGTGGGACCAGTGGTTAACAAGACTATACTTCTTTGCCACCGATACTGGTACCAAGTGTGCAGACTTTATTTGGATGTCAACCCCTAGCATGAATGAGTATTACATTTCTTAAATTCATTTTTAGTGTGCTAATTGTTGGACACCCTGTCTCTAAAAGGGTGTCACATTTGCGATTGGAAGAATTATCTTGAAACCAGTGCAAAACGAATGCATTACAACTAAGCCTACATGGTGAGCCTGAATAGGTACTAATACTGTATATCTATATTAAAAAACAGGGCTAGTTTTGATTATCTGTTTTTTATTTTTTATTATCCACCCTATAAAAATAGATTAAACTCATTGAAATCTACATTCATATGGAGAATTTGACTCCAAGCCCAATAATTTCTTAATGAATAAGTACTAATCCAATCTAGAAACTTTTACAATTATTGTATTCTTTTTAATTAATTAATTTTTTAATATTTTATTTTAAGCAGAACTGTAGTATGTTTACGGCCTGTATGGCTGAATGACTTGGTATACAGCATTTCACCTGTTTAGCAGTAGCCTACACACAATACAGTATGCTATATAAAAAATATTTATTAAGTAGGACACTCTGCTTGCACCTTTATTCTCTAATTTCAGTTAAAGATTGCAAACAAAGCAGGTCAGTGAAGATGTCTGGAAAGTTGCCTAGATATGGATCAACCATAACATTTGCTAACAAATATTTACTCGAAATGTTTACTGTAAATTGGAGTACAAACTTACTGTAAGTTGGATAAACGTGTCTGTCATAGTTGCAATTGCAATTGATGTAATTTCAGACTTTAGGCGAAAAAACTATAATAAACTGTGTCTGGGCCAGGTCTGTGTGTGGATGTGATTCTTACCAACCATGGTGGTCTATTGTCCCGCAGAGGGCAGCAACGCACCAATATGCCGTCAATCTACTGACGTTTATAGAAGAAGAGGTACTGGGGTGTGTGCGCAACAGCTAGGCATCATCATGCCTGCTGCTGTGATTATGGAAGAAAACTATGATAAATTGCTCGAGCAGTGTGAAACTCAAGAGCTCGAGGTAAGCTCGGACTTTTATGTACTTTGTATTTGACGTGCTGGTGATTAATGTGTTACTTTTGGTGACATTATATGTGACAGCTAACTAAGAGGCTAGCATTAGCTAACCTGGTTGGTAGCTAGCTACCTAGCTAGTCAACGTTGGTTTGGTTCAGTTTATTAAACCGTCAAGCTCTTTTTAAAGTATTTATACTGGACACGTAAATACGATCTCTAAATTAGTTTACGTTTGTTCCGGATTCATCTGAATATGTCTGTTGCATGCTAATGAAGCAACGATAGTTAACAAAACATAAACTTTTAACTTCTCTGTACTACTGTATAACGTTACTTGCAATGCATTTATAGGTATACCAGTGGTCGGCGTTACAATAATAACCTTGTATAGCATACAACCAACCCGGTTAAAAGAACACAGGAGCATTAGCGCACATTTGGCATTCCTTGATGCTTTTTTAAATGTTAAGGTAGCGAAGCTTGCTATGCTCCCTAAACACCACCTGTCCTTTTTCACAACAGGCTCCAGGGGGCGTTGCAACACCTCAAGTGTATGCTCAGATGCTGGTCTTATATTTACTACACAATGATATGTAGGTCAACCCTATCTATCTATAAATGTGCTGTTACACTCTGTTACAAAAATATTGAAACGAATTTTCTTTTATGGCGTCATTTGTGTGGTGCAGCAGGACACAATTCACTTAAAATGACGTTGCGTATGGTTGTGACTGTTCGTTATATAACAAGTCATCTGTCACTATCATTAACTTTCATTTCATACATTGGAAGCTTATGCTATTACTTTAAGTGTCGTTTATTTGCAGTCGTGACCCTGGCTTAATTGCTGCTGTTTCAAATAGGAATAATGCCAGATATCTCTGGAAGAGAGTTCCCCAGGCAATAAAAGTGGTAAGAACATAAAGCCCTTTAGAAGTCTGTTTCTAGGCCTAGTGTAACATGAATACTGGAATCACGGGATTGTTTGTTGTGTACAGGCGAACCCTGAGTTGACAGCAGTTTGGGCTGTAGGCCAGCGCATATGGCAGAGAGATTTTCCAGGAATCTACGCAGCAATCGCAGCCTACCAATGGTCTGAGAACATCCTGCCTGTCATGGAAGCTCTTCAAGGTACCAGAATGTGTTTTCAGTGTGGAAAATGCAAGCGTGAACTTCCAGGACCAGCAGGGGGTGATATTGTAACACCTCGTTGGTGCTGTAAAGAAATCCATGAAGAAGTTTGACTGTATTAATACATGGTGTACAGCAATACGGTTTATGTATAACATATACAGTCATTTAGATTGTTGGTTCAACAAAACGACATGAAATAAGGATTTCTTTATAGTATCAACTCATTGGGTCCCAACGCTTATTTACTAAAACCATATCAATGCACCGGTAAAGGCATCTTATTATGCCACAAGTGTATGCTATTTATATCCGTGTCATGCTGTCTGGACATTGTGTGAAAACTCCTGAAAGATCACTTGGTAAACACAACAACTGGGTCATGAGGGGGTTTGACGTGGATGTGTTTACCCAGTAGATGTGCTCTCGTAGGTGGGACAGTGGGGTGGGCACATGGGCCTGTTGATCTCCCCTTGCTATACCACTTCTGTCAGGTTTCACAGGGGTGACATGGCTCACTGTGACACGCTCAGCAGCCAGTGGGTGGGGGTGTTTTTATCAGAAAAGGTCTTGGCCAGCCAGAGAGGAATGTGTGTCCTGGTTGGTGGACGGCATCGGATGTCACCAGCTGTGAGGGTCGGTATAAATAACGGAGGTGCTAGCTCTTCGCCAGACTAGATACAAGCTCTTCAGCGCAAACGCTTAACTTGCTTACGTCCTACCTTCCATTTTATCTGGCTTGTAGACGCCAGGGGAGAGCGGATATTTTAGTTTTCTCAGAGGAAACGTGAAGAAGGTAAGCTTATAAGCTCCTCCATCATGGACGTCCAGAGGACAGGCTCCATGGTTCGCTCCTCCAGCCCCATGGAGAGCCTCGAGAAACAGCTCAGCTGCCCCATCTGCCTCGACATGTTCACCAAGCCCGTGGTCATCCTGCCCTGCCAGCACAACCTGTGCCGCAGCTGTGCCAGCGACCTCTATGACTCGCGCAACCCCTACCGTTTCTCCGGCGGCGTCTTCCGCTGCCCCACTTGCCGCTTCGAGGTCGTGCTGGACCGCCACGGCGTGCACGGCCTGCAGCGCAACCTGCTGGTCGAAAACATCATCGACATCTACAAGCAGCAGCAGGAAGGCAGTGTCAGCAGCGGCGGAAACACGGAACCCACCTTGAAACCCAAAGAGTCCAAGGAGCCCATGTGCGCCGAGCACGAAGACGAGCGCATCAACATCTACTGTGTGACCTGCCAGGTGCCCACGTGCTCCATGTGCAAGGTGTTCGGCCAGCACAAGGACTGCGAAGTGTCCCCCCTGTCCAGCATTTACCAGGCCCAGAAAGGTGACCTCAGCAACGCCATCGACACCCTGGTGGCCAGCAACGGCCGCCTGCAGGCCCTGCTCAACCAGATGGAGGACACCTGCCGCGCCGTACAGGAGAACGCGCAGCGCGCCAAGCAGGGGCTGGCGGAGCGCTTCGACCAGCTGTACACCGTGCTGGAGGACCGCAAGGCCCTGCTGCTGGAGCAGATCGGGAAGGAGCAGGACGAGAAGGTGGCGGCTCTGCGGGCGCTGGGTCAGCGCTACAACGAGCGTCTGCAGACCAGCTCGGAGCTGACGGACACGGCCGTACGGGCGCTGGAGCAGAGCAGCGCTCCCGAGTTCCTGCTGGCCTCCAAGGGACTAATCTCGCAGACCAGGGACGCTGCCAAGGGCTCGCTGGCCGTGGAGAGGCCGGAGCCTGGCTTTGAGAAGATGGACCACTTCACTTTGTCCACAGAGCACGTGGAGGCCGTCCTCGGCAAAATGGACTTTGGACCAGGCGACGATGACGAGTTCGAGGATGCAGAGGGAGAAGAGGAGTGATTAAGCGTGAAATAGTTATGGACTCCTTTTTAGAAACAGATGTGTACTGGTTGTTTAACCTTAGTGTTAATGGCAGGGACTGTAGTTGCAATTTGGTCAAAATATTGAAGGAAATGATCAGGCTAGAAGGAATTAGCCTTATTTTGAGTGCAATATCTATAATCTATGTTTTGTACTCGTTTTTTTTTTTTTTTTATACTTTTATACATCAATGCCAACATTCTTCTGGTTTTAAATGTGGATCTGTCTGATTTTTTTCGTTACATTTTTCCCTTACCCTTCCATTTAGTTTGAATTTTTTTAATTCAACATTTGTGTCGTCAATGTCTGCTTGCATCAGAATTATAAATGCCTGAATTGTTTGTGTGCACATGGCTTAGGGATCCACAGATCTGTCTCCAAAGGCTGAAATAAAGAAGCCTTAAATGACATCACAATTTGTGTCCTTGTTATCAAATGCCCGATATTCACAATACGGTGTTAATTAGTAGCCTAAAATGGGAAAACAATCTCCAGAGTTGCCCATGCTGATCTGCAGAAGTTACTTGGCATGGCTCCGAATGTTAAAATAAAAGCCCTTACCAAGTGCTCTGCACTCTTGCCTTTGCTGGTGAAGAGTGGGGTCTATTTTAAGAAGGCGAGAGGCCCTGGAAGGGAAGGGCAGGTGGGCTCCTGTTCCTCCTCCATATCCCTGAGAGGTGTTGTGGATCTAAAGAGGCACCACATGAGCGCCCTGCCGGGATATAAATACCACATGTGATAGGGACAAAGTTACCAAACCCCACCCCCAGAAGTGACCTGTGTGGCCAAGCCTGAACAATGGCTTAGGAAAAGTCCCCATTCCCTGCCAGTATGCCACCAGTCTGCTGGGAGCCTTCAAGAATGAGTTGAGTCACTCTCTCTGGCCGGTCTGCCATGTGTATTGTATAAATTGTCACATTAAGTAGTTTCATGTAGAAACAAGACCAACTATATTTTGGCCAAACTTCCGCTTGGATGTGAATTTGTAGAGCCTTAAAATAAAAGGAGCACTGTGGGTTTTGACTAATATAAATCCAAAAGCAAAACGTGTGAGCAGAAACGAATAGCTAGAAACTCTGATAACAGGAGCCCCCCCACCCAGACAGCAGGCTCGGTGAAAAATGTTGGCAACTCTGCTCCTCTCCCAGCTGTCCTTGCTCATCCGGCTTGTTATTGCTGCTGCTAGTGGCGTCTCAGCGACCGGACTGTTTGTTGGTCCACACAGACCGTTGCTAGGCTATGAAACAGAGGCCGCCACCTTGAGCTTTTTACATGACTGCTGTCCGACCAGCAACAAGCTGCTCTGTCATTAGTTCACCCTCCGTTATCAACCCGCACGGGGCTGGGTGTTGACTGACTGGCACGAAGTCTGACAGCCAGGTGTTTCAACCGTCTGCTCGTCACTGCTGGCTGGCCGTTGCGATCGATCGGAAGTGTAGCACTGACTGGATTACATACTAAATCACACTTGCCCAACACACTAGAATTAGTTTATATTCATCAAGGGTTTTGTTGGCTAGCTAACAAAACGCATGAGTGATAAATTATAGTTTAATCTCCGGATGACGCATGTTTGAAATGTTTGCATTTCTTGTCCATTAGGAGAAGAAGAGGTCCTAACAGTTGGCTGGTATCTGGTTTCAATGCCGGCTTTGGTAAAGTACGCTAGTTGAACGCTCAGCTAGCCTGATCATTGTCTCCGTTTCCACAGAGAGCACACGGCAGCGAGCTTACGGCCTGGTGGCCCAGGCATACACTTCTATCGCAGCTGATGACTTTGCTGCCTTCGTGGGCTACTCTGTAGAGGAGGCTGTAAAGGGTGAGATTAAATATCTACATCATCCCATCTAGAATATTTCCGCTTGTGAAGACTGTAACGAGAGTTACGTTTCATGAAAATGTACAGCACCTGACTTAAAATGTTTCGAAGACTCATGTACAGTTTAGGGTTCCCTGCGCTCAAACTCTATTTCTTTATTTGTTTTTATGGGGAAAAAGCCATGTGCTGCACATCGAGTGGCTGGCTTTTTCCTGGTCTTTTAAAGTCAGTGTCTTGACCCTTTCACATCTCACTATAAAAAGTTTATCTGTAACGTCTTCTCACAACCCACATTTAGCACAGGAAATATGATGCCTGCTAACCTTAAGCCATCAGACAAGGAAAGGCCTTGCAAATGTCAGCAGGGGTTGCCAACTCAAGATGCATATACTTTCCTCTTTCACTGGGTTTTTCTTTTTTGTCTATTCGTTTTTATTGTCTCTAGGTGTGGTGAGCCAGGGCTGGCAGGCAGACCCTAACACCAGGATGGTGATGCCTCAAAAGCCAGGTAGGTGGCGCTGTTTCTCTTAACACTACATTCTCTCGGGACCTCTCGCTGCTTTATTGCCAGGCCTGGTCAGCACATCTCCGCGCCCACACAGATGTTAGAAACTAGAAACACGCCCACGGCTGACCTTGGAATTGGAAAGGGTGTTTTGAACCACTGGAACTTTCCGATCTCTAGCACGAAATTCTCACTGTTTAAACTGAGATCTCTCTTGGATTTCATTAATCAATTCATTCCGGTCTCTCTCTGTCGCCTCTCTGTCTCCTTATCCCCCCCCTCACCTCCCCTCTGCCCCGGGCTTGTCGACAGGCCTTGTGTGAGGCAGGAGGCCGCCGTCTCGTTTGAGATGTATTTATACAAACACGCGTAACTGCTTCCCTACTTTCTAATCAGTGGACCGGAATGACTAAGCATCTGTCGTCCATGTGGCGAATACCGTCGTCCCTGTTGCGCCCCGTTAATCTGCACGCGTGCCGGAGCGTTTGGCGGCTCCGCTGTTCACTCGGCCGTGTGTTTGTGGGAAGACTGAACTTCCTTCAGTTGGAAACAACGTTCCTGTTGGATAGCGATGGAAAGTGTTTCATACAATGTGAACCTAAAGAGATGAGTCAGTGGCCGTCAGAACCTCTCCCCCTACAACCCCTAACGTATGGCTAGAGATGCCTTTTAGGAGTTTAATTATTATGTCTTCATAAAATGTGCATCTATTTAGATTTTCTGCTAGTGTTTCTAGCTATTTACGTATGGGTTCTGGCATTATTTGTCATTCTTTGGTGTGTGACGGGAGTGGAAGGTGATGTACGATGCACTGTGAAGCACTCCTTTTTAGTGGTGCTGGGCTCGGGCCTGGGGATCATTTAGACCAGCGGACGCTCTACACAGCTGGGACACACAGAGGTGCGTTGGGTTGGCCTTTAATCTACACCTGCATCACACCAACTCCACATTTTCTCTCGTCACCCAACAGATCCTCCGCCTGTGTCGTTGGTTCCAAACGAGCAGCAGCTGGCCAGACTCACCGACTACGTGGCTTTTCTTGAGAACTGATAACACACACACACACACCCCTACTCCTCGCTGGATAAGGAATGACGCCGCTGCAGATGCATTTGACCAGTTTAGATAAAGGCCTTGCTACTTTCTAGCGCTGCATACCCACTGACGCACTGTCCTGCATGATTTTGCAGACTATGTACCTACCATCTTCTCTGTACGACTGCCTAAAATGTTCTCCACCCTGAATATCGCTTGCTACCTTCTACACGACAATGTTATTACATTCTTAGTTGATTTTTACTTTTTGCAAGCTTTCCGATGCACCTGGGCCTGATTTAACAGTAGACCAAGCTGTAAGAGGAGACTACAGGCTAATCACTTGTTAAATGCTCTTATTGCTACTGTACAGGCAGTTGAGTATATTCTTCCTTCGCTTCAGCCCAGCATATTCTTCTTGTACAATACCAAAACGACAAAGCATATTTATTTTCATTCTGGTTTAGCACTTAATTGTCTGGAGACAATTATTTTTCAAGCAGAAATCGCCTTGGCATGCACGATGATGTGTTCAGTCTCCATCCAGTTTGTCTTCAGTAAAAACCTCCCTCGTTCCACTTTATGTTGGAAGTTTGACTGGTGAATAAATATTTTGATGTGTTTCTAATTCAGAACTCTTTCTTCAGAGCTGTTTGTTGTTTGGTCTTTTGAAAACCTTGTTTGCTTCTAACAAACTAGCATCTCACAAACGTGCTGGAATTCTTCGTCGGTTATATTACGTGACATTTATACATGGGTAATTTTTACAGGTGTGCCTCAGAATTTTAATTAACATTTGTGAGCTAGGTTATAGCTATAAATGACGTGATCTGTGACTGTGTAGCACAATGCATCTCCCCACAGTTTTCTGGAGATGTTGGTCCAGTATAATTTTGGCTATTATTGAATACATGGACATGAAAGCCCATAAAATGTGATTTTAATCAAGTGATTATGCTAGTCAATATCGATGCAAAACTAATTGAATATTCTCTCCCAGAAGCTTGGACACAGTTCCACATCTTCCAAACAGATCAAATGATCTGTTATGAAAGTGGGTTGGCTTAAGGAAAAGAGATGTTGTCCAGGTCGTTTGAGTAGGTTTGAAATGTTAACAGTGAAATTAATCGGAAGATTTGTTTTCTCTGTAAAGGCTCTTATCTCCACATCTGTGAGCGCATGTCTGGATGCTACCTGCTGTGAGCTCTGGCATCAAAGTTTGTCCTTTCAATTAGCTTTCTTTTCTGTCTCCGCGTATATCTTCAGAATAATCGAACATGTTCCAGCCCTCCTTTGATCAGCTATGAAATGGCGAATTAAAAGAAAGTGGCGGATGCCGGTGGACATTCTCTGGCCACAGCTCTTAGTGAAAACTTCAGGTTTAACTGTGAAGCTACACAGATGTAGGCAACATGTCTCCTCCTATTAGGTTTTATATGTCATATGCACAGTAGTGAAACAGTCTAGTGTCGTTCCTGTCAGTGAAATGCTTGGACTTGGAGCTTTACACAGCAATGCAAAATAATGAAAGGATAATTCAGACAAAAAGTAGAATGTTTTAAAAAAAAAAATATTTAAATAAAAAATGATATAAGATATGTGTAAATAATATTCAGAACACTCATACTTGTATTTCAATTACATTTTCACATTAATTCAAACATAAATAACATTGTATAATAACTTGTGCATCATACTGTACTTAATGTATGATGCCTGCACTGCGTTCTCACAGGTGCAGAGTACTGGGAAAATGCTTAGTGTCTTGTTTGTGTTGACTTTGAATCTGAGGAAACAGATTCATACTGACAGGTTTATATGTTCAATATAAGCCAGGGAATAATTTCTGCTAGAACGGGAAGTTCTGTTGAACTTCAACAAAGTGGAGCATGAAAGACTGAATGGGAATCACCAAAGTGACCAGTGTTGATGCTCAAATATTGCGTTATTAATCTAATTTGATTCATGTGGAAACGCTTACCTAGGATTACGTTACCATAAGATGTATTCTGTTAGGCGAATGGCTTGAAACGGCTGGAAAAACCTTTTTGATGTCTGAAAAGCAACTCACGTGCAGACAAAGGCCGTGATTTTTTTATTTTTTTTGCAGTGAGGTAAATGATTCTGCATGCACACATTGGGACAATTGCAAAGTTAAAGAAAGGCTGAAATGTTTCCTAGCTGTGACAATGACCTAAAAATGACTTCTTACATGTATACACAAGTTGTTTGTAATGTTTTCTCCAGGGCTCCAGATGAATGTCCACGCTGTAGTACAGCTTGCATGAAACTAAACGTAGATGTTACGGAAACGGAAGAAAACGAATGTTAGGCAGCTAGGCGGTCTGTGTGCTCATGCCTGCACGTGTGTTTACTGGGAGCCTGGGGCCCTTGATGTATCTCTTCTAGGGGTCAAAGGTCTCGCTAGGGGTCAAATCATGTGATTTGTGCCATAAATAAAGCTACGCAGGAATGCAAATCTGCTGCTGGTATACAGACACAAAATTGCTCATTTTGAATTATTGAATTAACACATTTATTAGTGTTAATTTCATGCTCTTTATAATGCAATAATACAATTACGATAAATTCTGTCTAAACCGTCTCAATCTATAGAATGCACTCTATACTAGATGTATTTACTTTACTTGATATTAGTAAAATGTATATAGCAAATTTAAATGACTTTACAGTGCTTTGTCAATTAAAAGCAAAGATTAAGTCACTTAAAAGCCAGGCTATAAAAACTGGTTCTAAGAAGTTACTTAAACATTACCAATTCTGCGTAATAGCCTTGTCTCCTGAGCGGGCTGTTCTAAAGGAACCCTAATGGAAGGTTCATTCACCATGTACTCATACCGAGATTTTTTCTCTTTTCCCGCTCCCTCCCACATCCTCTTGGAGTCCCCTCTGTATCTTATGCCGATGACTCATCGTCCCACGTGGAAAAGCTTTGCTGGAGATTGCAGAGATTCATGTTTTAAAAAAATAATAATAAAAAAGACAAATTTAAACACCCTGACTGAAACCACTCACGCAAGGAGGGACGACGTGTACCCACAATTTGTATTTTCAAAAGGTTAGACGTAGAAATATGAACAGAGAACGAGTTTGCTTTTTAAAACGTACCACTGTTACTTAGAAAATAAAGCTATATTATGCCAAATGTGTTTTGTAGCGCAATGCAAGTCAACATTAAGAGCACTTACTTAGAGAGCACATTTTACAACGTGGTTTATATAAGAGAAAAGCAATATATCACATGATAGCCTCTATTCTCAGTAAATACTGCCCCCTTGTAGTTCCCCCCTGCTATTACAAGATATTGAAAACATTCTCTCCATCATAAACGCTGAACTGTACAAAAAACAAGAAAAAAAAAAAAAAGGTGCCAGGCTGGCACCTCCGTCGCTATGAGGGCATAAGAGTCACTCATCCTAGTCTCGACTCTTCTCTGTCCTGGTGCCGCAATGGTGGAATGAGATTCCCGCAGCAGTCAAGACAGCAGAGTCACCATCGGTCTTCCGCAAGAGACTTAAAACCCACCTCTTCAGAAACCAACCAAACTTTATTTTTTATTATTATTTCATTATGTTTGCTGTCTAAAACACCCAGTTTCGTGTTAGGTTTTGCTGTTGAAAATACAAGGTTTTTGTAAAGACGGGCAGAGTCAAACTTATAACAAGGGGAAAAAACATAAGGAAAAAGATAAATCAACCTAATCCAGTTGTCAGCATTGCATTTCTTCTTATCACTAAAGTGAAGAAAATGATTGCACAGTGTAGAAAGCCAAATAAAGCTTTTGCTGCCGATGTATTTCTCCAGAGCTGTCAACACAGTGTTAAAGAGGAGTCTTTGTACAGTGAGTCCAAAATTGTTACATAACACTTTATTTGAGGACAGCCACCAACGCCTTACCTTCCCCTTACTACAGTTTCCTTTATTTAGATGGTAGAAGTGGAGAATGACAGAATAAATAGAGTCTCCCAATTACAATTAGGTCATTTAACAGACGCTTAAATCCAAAGCGACTTAAAATTACATGCTGCTATTACATGGAGCAGATAGGGGTTGGGAATCTTGCTCAAGGATTTCTCTTCCTCGCCTGCAGATGTATGCATGTGGTCATCGCCATTTATCCTGCAGGGTTTATTAGCACTAAGTGTGTGTATTATTCTCTGGATGAGTCCACCTCACTGCATGTTAACACTAATGACTATATACTGTAAGTACGTGTTTTTTGAGGTTCAATACAACTATTTCACTGTGTTTTGCAGCCAGCCGCAACCAACAGACTCTTATAACAGACTAGAATTGCCTGGATACTTTACAGTCTAACCGCTAAAAAAAACAAATACATAACTGTCCTGCTTGAAGCCTGGTATTAAAACAAAACAAAACAACACACACACTTTCTCTTTTTGATACTGACCAACGTCGATACCGCAGAACCCAGGGTCAGACTTTCAGTTCCAGTACCTGCAAGTATCCGCCTGGCTAAATGTAAGCTTTAGGCTTAATAATTCACAAACAATTTTTATCTAGGAATATGTCTTATCCATGCCTTTAGGTTGGTATGGCTCAACTGGACATGTCAAGTTGAGATTCAGAATTACTAAACAGTATAATGTACTTTGGACAATTAGGTTAGGCCAGGGAAAAACTTTTTTATTTTTAGTCTTTTTTTAGTCTTACTAAAGTTTTACTGCTTATTCTTACATCTGTTTGGCTTCACAAGAAAACATTAACCAAAAGAGTAATGTGCGATATAGTAGAATACACAATTCTATAATAGCAGCCCTAATTAACACCAAGAATATTGACTTTGCTCTTCGCCCACACTTACCAGCAGTACAACTTAACAATATTCTGCTGGACATTCATGTTTTCTCTCATTCACATGTTTTCAATTAAATGGGTTGCAGGGAGTAGAACAACGTTCTAGTTTGTTCTAATTTGTTCTAACTTTTTACCAGTAAAA
Source organism: Percopsis transmontana (assembly GCA_025447815.1). Classification (NCBI taxonomy): domain Eukaryota; kingdom Metazoa; phylum Chordata; class Actinopteri; order Percopsiformes; family Percopsidae; genus Percopsis; species Percopsis transmontana. Next base: position 178,377 of record JAOEHI010000014.1, read on the forward strand.
ACGTCTTTGCCCTATAAATCAATTTTTTAGGAGTTTAATGGGACACTGGTTTGTGTTTTGTTTTGTAACTCAGAAGAGTGCATGTCCCTCCCCTACCGGAGGACTCGCATTCCTCTCTACCCCCCCCCGGCAGCATTCATATGCTCACACTGTTCTCCCCCTACCTTCACCCATGTATTGAACGGCAGTTCAGTCAGTCTTACTGAGACATTACTTTGTTATTGTCAATATTTGATGGTAAAGACACATGTAGGCCCAATTCTAATTAAGAACTGGTCTATTCAATTAGGCCTACAGTATGAGTCAACACAAAGACAACCTAGTGAAGGGCTAGACGGCGTCCACCATCTATTACAATATAATCCTCTTGGATGGCCGTTCAATATTCAGCACTGCAATGTCAGAGTCTCTCCTGGTGCATTTTAGTTCCTCATGCAAGTTTTCAATCAATGCAAACAGGAAATGTTTCTTTCGCATGACACGCTGCTCATTGGCACTGTCTAAAATAATACTGTAATAAAATAAGAGTTTACGGACGGACTGTACCCTAGCCAGTAATACATTTGGTACCATTCTTTGCTAAATTTGCCCAGTTCATACTATTCTTCCTGCCATGGATTGGATCTCTCAAGTTGGGACTTGAAGCTTTGCTTACCTCTTGTGGTTGCAGATTACATTTACATTTAAATGTACAGCATTTAGCAGACGCTTTAATCCAAAGCGATTTACAATTAGGACATTAGTCAACAGTTGAACTGGTTAACCATGTCCCGATTGGCGTGCACAGGCCCATGCACGCTCCATGCCTCCCATCCTTGCCGCGCACCTGCAGGGTGCGCCTCTTTAGTTGATTATGGACCTTATTTAAGTTTTCCAACAAGCACTAGGTGCTGTTGGTCATTGTTTGCGTTTTTGTTGAACGTTACCTGTATGTTGTGTTGCATTTGTGAATTATACCACGCTTCGAGCATACACCGCTGCTCTGTCGGCCCCTGTGTTTACCTCTGGCTCGCACCTACACTCGCCACGCCACAACACTGTTACAAACCACCAGTTTTTACAAGCAAACAACATTCTCCCAGAAAAAGGACAGCATCATGTCATAAGGTTACTTCACTTTTTAGTACATTACTCAAACGTTACCCTTCACTCGAAAGTTATCATTCCCTCCTCAAAACAGTCATTAATTGCTAGATTAGCTGGGGTTGGCACGGGCGACTGACTCAACACTTTTTAACACCGCTTCATCTGTGACGTTCTGCTCAGGCACAGCATCTGACCTCGTAGGCCTTTTTGAGAAATAATGATCCAGTGTGTTGCTGGGTCTCTGCCATTTCCTCTTGTTTGCATTTATTAGCGTTCTCATTTAATTGCCGACTGCGTGAGTTGGAAAATGAAATCACCAGCTAGTCTTTTCTTAATCATTACATGTGCTGCTGCCCCCTAAAAATGTAATGTTTACATTCCCTGATTAAATCAGATCTTAAATACAGACATATCGACATTCAATAATCAAACTAAGTCGAGGTGAACATTAAATGGGTAGTATCATCTTTCCAGGTGAACAGGAAGGGCAGAGAAAATGTCTTTGAAGAGGTCTATAATGCCAGGTTACAGGGGTCAAGTCTTACCTGATTGCAAATTAAACAATCCGCTCCAAATCCCTCCATTCGGAGACTCGTACCACATCTGTGGACCTGGCCTTTTATCTAGCATATGTTAAAATGTTCTTTGATGTCATGTTTTACACAAACATCAAGTTATAAAAAACGGGGGAACTTAAACTGTACTCAGATGTCACAGACTTTTTTCTGTTTGGAAAGAATAGTGTAAAACAAGCTCAAATATTATATTTCAGCCACATGAATTTCACGTTACTGGGTTGGTGTTCCGATTCATTCAGTTTGGAGGCAGAGGTTAAAGCCTCTATTAATAGAAGAAGGAATACTATGCCTGCAGAGATAGGACCCTGTCCTGCTGACTGAGGCTTGTATTTTTCATTGTGCTATTGCACATTGTTGTTTTCCTCACTGGATGAATTGTCAGTAGAATATAAAACAAACATAATGTTACTGTACAGAACATTGTTTAGACTATCTGCTCCATAATCAAATCTTTTTTCTGTTTCATGTACAGTATATCACAGTAACAACTAATAAACTAACTGTTATACCTAAAGCATTCCTAAAAGTATGGTTAATTTCCACTAGATGTAGATGGCTAGCAGCACAACAAAATATGAAAAACAATATAAGCTTTAAACAGAAAAAAAACTGAATGTTAAAAAAGATTCTTTAAGTGTCTAGTGATAAGAAAGTGTTTCTGTTCAAGTATTTCCATTTTTCTAACTAGCAGGATATTTTCAATATCATTGCTGAAGAACTTTTTAACTCGTATTGTTCTTACTGCATTGCAGGTTCAAATGTAATTTAACTTAAAAGTTATTTATGTTCCTAATATAAATACATATAACTGTAGTAGCCTAATCCTTTTGAGTCCTAACTTATTCCCTATAAAAGAGACAAGATGATACCATGTGGGATCGCAATCTGATGAGTTGGAGTGGAATTAATGTTTTGAAGAAATGCTGAACTCTGACGTGGACTTGAGGAATCTATATTGATTGTCATCTGCAGGAAGTTCAGTGCAAACACAATAAAAACAAGTCTGAGACGGATGCAGTATGTCTTTCTGTATGTATTCACAGGCTCTTTCAGTCATTTGTTTGTTTTGGCTCGGACTCTTGAGAGCACGTGTCTGGCTCGCATTCCTCTCTACTCCTCTTCCAACAGAGCTCAGCAAAACATAAACAATGAGCTGTGTGGGGTTCTGGGGCTATGACGACGGTTACACCTTTAATTACGTTTGCTGTGTATGAACGGTGGTCTAATTTGGGATGCAGTTTGCATTTGGGCTTTTCCAATCGTCGTAACACTATCCCTGTGATTCTATGCAGCAATAAGGTCAAGAAAATAATTTAGGATTAGCTAAAAAACCTAAACTTCATCATACTAAATAACTATTTAAATATTTGATACTGTGTCAAAACATCAGACCCTTTCCCCTGCAGACTGTCCACTTGGTTAGCCTGCATAGGACAGACTGGCTGTTTACTATCTCAGCACTAGCTGCCAGCGAGATACTAGCAAGATAAAGGGACATCGGCCTTATCATTTTTAAGGGTGAAGTGAACTTCACTTCTGAAATGACCTAAAATGAACTGTTGATCTGTCAACAATTAAATCTTTTCAGGTCATCTGAGGGGAAAGGATGTCAGATTAAAAACATTTGTCTCCCTGCAGACGTCTGCGGAATGGAAGGAAAAATATCTTCCTCTCATCCAAATGTGGCTTTAATCTGCCCTCTCTCCCTCTCTTTCTCACTGAGGTCTGTGTTGTCTGTATGTCACCATAGCAGGACCTCATGGCCTTGGTGTGACAATCGCAGATGATAAACTGGAGGGTAATAATTCTTGCTATGGGGAACTTCGGCAGGGAGGTACATACTGGTCTGTCAGGAGAGTCAAGCCTACTATCGTTTGGTGGTAGGGGAGCCCACAACACTATTTTATTTCCTGCTGTAATGGGAATTGTAGATTTCAGTTTCCATTCAATTCCAGAGTCTCCATTTTTCACTAAACATGCACTGTAAAAGATTTGCACTATATATATATATATATATATATATTCACTTGAATGGGAAAGTGTGTCCAAACGTTTGACTGGTACTGTATAAATATAATAAAAGTATATAAATATATTGTCTAGAATCTCTCTGGATCTGGGAGGGTATCAACCGTGAGATCCTCACGGGCCCTGCTGTCATTACAAGATAATACCTCCTCACCCCCCCGGCCATCTCTCCTTCGTCGGGGGTTTTGCTTGAGCGGGTCCAGGGGGAGGGTTTGGCTCGGCCAGCCCACGAGTGGACACCAGCTGACAGTCACGTTTCACGGTGCCACAAAAAAGTCTGATCAGATCCAGAGGAGGTAAAGGAGACGGAGGGAACAGAGGAGGAGGTACCAGTCAGCAGGTTGTTTCCATTCCACGGTGACTCAGGGGGGTTCACATTAATGTGAGTATATTTATGGTGCTGCTGCTCCATGTGAAAGTCATTACAGAACTGACTTTTACAACTCCTGTGGAAAGATGCCGTTCCAGGGCAATGAGTCACAAGTGGAGCTTCAGTTTTGGAGAATCCTCTCTCTCTCTCTCTCTCTCTCTCTCTCTCTCTCTCTCTCTCTCTCTCTCTCTCTCTCTCTCTCTCTCTCTCTCTCTACCTCCTCCTCCTTCTTTATATGCTGACCAGCACCAGCAGGAGCAGAGCAGTGCTCCCACGCTCCTGGTTGACGCCTCCCAAGAACTTCTGCTGGAAAATAGGTCAGAAAAACCACCAGTGCACGATCACGCTTTTAATGGCCCTGTTTTGCATTTTTAGCATTGATTCATCGGTCTTCAACCCATTTCCATCAAAGACCATTTGCCCATCATCCTCATTGTGTTGTATTACACCAGAAAGGCCAATGCCTTTCAGTGACCAATATGTGATTTTCAGTTCTGCAAACATCATAAAACCCTTCCATCGCTTCATGAATACTGTATGTGTCTGCAACTAAGATCTTGTGAACATTTAATCTGTTTCATTGGCTTTCACTGAAGGTTCATGGCGTGGAAGCTGCAGATCACCCTGACAGTGTTTACGTTGGGCTGTCACATATTTGTGAATGAGTCAACAGGCCAGGAAAAACTCCCTTCGCCAACAGGGCTAGAGAACTTCCTCACAATGGAAGCCATGACAACGTCTCTTTGCTGTGAGCTTCCACGTAAACAAGTAGATACATAAACATTAAATTAAGCCTTCACAGAGAAGACAAGGAGATGTCACACATCAGGACGCAAGGTTGAGCAAGGTTGAGATCAGTGTTTTGTTCAGCTGGAGGACACGGTGGAAAGTCTAATCATCTAATAGCACTCATAAGGGAGTGCTATCCACAACCATGGAGTGAGAGAATTCATGGCATTAGGTAAATAACATACTGGGCCCTATCTTACACCCGGCGCCAAGCGACGCCAAGCGCGACGCAGGTGTCTTTGCTACTTTCAGACCAACACAGTTGTCATTTTCCCGTCCAGCGCCCACGTTGTTTAAATAGCGTCAGTTGGGCGTGTTGGTCTGAAAACGAGGTGTGGTCAGGGCGCATTGCTATCTTAAGCCAGCGGAAAGCGAATGTGAAAGATTATTATTGTGTACATCAAGATATTTTATTCTGCTGGAATCCTGCTGTGGCCGTAGATGGTCTGCGCTTTCACTTAGCGCACGATCAGATCTGTGCAGAGAAGCGTCTTTCTTACTACTTGGCAAATGCAGCAATATTATATCTATCATAGGCGAATCTAAACCTATATTTATCCTAGATAACCAGTTTAATGCCTAAACTACTAAATCCAAAAGGTCAACAAAACTATACCAGGAAACAGAAATACAGTATGTCTATATTTGGTCACTAACTGCTGGGAAATGAAAATAAATCTAAAAGTTCTAAGAACTTTTTAACAAGACCTAGGACATTACATGTAGTTTGCATTAGCACAGCATCAGCAGAAATTGTGACTTGAGATGTGAAATGGAGTTTATTTGCCTTAAGCAAACTCCATTCATTCAGTCGGGTGGTAGCGTGAGCTGGGACAAGGCAGTTTGTTTTGGCCTGTATTGAATTCAACAGTATAGAAGCTCAGTTATTTTCTTAGGCCAACGGAAACTCTGACCCCATGCCGCCAGCCTACTGCAGCCTCTGTTTTGAGCTGTTTTCACTTGGTTCCTCTATTAATTACTTCTGAAGGCCTGAAGCACACCTCACGGAGACTAAATATAAGCAAGACAGCAATGTCTCTGGCACGGTAGATTAGTGGTTGAGTCGGTCGCATTGCAGAGCCAGTCTTGGGTCCAATACCAGACTTTAGTTCTGTCAGACGGAAGATTGCATGTTCTCTTCTGTTTGAATGGTTCCTCCCAACATCAAAGACTCAAAGCAAACTTAAAAAAATGAGGCAAACTCCAAACACAAACACGCCTCATGATGGACTAAAGTTCCCCAGTCTCACCCCCACAGTAAACTGGGAGGTGAGACTGGTAGAGATTGTAGAGGTAATGCCCATAACACTCCCATAACAACATTTACAGAAAATACAGTCATTACAGTTAGGTGCTTTAGCTTTAGCAGAAGTAACTTAGTACAGATAGTACAAGGGGTTAGGCCTACACAAGGAGTAGGTAAAGGTTACAGACCACAAGGCCAATATCATTTTGATGAGAAAGAAAATCATCTCATTTAAGAACGGGCAGACAGTCTTCAGAACACCTCTCATGTACGGGCATGGCTTTGGCATTGTGTTTTGATGTCCCACTGCTCGAGCACCAAATCGTCAAAGTTCTGAAATCTTAAGTTTGGTTTATCGGACAGAAAAGGTACCACATCAACACCACATAGTGGCCCTTTCTACAAGCTTGCTTTGGGTATTACGACCCTTAGTCATATTATTTGGTTATTGTATGGTTTATTTGTAATTATGAATGTATTTGTGTTCTTTCTCTGTTTGAGCTGTGTTTGGGTTGTGATTGTGTGTGCGCTTGTGTAGGGGGCAGAGGACTTTTGTATAAATATTACAAATACCAGATAACTAAATGATAGCCTTTGAGTTACTGGTCAGAGGACCCAGGGCACTGGCCCCATCTGCACTTGGGATGTGTCTGTGTGAACATGCGTGCCTAGTTCAGTGTGTGAGCGCTGACACAGTTAACTGAGACAGCGCAGACTGCAGACCTTGTACTATATTGGAAACACTACTACACATTATTTGATGTTTTAAAAAAATACACTCGTTTCAAATCTGATGATCTCAGTACATAAGCCTGTGCCTCTATCTCCGCTCTGTCTGCCTTTGTGTGTGTGTGTGGGTGTGTGGGTGTGTGTACAAGTGCACGTGTTTGCTTACAGACTCTGTTGATGTCCGCCGCGCACGGCGCATATATTGCAGAGTAGATTAATGACAAGTGTGCGACTAGTAGCAGGTATGTGGGATGAACCGCACAGAGACGGACACGCACACACAGACAGACAGACAGACAGGCAGGGAAAAACAGGAAATACGGGGAAAAGGGAAACACGGAGGTTACAAAAACAAAAACACCACATCTGGACGGCAGCATATGTAGCTCCAAAATGTCTATATATATATATATTTCTACATAAATGGTGCCTTCACAATTTCCCCATGCCATCGAAACTGACATACCCCTTTACCATGACAGAGGCTGGCAGGTAACAGTTTGGATGGTCCTTTTCCTGACGCCTTGAACGTGATGGCAGTTTTTTCCGCCATGTTCTATTTACAGTATTTACCGTGTTGACTTCTCGGACCGCAAAGCACCCTTCCACTGTGCCAAGTATAGTTTTGGACACAACAGCCCTCATGTTCTCCAGCCTAAAGAGGAAAAGTGCTATCCGAGCTTTCATCTACGTCAGGTCCAAAAGCCAGCCTCTGTCATGGTAAAGGGGTATGTTAGTTTCGAGGGCCTGGGTAACTAAACTTCACAAATGGGTGTCTTCAGTGCCCAAACACGGTAACACATACTCAACTGTCCCAACCTTTTTGGAGTGTGTTGCCGTCATCCGATTTGTGTAAACAAGTGTATATTTACAAACACAGTGAAAAGGCTGGCAGGGGAGCAGGGGAACAGAATCAGCGAGCAGATCATTTGTACATCCTGTGAGAGCTGTGTGTTCAATTACAGTCCACCAGGGCTTGTGTATGTGTGTGTGTGTTTGCATGCGAATGCAAGCTATTAACGCTCGCAGGCTAGCCACACACAGCTGTGGCGGTCTTTTACACATCTGCCTGAAAGTACTGGTTCCCACTCTGTGCCTGCGATTGGTGTGTTTGCGGGGAAAGCGAATTAAATAAGGTCTGTTGGTTCTTGCCATATGATCCTGCCACATCATTAATCTTGACATAGATCACAGAACATTAAGTCACTTCCTCATGTAAGTAGCCTTAGTAGGTCAATAGGAAAGCATTTCAGTGTGAAAATACAGTATAATTCGTTTTAGTATAATTCAAGTTTATGAATGGCAGGACAAACAAAAACAGAACATCATTAATTCTAGTGTCTTACAGACGTCTGGGCTTCAAACAATAATTGTTCTTCCATAAGCTATTTTTTTTATTAGCTCCCATTTATTCACAGAGGTTTAATTAAATCCAATATCCCTGGGATCCAGATGAATGTTGATAAAGGTTACCATGACAGCAGCTATGAACGGAACTCCAGGGAGTTTGGGGTCAATTCCTGATTATTATCCGTAACAATCTGTGCTGTTATAAAAAAAAAAACACAAGATAAATTACATCTGGACTTCTGACCGGCTAATCCATGCTAAGGTTGCCGGCTTGTATGTCAAGGAATGTGATTGCTGGCTTTTACAGAGGCAGCCCAACTGCACAACTGCAAAGAAGAGGATTAAAATGGTTGCGTTTATGGGTTCTGGCTATGTCAAAAGGCTCCCGGTTAATGGGTTGGGTCTGGTGTTTACAGAGAGGGCTAGATGCTCTTATCGGCAGTCCTGAGAGACTCTCCAAGCTTTGGATTCTACATGTTTATTTTCTGAGCTCCCTGTTTAGGCAGTCCAATAAATGGAAAAGATAAGCCAGTGCCTTTGCATAGCAAGACACATACAGTATTTTGCCGTTTCTGTTGCTGATTTATGGATGTGAGTGTGTCCACACAGGATTAAACAAAGAAGGAGTTGCTCATGTTTATTAGAAAGTCTTAATTCATTTTTATTTTCCCTGTACCCAGCTCAAACACAGATTTAAGTAAACCAAAACAAAAATGTAAGGAAAAAAATAACATGAACAGCTTGACAAGTACATTCCTTTTTCAATAACTGGAACTTTTATATTCGAGGCAGTGGTTCCAGAAGTGCATTTATGTTACATGAATTCTTTGGATTTCTGTCCATTTAAAAAGACACTGCCTTGTTGGATCCATGTAACCGTTGCCATGGCGTGTAGAACTGCAAAAGTCTTTAGTGTAGTGAGAAATTCCCACAGGTAGAAAGTGATTCTTAACCAATGACAGCATTTATGTCTCTATGTGAATGTGGAATGTAACAAAGCTTACTTGAATAATGTAATTCCTGCAAATATTGATTTATCCATAATCTCGGTCCAAGATATTCATATATATATTTCTTGTATAATACTGCATTTTAAAACATGAAAAACCATGAAATTTTGTTCCAGGAAGCTTTACTTTGCAAATCGGATGTACTCTGTGAAAATACAACAAAAACTATGTAGCACCAGTACGTTAAAACTAATCATGCAGCAAATTGTGTTGCTTTCATTATTTTTTGTGAAAAATACTACTTCAAGACTTGGGGGATAAAATCCTCTGTTTGTGGAATCCAGTGCTGTCACTATTCGTTTGCTTTTTCATTAGTACGGCCAATTTGGTTGATTTTGGCCCAGATGTGAATGTCCACTTATGTTCTTATTGCAGTGACGACTTCTGGTTTGACAGGTGCTGTTGAGGAAGACAAGACACATCATCTATCAGACCAGTGATTCTAAACACATTTTCTTAGGTTACTCTATGCCATTTCTAGTCAATTAAGGTAAAGAGACAAATCTCTATCGGTGTCTGGAATTACTTTTGTCGTGGACGAAGCGTTTGGGTATGAAACTCCTATTACAGTCCTCCCCAAACAACATTGTCTTGAACCGTGCTCTACCCCTCGCCCTACAGCTTCCCACACAACCCAAACAGTGAGCATGGGCTACGGGCTGGAATGTCTCAGTATCGTTGCTATTGACGTTGTTCTCAAACTACCCAGATGGTTCTCTGTTTTGTGTTCGGTGGAACACTGCTTAGAACTTTACCTGGCTTTCCACAGGCCCTCACGCACTCCTCGTGTGTGTTGAAGCGGTTCTGGTTCCCGCCACAGCCTCCGTACCAGAAGCGCGCGCACCTCTTACTCAGGGTGTCGTAGTGCCACTTGAGGACAAACTTGGCACAGCTGCCGTCCTCCTTGGGCAGCTGGCAGATGTCCACGGCTGTGGATGCCGCTGTACGGGACAAAACACCCGACCGTTAGTCAAGTTCAAGCACGTTGACACTTTTAAGACTAACACTTTGAAGGGACACGCCTCGATTTGGGTTCTGGAATTGCCCTTACAGTTGACACCTGCGTTACAAAAATGCTGTTGTTTTGCTTTGAAACTCAGATGAGTTTGAATAGCAGAGGTTCAAACCCCTCCCACACCTAAGTGCTTGTTTTCTTCTCGCCCTACAGCTGCCCACAAGTAGAGGTGAAACAGTCCAGAGAGTCAAAGTCCTGGCAGGTTTTCCTCCTGCTTGTTCACTTAACCAGGTGGTTTCAGTTATTAGTCCCTGTAATTGAAGCCACCTGGTTAAGTGAACAAGCAGAAGGAAAACCTGGAAGGACTTTGACTCTCTGAAGTCGGACTTTTCCACCTCTGTACACACGTCTGTGGACAGTTGGGTTTCAAACAAACTGAGCTGGGGAAGAAATCTGGGGGCCCAGGGGGCAGTATAACACTATTGAAGAGTGTACCTTTAAACCACAGCAGCGTTGTAGCCAAACAAACACACACACACACACACACACACACACACACAAGTTGTAGAGTACAGTCAGTACTTCCAGGACTGACAACACGTTGACATATCAAGCTTTGTTTATTCAAAGGCCACTGCCAGAAAAACAATCAACCAATGAACAAATCTTTTTATTATTAATTTCCTCAATGACTCCCCTGCCCCTGGGAATGACAAATGTGCAAATCTGCTTTGTCAGCACTTGGCTTTCCTTTTTTTTCCATTACTAGTTTGGAGTAGCATAAACGGAGGTTGGGGGGGTGGGCATTGAAATACAAAGGATGTTGTTGTTTTTCAGTTCCATAAATCGCATTATATGATATTAGCATAACCCGCTAGAATGACTGCATGTCTAGATAATTTCCACAGTTGCGGGCAGGAGGTTTGATTTGAATCATGCTTGTGGTGGTACAACAAGAAGGACATGTTCTCTTTTATCTGGGCTCTGCATATGCACTACACACACATGCACACTGATCAAAGTCAAGTCACATGCCTCGAAGAGGAAGGCACCGGTAATACGATCGGCCAGGAATACCACAAAATTAAGGTGGGGGGATACTGACCCGGTGCTGGGGGAACCTCCACCTGTTCAATATGCTGCACTTTCTGTTCAGGCTCTGGTTCTGCAAAAACAACAGAGACATTTCCAGATTCAGTTTCATTCTGAGAAGTGGTTGTTTAAAAGCAAATTTTCTGATGACTCACTTTCATAGATATACAGTAGGTTCCAGTTAACAAGTGATACAAAAAAGGCTCCTCAGCAGACAGCAGATACTGAGACATTAGCCTGAATTACATTTCTGACAGTCAAACGTTTCCATCACACCAGGCAGGAAGCCCTTCCCACAGATAGCCTAGTATAGACTCACCTCGCGGAGGGCAGTACTTCAAGCAGAGGGCCTCGGTCTCGAACCTATTGTCATTGCCTCCACAACCTCCGTACCAGAACTCGGTACAGATCCCGTTCTTTGTGTCAAAGAACCACTTAGCCTGATAGTCTTTGCACGGCATTCCAGGGTCATAGTCAAGTGAGCATGGGTCTGCATGTTGGTTAACTAGAACATGCAAAATGATGGGACATACATACAGACATACAGAGAGAGAGGATGAGTTGAAGTGAAAATCTACGACTAAATGGAGCAGTTATCGTGAGCTGTTAAAAAAACTGTAAAATTAAAGATGAAGAGCAAATTGCATTCATGGCATTAGACTTTTTGCTTTAATTTGTAGTACTAGTATTCTGTTTGCATTAATGTGTTATGTGTCAGTATGTGGAAGTTGAAAGGAAGAAAGAATTGCCAGGGGTGAACTGAAGCTATTAAGGTTAGTTAGTTAATCTTATCTGTTAGCTCATTTCAGTCATTCAGGATCTGTCTTAGCCATAAGTCTTTGGGCAATGCTGCAAAACCACCATCTGTCCCCAATCCTTTACAGTCTAGGCCATGAAATACCTAGCTAATTCTGAGAGAGCCATGAAATTCTGTGTCGTCTTGGTTACGTGGAAAGCCCTCAATGCCATACAGCTGTACGCTCTTTGAATTCCCTCGTCAAACACATCAGTATGAATTACCGAGTACTGGTAAACTGGTTCTCACTGGGGAAGAGACTCTCACTGCTTTTGTGTGACAAAAATGTTCCGACAAACCCATAATGGACCAGCCTGAAACCATCCTCTTCAAAACCTCTTTTGACTTCACCAATCAGAAAGATGTTGTCACGGCTTTGTTATTCTAAAGTATTCTTCTGCTTGAAAGGAAAAAAAGTAGCACTAAATGTCCCCAGGCCAACGTGAGCTATAAATTCAACAGATTCACTTTCCAGCAAAGCTTTTTCTCCAAAATGGCTTACAGATCCAGCAAGCTAATGCTGGTTTGATTAATCATAAGACTTAAAGAATATTTGGACCGTCTTGCTAACTGGTCTGATAAGAGTGTTGTGTTAGGGACACAGTAGTTCTCCCTTCATAGCGTTATATTAATCTAAGTACATTCTTGGCGCGCGGCTATTCGTCTATTAAGCCCACATTGTAGCTAAGCTGAAATATTGTCTCACTGCTGTGTTTTCAGCTTTATTGTTCAAGGAGTGCTGTCAAACTGACAGTATTCTACCGAGATCTTTAGAAAAAAGACGCAAGAACAAATTTAGAGCAAAATAGATGGACTACTTTTAAAATATGTTATAGGGAATTAATGTTAATAGCACTGGCGTAAATATAGACAGTGCAGCCCCGTGGGGTGGGGGTAGGGGGGCATAGAGAAAGTGGCATAGAGCGAGTGATTCAGATTGCCACCTCGGCAATACGCCTGTATTCAACTCACGTTAAATAAAAACTGGGGCCTGCCGTAACTACCTTTGTACCTTACACCACACCAAGTTAATAGACACACTCCCCTATACACACACACACACACACACCCACATCACTCACCAATATCCGGTCTGTCCAGGGGTGTTGTGTAGGCGGTACCCGTCACCTGTGGAGGGATGTGTGTCTTCTGTTCTGCAGCTTCTGTTGAAGAGGAAGCAATGGTCATGCGGCAGCTACAGTAACATATTCTATTAACTGTTTTATTGGTAAAGAGAGAATGGGTGTTTCAGATAAGTTGGGAGTTTTCAGATAAGTTGGGAGTTTTCAGATAAGTTGGCTGATTGGATCGCAGGCTGGGCAGGCTGTACTGTATATACACTGTACTGTGGACACACCCACACACCTCACATCTCACACCTGTTGGACAGGACAACTGACACCCACTTTATGATTGGTTAATATGATTTGTGACATCACAAACTGCAGTCGCAATTTCAGCATAGGGAGAAGAGGTCTAATTAGCCAGTTCTCAAAAACATCTTTACAGAGTCAAATTACTATGTAGGTGCACAAATGTGCACAAATATCTCATGACAGTGATGGTAAAAACAGAATTTGCCTGCACAAGATTATCATCCCAGTTCACCCGCAGTAGTGTTTTAAGCTAAATCGACTGATTCTTAATGCACTTCTTGCATCATAACTCTGTTCCACTTTAACCCAAAAAGCCAAAGGCATTTTAAACGGCTGTGGGGGTTTCCAGGGGCTTAAACCGTTGCGGAAATGATCATTTTCCCTGTTTACAGGCTAGACAGAAAGAGAGTTTACTGGACTATGTACTTCCCAGTACTTTCCTGACTCTGTAAATAAATAAACAGCAGACTTACTGGTGGTGATAATGCCCTTGTGCGTGGAGACCACCTGGCCGAGGGCGCTGCGGGCCGTGACCACAGCATGGTACGCCTGTCCGCTCTCCAGGTTGTCCACGGAGACCACTGTTCCCGACACGTTGGTCTTCAGGACCAGGACGTGGTCCTGCAGGCGCATCACCAGCACCTCAAAGTAGGATGCCAGTTTGGAATCCGGGCTGCTCCAGTGCAGCTTCAGACTGCTGGAGGTGATGTTGGTGACGTGAAGTTCGCCGGAGTCTGAGAACGGGGGGGCAGATACAGTTTGACAGGGGCAGGGTCATCTGGCAGGCCAAGACGTAGTCTCCCAAGTGAACCATAATGCCTACCAGCTCCTATATACTTGTACTTAATGTAACTTTACTGTGACCTTAAAGGGACTCTAAAGTATAGACAGGTGATTGAGATAACTTGCTGACTATACTTCTGCTGCAATTGCTGTTGCAGTTTGTGATGTTACAATTCATATACACCAATCGGTTGTCCTGCCCAACAGGCGCAACATTTAGTAACACAGCAAAGGCAGCAATGTGAGATGTCACTCAAGTGGGTGGACACGCCCAGCCCCAGCGGTTCAGGAGGTCTATTCAGCCAACACTGGGTTTACAGACCCTTTAAATCGTCATTAGTTCAATCAATAACTTACCTTTATGCTTTCTCTCATGGACTGCTTGGTGGTTTTCATGGTGTTTTTCATTCTTCCTGTGAATTTATACGGGGAGGTTAATTAAATATGAGTGTGTGGGTGTGTCTTAAAGAGTAACATGGGATGAACATTAACTCACTCCTCCGTCTGGGGGAATTTAAATGGGTGTTTCAATGGCTGGTCATTCTGGAACCACTTGCAATGTTTGGAGACTTCAGGCGACATGTAGAAAGCATTTTCAACTGAAACAAAGGACAAGCACGTCACTCCCACTAACCCATTTAAAACGGCACTGTCAGGTAACGCTCTGAGGAAAACCTTTTTTCATAACCTTGACAATCAAAAACTTTTTAGGAATTTTAAACAAAAACCTATTTTTCATTATAACACAAATGCAGTTTGCATTATAAACGGTCGTTACCCCAGCGACTCGTCAGTCCTGGCTTTTACCATGAGTGTGAATTACAATTTACAATTTACAATTTGATCATTTAGCAGACGCTTTTATCCAAAGCGACTTACAATTACATGGTGCCATTACATGGAGCAGATAGGGGTTAGGCATCTTGTTTAAGGATGCTTACAGGTAGGCCACCTCCGGGGATCAAACCCACGACCTTCTGGCTGGGAGTCCAACGCCTAGACCACTAGACTATCCTGCCCCGACCACTAGACTATCCTGCCCCTGAATTGCAGTAAGGGAGGACAAATCTCCCTCAGACGAGTCAAGATTGATTTAGCGCCTAACCAATCAGCTGATCTGACTGTGCTGGTGAATACCCAATCAGAATGTTGATCAATGATATCATTAAAGAGATAATAGCAATTAATAAAGTTGTTGCTTTGGGTGCATTATCTTTGATTAGTTGTATAGCAAGTTTGCATTAGTTTGCTAGTTATTAATGCTACATTTGAACATAAGAACAACATAACAATATAAGTGGAGATAAGTAGCCAACAAGTGTAAAATAACATGACGCCATGGGTTGGTTTTCCTCCTGTCCTCCCCAATTTTGGAGTCACCAGCCGCCACTGATACATATAAGGCTCTCTGAACCGAGGTCAATGAAAACAAAACAAAACCCAAACAAAAGTTCGGTTTGTACGTGAGACTTACTGTTGATGTACTTGGGCAGCAGCTGGCCAAAGGTCTGGATGTGTTTGTCGTAGAAGTGTGACAAGCTCTCCAGCCGCTTGAAGAAGACATCAGACGGCTCGCTGGCCATGCGGGCCAAGACACGGGCGTCTCCAGCACTCAGGGCCTGTCCCACGCCCAGGATGACCAAGAAGTAGCCCTTGCACTTCACCTCGGTGGCCACGCGCACCAGCTGCTCCTCCTCTTCCTCCACGCCCCCCGTCACAAACAGCATGAGGACCCTCCGGTCCCTCTGGACCGGAGCGCTCTCCAGCACCTGCTCCACCGTCTGTTCGATGGCATCCGCCAGCGCCCGGCCGCCCTCCAGCTGCGGCGTCTTCCGCAGCAGGAAGTTGACGATGTCCTGGGCGGAGCGGTGCTCCGTCAGGCCGATGTCCACGCGAATGGCGGGGCCGGTGCGGTTGTGGAGGAACCCGTAGGGCGCCTGCTGCACCACAGCTACTCGTGCGTGATGTACGGATGCCGCGGGGTCAGTGGACACCTCTAGGTGGCCCACGATGTGGGAGATGTAGCGCTTGATCTCCGTGAAGACGGCGGGGTAGGTGGACTCGGAGCTGTCCACGATGAAGGCCATGTCGATATCCACGTCCTTGGTGAATGCACGCCGGTCTCGGGTGGCCGACGGAGGAACAAAGTCACACTGGCCTGGAGAGCAGAAATCTGTGGACGATATTTAATGTTTATATATGGTGTTTCTTTTTTATTATTGTTTGTCTCAAAATTATTGCATTTGAATTGAAGTTTTTTTTTATTTAGTTTTATAGCTTTAATAAAATGTGTATTTTTTGTGGTTACGGTTTAGATATTTTTTACTCTATTGTTCCTTGGAATAATTTTATCTTGCATCGAAATTAATTACTCATTTCTGTCAACCTGGATTGATTTGGCGTGCTATTTCTGGTTTGCATGCAAACTGACAATAATAAAATGTGTCTCCAAGCAATAAGAAAAGTACAATGTTCTGTCATACACAGTCACAAAAGTGTGCCTCTGTTTGTGGTGGCGTGTTTACGTGCGGAGAGCTCTTACCCAGGCACACATGGCAGTCCATAACCTTCTGGATGACGGAGTTGTACTGTGCACTCCCTGGAGCGGGCAAGACGATCACCTGGGCCAGCGCCGTGTTGTTGATCTAACGTGAAGAATGGAATGATGAACACGTTACAGCAGACCACTTGCAATGTCAGCAGCTGTGAAGCGCCCCGATCATACGGTCACTGGATTTACCTGCAGGGCTCTGCTGAGAGCTCGGTCCTCACGGCTCACCAAGAAGACGGAGGAGATGCCGGCGTCATAGAGGCGGAGGGCCGCGGCGCTGACGGGCTGCGTCTCTCTCACCGGGCCGTTGACGAAGAAAATGGCCACCTTCCTCATCAGGAAGCCGCTGCGTACCCTCTTGAAGGTGTTCTGGGCGAGGAAGTTCATGGCCGTCTCCAGGCTGCGTTGCTTGCGCGTCTGCAGGGTCTGCAGGCCCTCGATGTGCTGCACTAGCGCCCGTCTCTTCAGTGCGTCGGCGAAACGCACCTCCGTTGTCACCTCGTTGTTGTAGAGCGCCAGAGCGACGCGCGCTCCCCTGGGACAGTTGCTCTCGGCGATGGTGATGTTGCCGATCAGGCGGAGCACCGCGTCCCGCATGTTGTTGAAGGCCGGGCGACCAACGTTATCTGAGGTGTCCAGGGCGAAAGCCAGCTCAGTGGGGTAGAGAGGGCATTCCAGTTTACCTGGTAGGGCATGGGGAGAGGAATTCTGGTAGTTCTCAGGGGGAGGCAGGGCAAAATGCTTTCCTTTATTATCATTTTCTTACATATTTGTATACAATAGTTTGTTAAGGCCACATAGTATAATTGGTTGAAACCAGTTCTAACCAGTTTTGTCACTGGTCGTAGTGTCACTGGATAAGCCAGACCCTGGCTTAGATTTTCTGGTGGGATTTGTTTCTGTGTTGTTACTTACAGTTGATTGTAACATAGCAACAAGGTGAATATTTAAATAGCAAAACTATTTGTAGTGTATTTTAAATATTTCTGGGTTTCTTTTCTCTGTTTGTGTAACAGCAATAGAACCCTTTAGGCCATGTGTTATGGGGAATTACTTCCAAATCACCGCTGTGAGATTTGCCACAACATACCATTAACACACTCTCGTGTTCTATTGGTTAAATCATCCTAAACATACATACACTTTTAATGGTGTTTATGTGTTTGACTGCATGTGTGCGACTAACTCGAAGAAATATTGACAACCGTTGCTGTATACTAATACTGTTATGGTACACAGCTCAACAGATTTGGCTATTTTTAAGTTAGTGTACTTACCATAGCAGCAAGCTGGAAAAAAGAGAAACAAGCATAAGGACGCAGCATTAGAGACATCCGTGTTCATCAGTCCATCACTCAGGTAGAACTGTGTTATTATGAGCTATTTCATTATACTTACGGCAGTTGTCCCTGATTTTCTTGACCAGGTCACATTGCTGGTGGTGGGTGGAGTGGGGTTAATTACAGACAGATGTTTGAAACATGTCAGATACCGGACATTTGTTATGCATGCCTATTCAAACAGAGTTTTATAAATGGAGTACATACCACAACGCCGGGTCCTCTTGGGCCTTTCTGACCCTACGGAAACAAACACATTTTGTTAAACAGCTGCACGGTGCTGGGCAAAATCCCACAGATGACGAACCACCTGAAGCGCCTGTAGGCTAATTGTTTAAACAACCATGATATGTAGTCGTGTAAGAGTCCATGAGAAGACTTTTGAATGTATAATCTGGTTCTAATTAACAGTTAGAAACAACAAGATGGTAAACTATAAGTCGTAAACTCTTAGTACATTAGGTGCCGTGCTGTTTCTATGTAATTTATATGGTATTTCCGCAGCCTGTTAACAAATGGAAGAATGAAAGTTACTCACATAAGGCCCAGAGTTTCCAACCTCGCCCTTTTGTCCTGACTCGCCGATTTTCCCTGAAACACCCTGCAGAGGAACATCCATGCCATTATTCTGAAAGAGCTTGACTTCCACGGTTCACTTTCATCAAACACACCATAACTAATCCTAAGCATTCTTTCTCAGTAGACATTTTACACGTGATCTGACCCTTGCTTTAAAGTCACGGTATATTCCTGTCATGTTCTAGTTTAGGTTGCATCATGTACAGTAAGTGTTAGGTGATCAATTTGAAACTAAACATGTATGGTTTGCATTGTATGGTTTGGCCACTGGAGGTGCTTGTATTTCATTCTGCCTGTAATTTACTTTCTGGTGGATAGTTTCTGTTTCTGTTTTAAGCAGGACTGAGCCTTGGTTAAACCATCGACTCTGTAGCTTCCTTACCTTGTTCATGAGAGGTGCTGGCTCAGCAACTCATGGTTTTTATTCATCAGCCATTCACTTCAATTGTTTCTCAATAACCTATTTAAAGCTGGTCTCCATCTCTGCTCGTAGTAAGTATTCTTACGTTACAATATTTTGTTGTTTTAGAATTTCCTTTAAGGTATATTTTTAATTTTTAAAAAATATCACAACAACAATAACAATAAAAAACAATTGTAGTCCGCGGTGTCATATTTAACTCATTATTAATAAGAGTGAGTTATTAAGTCAAATTACTTATGTCATTATGTTTTACCAAATGTCAGCACGAGAACTTGAGAGGAAGCAACACAGTCAAAGATTTAAAAAAACTCCACTTGTGCTTTAAGGCACTGCTGATGCAACAGGAAAGGCCCATTCATGAATGGGCAGTGGACAGTGTCAATATTGTAATACCTCAAGCCGTGATTAGGTCATTTACTTATATTAAAACATCTTAAGACTGCTACTTCAACACTCACCCTCTGACCACGGTTTCCTCTGGGTCCCAGACCGCCCTTGGTGCCTTGGTCACCGGCAGCTCCCTATTTAGACACACTACATGAGCTGCAGGTAAAATCCCAGCGACTGCTAGCGCTCAAGAGAGAGGCGTATGTCCTGAACTAGGAAGACCTGCTTAATGAAACCAGAGCAGGAGTTTCAGTGAAAAATACCTTTGGTCCTGGAAATCCTGGGAATCCCTCATCACCCTGTAAAGATAATGCAAGCATAATGTGAGTGTTACAGATACAAAAAATGTAGAGTAAATAGTTTTATGATGGATTAGTACGTGTTCATATAGGGTTTATAATATATATCAAATCTAATTGAATAATACTATAATATAACTTGAAAAAGGGATGGGTTAAGAATTTTGATTTTCCCTTTATTATTAATACCATTATCAGTTAACTTCCATGGACACACACATTTTATCATCCTGTGCCTCAAAATAAATTTGACTTGCCTTCCTTCCATTGGGCCCTTGGATCCCGAATCCATCGCGACCATCTTCTCCCTGAAAGGAAGAGATCAGAGTCTTAAAATGTCCTTAACCAATACCATCTCCCGGAGAATGTTTCTCACTGATGCCAGCTAAGTCTGCTGTACACAAGAAACAACTGAACAGACATTCAGGGCGGGAGGTTTGACATGAGGAAAGCCTTTTTGCAGGAATAGCTTTTTCTTGATTAAAAACAAACCACATCTTCGTAGAATCTACGACATAAATCCTGCTTTGTGTGCTGCCTGCCAAGGACCCTCTCTATGCCAAGAACCACTAAAACTACAATTACCTAATACATTTATCTTTCTAATAGTAAATACATAGAGGACAATGTGATGTTTTCATGGCGAATGATTAATGACACATGTCAAGTTATTTACATATGGAACGCTTCTAATGAACGCTTGGTTTAGCTTCCACGAAGCTTTGATATTGTGTGTGTGTGTGTGTGTGTGTGTGTGTGTGCACGTGGAGGGGATGTGAGCTCAGTCTTACAGGCTCGCCGCGGGGGCCCAATGGTCCCACAACGCCTTTAGGTCCTGGCTCTCCTGGCTCTCCCTGTCAAGACAGAACGGGTGTTACGATTGAGACGGCAGAGCAAGACAATGGGGAGAGACATACGAGTGGAAAGTCCAGTGGGAAAGTCAACTTGATGAACTATGAATTGCGATGCCACACTTTTCATTGAGCTCATGATTCACTTGGCGTGAATGTGAAATGGAGCCTGCAGGTTAAGGTAGTCTTTTGATTTAAAAAAAACACGGACTGTGTGTATTCAGTAATGTGAGAGTTCAAGGATTAGGCCGATGTTTGTGTAGCTGAATCAAGGCTGCAGCGACCCCAATTATGTCCTGCCTGGTACCTTGCGTCCAAGAGCTCCTCTTCTGCCCTTGTCTCCAGTCGTTCCCTGCACTCCTCCGGGGCCCTGGAAGACAACGTCTGAAGTGAGCGTTGAACCAAAGACACAACAATACTGTTATGGCAACAGACAAGGAGGTGTGCGAGACATTAAAACTGTGGGTATGTGTGTCCCGGTGTGTAACATCTGTTTTCCTCTAGACCATGTGATCATTTCCTCTGGTTACATGTTTCCTTGTGTGTAAAACTTCAGTCAAAACATAGCAAAACAGCAGTCAACCGGGTTATGTTTGTACTGCACACGAGTACAGTACACCACACCCCCGGACAGGGGAACTCACCCGGGGTCCAGGATTACCGTCCTCTCCTCGAAGTCCAGGTGCTCCGATCGGTCCCGCTGGGCCCTGGATGAAGACAAACACAAACATCTTTACTCCAGCCGTCTCGTATGTGTAATGGTGAGTAGGTCCAGGAGTAGGGCTCATTTGTACATGGGGAGAGACTCAGCCATCGAGGCCCTGTCAAAACATGTGGTCATGAGCAGCCAACAGAAGCATTTACAGTGTGTGTACTGACAGAGATTGGTCTTCTGGCGGGAGCAGCCATGCGCTTGGAGTCGGTGGTGCAACATAACGTGGCATGAATAATGGACGCCATCGGCGTCGCCAGGTCATTTTTCCAGGGCTTTAGCCCCGGATGTTTTGACTGTAGCCCCGAATGTAATGTTAAATGTATGCAACACAGAAATATTTTCTGAATGAATATGCAGTAAGGTTCATGACACAGCCTGTCTCGCGGGTCTGCGAAGAGCACGATAATATTGCTACATTTTGTTTGAAGTTCACGAGACTTGACCTCACCCCCCTATTAACTAGCATAGGCCCTATGCACTACGAGCGCGTACAGTATGTGCGTGTGAGGTTAGCGTTACTATATGTTCCGTTAATTTATGCATTGCGCACTGGTTCTGAGCGCATACGGCAAGTTCTTTTACTTGTGTGGTAACACTGATGGCCCAGTGTCGAGAGTCACAGTCCGCCACACACACACTATCATATAGCTACGTCCCGAAGAATCTGGGCTCAGTCCCGGATGTTTAACAGTGCAGCTGACACCCTGATGGACGCTGCATTAGAACTTACCCTGGACCCTCCAATGCCGGGCTCCCCTTGGACACCGTCAGTGCCGGGCGGGCCGGGGTCTCCCTGGGTGAAAAGACAACATTGAAGGTCACAGTTAGGAGACCTGGCACGTAACGCAATTCTGCTTTTGTGGTAAAGAAATGTAGGTCTTTTAATGAACCCGGAATCCCCATTGCAATTTAAAATAAGGACAGTGTGTGTTGAATGACTTACAGCCTGCCCAGGTGGACCTCGTCTGCCATCAGAACCCTATGAGTAGCAAAAGAAAGAAATATGAGGAATAAAATAAAGTTGAAGGTACACTGGTCAATTGCATTATTGCATCCTAAGAATGGTTATGTTTAAAACACAAATTTTTAAGGGGGTGAAGATTTGATCAAGATCTAAATTGTGTCACAAATCTTGGATGTTGGATGCTAATATTGAAAACTACAGCATTGGGAATTATTTAAAATAGAAATTGTTAAAAATAGATCTTAAACACCTCTGAAATGTGCACTGTAGCTTTCCAAGCTACATTGGAAAGCTGGATATGAAAACAGTTAATGGCTAATTTTTCCAAGGTGTGGTGACAGAGAATAGTAGGAGCTGTCCTACCTTCCTGCCTGGGTCCCCGGAAGTTCCTAGTTTCCCATCCTCACCAGGTTCGCCCTGATATTACCACAACACAATACAGCATTACACGACATACCACAGACAACCCAGAACACTAACCTGCTGTGACAGGAATGTTAAATAAATGTGAGAAGGGGAGCATTACCACTGTTCCGACATCACCAGGGTCTCCTTTAGGTCCAGGCCGTGCGTTGTCTAAGCCAGTCAAACCCTGGAAGAAAGAAACCAAACTCATGTCACCCTCATTAGATGAAACAAGCAAACCTCTTTAATGTTAATCTGAATCGATATTTGCTAGAGAAATGCTAGCTCAGTTAACAGCTACCAGTGACTTAATTAAACCGTATTTGTATTAATCCGTTTGACTAGAAACCAATTTTTTGTTGAAAAGAAAAACATTTAAATATGTTGCTGAGTGAAGTAGTGATACACAACAGGGTAACTACAGACAAGATTGTTGCATTGAATGATCGTTTTGAGCTGGCTTGAATGTCAACTTCTGCCTGCTCTCCTGATAAATTAAATTGCTTGTCATAACATCGCTTGTGGAGTGTCTTCCAATATTTACTACACTGCTATATTACTAGTTTGGTCCAGCTACAGTATGGCTCCACTGGGTATTCCCCAGGACTTGATGTCCATGCGAAGTAGGTATGTTTGGACTGAAACTGTAGACTATAATTTGTTAAAACTAGCTGATTGGAATTGATTGAACCCACTAAAGCTGTTTTTTATCATATTTAATACACATGTAGCATACTCACAGGGTCTCCTCTGATGCCCATATCTCCTCGATCTCCAGCCTTCCCTTTAACACCTTTGGGTCCCTAAAAACAAAAGTCATGTCATTCAAAGCCACCTGAGGCATACAGTACTGTATATGTGGCAAGCCTATAAGGCTGCAGACAAAATGGTATTCCAAAACACTTACTCTCCTGCCAGGGTCCCCTCTTCCTCCGGGGGGTCCTGCCACTCCACTTTTGCCCTGACAGAACACAGCGGGTGTCAGTTAAAATCCAAATCACGACATTGTCCTGAGTGACAGTTTTGCTGTACTGAAGACAGCAAAACTGCCTTGTAGTCTTAGCATGATCAAGTTCTGGAGTCCAGAGTCAAAATTAAATTTCCAAAGCTAAGTACATATCACAAGTCTTTTTGTTTGCAATACAAATTGATTCTGAATGACTGTATTTAAAAAAGAAATATCCAAATATGACGTACATCTTCTCCATTGATCCCGTCCAGACCAATGTCTCCAGCGTCACCCTGCAACATGAAATAGTTGTTTGAAAAACCAGCGTGATTTCCATTATTTTCCTCAAGTGTTTTTAGTGAAAGAGAAATACGCAAACCTTTTCTCCAGAGTACCCACGGGAGCCCTAAACAACATGAAAAAAACAACGTTACATACACATTTGCTTCTTTCTTTTTGCACATCACATTTAGTGCAATGACGAAAGGTCGTCAAATGAACCATTCGAACAGGTACAGTAAATCCCTCACCTTGACGCCTCTCTGTCCAGGGCATCCCTGGAAACCCTGAGTCCCGTTCACACCAGGGGGTCCCCTCTCTCCCTGTCACAGAGGAACAAAGATATTAGGACATATTCAGAACACAGACACACTCAACACTGAGATTATTAATGAGCAATCTGAAGGCATTTGAGCAGTAGAATCACCCACTGTGGTTAATCAGTAACGTCATGAATAACTAAAGGTTGATGAACTGTAGTCTAGTTTACTGTATTCTAGAATAGTAGCCTATATGTTGCATTTTAAAACCTATTATATCTGCACTATTACATCTGTGTCAACTCCCTCTGTTCTAGCAAGTGTTGTGTTGATGTGTGTTAACTTATTTCATCCCGTCTTAATAACACCATAGTAACCACAAACACACTCACGGGACCGCCTTCATCTCCAGGATGTCCGGGACTTCCAAGTCCCCCTGGGATACCCTGAAGACAACCCAAAATAAGGCATTAGTGTCCAGTGCACAGCTCATTGGTGGTGTCATCAGGGTGTCGTGTGATGAGAATGTTCCCTGTCCTATCTACCTTAGAACCCGGAAGGCCCACAGCGCCACGGTCTCCTCTGGTACCAGTACACTTGCATGGCACACTGCAGCACTCCCGCTCTGCAATATTGTCCTGCACAGAAAGGAACACGAAGGAGGTTTTCACACCAAGGAAATAGCTTCCATCTTAATTCCTACAGTGTAAGCATTTCTGTTTGCCTGGATACATTGTGATACATATTAGTCAATGTATAATGCTAATTATACATTGCATCCTAACCGTCCTGGAAGGGTTGGATCCCTCCCACTGTGGTCCCTTCCCAAGGATTCTTCCACTTTCTTACCCAAGGTATTTTAGGGGCGTTTTTAGGAATAGGTGAAGGGGGGGTCATTTGTTTCCATGTGAAATGTGTGACATTTAAGGGCCATATAAATATACCTCACTTGACTAAATAAGTGTGAAAACAGCTCATATATATATTACAGACCATTTTAATGTGCAAATAAAGACAGCACAAGAGCTAGTGAAGTGATGTGTGATGTAATGCGAGTCACTGCTACGTACGAGTTCCTCCATCAGCTCGTAGTCCAAGTCCATGATATTGATCCGTAGAGGCCTTGTGTACCTGAAGCCTCGACCATATTCCAACAACACCGCTTCCTCAAAATTGGCCACCCGCTCCAGACCAACCAAGATAAAGCTGTTGACTCCTTTTAGGCACATTCACAGGAATTTATTGGATGAATATACTTGAATACAAGGGGAAATTGAATAACTGGAAGGTACACGGATAAAAAAAGGGGATTTGCTATCCATTTAAGATGGTTTTGTTACCTGATTGGCGAAGCTGCTCAAGTCGTATCTTAATTTCAGAGTACGGAGCATCAAGGCCATCAGTCAAATGAATGACAACCTTCCGGGGGGGAAACACTCTACATTATTTTCCTACATTCCCATATACAGTATGTCTGCATTACAAAATAAATGAACAGAAGTACATAATGAGGAGGAAAGACGACATGACAGGGTTCTCTTATAGGCAACAATATCAAAGATTGTGTTTATTTAAGTAAAGTCTAAAGTCTGGATGCCCAGTATTATTTTTATAAAGGCTGAAGGACTAATGATGTGTTTTCACATTGTAAAATTATCCCCTTTATTTGTAGAATGTCTCTACAAATATGATGTATTATATTATATTGTATTTTATTGTATTTTGGGTGGGTGTCGACAGCTGTAACCACTAGGCTATCCTGCCCTCTTACTTGCCCTCTCTGTAAATTATACGTAATAGACGCTCTGTAACACGTAGTTGTAGTGATACAAAGAGGTCTTGGAGGTGTAAAACACCAAACTCATCTAAATATGTTTACAACTGCACCATTCAAATTCTAACAATCTTGTGCTGTATGGCCATTTAGGAGAAGCCGTTTAGGAGAAGACTGAAACGGGGCATATACACTGAATAAATCATTCACAATTTAAAACCATATTGCCTTAGGTGGTGTTAACATAGTTTTACTAACCCACCTTGACAGTAACGTCCTGTCTGGTCCTGAATCTATCGTTGTAAGCTGCAATGGTCTGTCCATTAAGGTTAAAAGGTCCTCGGCTGCGCAGGTTCCTGAAGGCCTCAAACAGCTGGTCGGCGTTTTCTGTCAAGTCCAGCTGGACGGGTTCAGAGGCAGAGTCGAGAGCTAGCATGCCCACCTGCACAGAGGGGATCTGCCCGGATGAGCAGCTAATGGGAGCCATCTTGGATATCCTCTGAAGAATAGCACCCATCTTACTTTGGAGGTTGGTTTGAGCGGCAAAAATGTTCTGTGAGGAAACATCAAAGCCCACCAACACCTCCACATTGCAGGCTGGGAGACAGATCAAGAGTTTGTGTTGATAATAGCATAGAATTGAATAAAACAGAATATAAAATATTAGACTAGAATAAAATAATATTGTTTACCTTTAGGAGCCACCTCCACACCAGTACAGAGTTTGACTCCCTTCACCTCATCATCCAAAGTCTCCAAAATCTGCTCGTTGAGCTCAGAAAGTTGCTGGACAATACTAGCTCTTGCTATGGTGGATGACTCACTGGCAAGGTTTTCCAACTCATCTTCAATGTCCCCTACTCCCACAGCGTAGATCCTCACCCCGGTAGCCTTCAGCCCAAGGGCTGCTGTCTTGCTGTCGTCAGCTGAACGTCCTCCGGTGATGACTATCAGGATCTGAGGAACGCCCTCATCCTTCCTACTTCCTCTGGCCTTAATGAAGTGCTTTTCTTGAACGTGACGGATGGCTGCACCAGTATTGATTCTGCGCCCACCTTTGTACTCTACTCGGCCTATGGCATCGACTATGTCTTCTCTATTTTTGTATTTGTTGAGGAAGAAGACGTCGGTCACGTCCGTTGCGAAGTGCGCGAGACCTATCTGCAGGTTGTCCCTGTCACTGTAGAACAGATCCACTAGAGTGCTGATGAACTGCATCTCTTCATTAAAGTTCTCTTTGCCCAAGTTGATGGAGCCATCCACCAAAAACACAATGTCAGCAACCTTAGCCACTGGCTGGACGGCCGCTGCAGAATGGAAGTAGACAAAAGACACATCACAAGTGATTAGGACAAAAGATAGAGGAGAATTTACTTAAATATAAATATGATTCTCTTTAGATAAACAATGTATATTCTATATTTTCTATTACTTACTAGGTTCCTCTATTATAGGCCCTTCAATGACGGATCCACTTAATCTGGCAATAAAGTTGTCTTTAATCAAAGGCAGGCCCGGGAATGCTTGAACCTGAAGAACGTCTTCTGGGCTTCTGGCAATCTGCCGAAGCTGCTTTCCATCAGCACCGGCAGCTCCAATACCAATGCAGTTGACCTGAGAGCCTTTGAGCAGAGGTCCATAGGAAGAAACATCACTTGTGGATTGTCCACCTGTAAGAACAACAAGATGCTGGGAGGCCTCGCTCAGGCGTACACCCGCAGATGCTTTCAGCTCATTGCGGATGACATACTGAATCGCCTCTGCTAGGTCTGATGACCGGCCGCCCACATGACGCAGCCTTTTGACGGCAGCGAGAACAGCTGGCTTGTTGTTGTGTGAGTTAAGAGAGAACTCTGTCTTTGCTTTCCCTGCGTACTGAACAACACCAACACGGACCTGGTCAGGCTTCACATCGAGCTGCTGGACAGTGCTGATGATGAAGTCACGAATGTGAGCAAGACCTTCGGGGCCTGTGTTGTCTGAACCATCAATTAGAAAAATGATGTCCTTTCTTCCTAGGTTTAGGACTTCTTTACAGCATGAGAGAAACACAACAAGGAAAGAGTGGGTTTAGTTTGGGGGTGGGGGTGAACAAAAAAAAAATTTTTTTTAGTCAGATTAATTGTTTCTTTGCTTTAAAGTTTCTTACCTAAATCAGGAGCAGTACCAATCCTGGCAATCTCGTCGGTGGTCATTGTGTTGACTGAAGCAATGAGCTGCTGCTCCACACTAGGAAGCTCTCGAAAACTGTTAACTGTGTATATCAGCTCGGGTTTTAGGGCAATCTCTCTCAGTTCATTCGAGTCTGCATTCCTAGATCCAACAACGAAAGGAGCTACTAGGTTTCTCTTAAGTTGTTTGGCTGGGCCAGATACATCATCTGTGGACTTTCCACCTGTAACTACAATGACGAACTGGGGCACACCTTCCTCGATGCGACTTCCTGCTAACCTATTGTAGATGTTTTTGGAGACCCAATCGAGAGCACGACCTGTATTCAGCTGATTGCCTCCTTTGTTCTGAATTCTTCCTATAGCCTGTCGTACCTCATCTTTGGTGGAGAATTGATTAAGTTTGAACTCTACCTTGGCATCATCACTGTACTGCACCACTGAGATTCGGACCTTATTTATCCCAACATCCAGATCTTCCACTACTCTCCTTAACATCTCGCGGATGGAGGAGAAATCGTTGCGCACTGCTGTTGTACCGTCAATAAGAAACACAACATCCCTTTTGTCTCCCCCTGTGGTAACTGTTGTAGTAACTGAAAGACAAACACAATAATCACAAGATGTGCATTACGTCTTAAATATCTGCTGGACAGTTAATTTATATAATATATATAATATTATATAATATGTATATATAATTTTCTATATATGAAATCAATCAGGATTAGTTTAATATATAATCTCCATAAACAGATATGTTTGTAATCTGAGTAGTATAGACCTGCGAAGTTGTGCGTCATTTTAGGAGATGTCCCTGCCCAAATAAGGACTTCTGTGTCTAACAGATTTCCGCCCCTACCTCGGTCTGTGATTAACTCATGGTGGTACAAACTTACATTTTTTGTCTGAGGCACAGATTCCCAGTGGATAATACTGGTGTTTGTCAATTATAAGACCATTAGGTAGTAAAAGTAAGAATTTTTCTACATACAAGCTATCACTCCATCGCATATAAAACACGTCACCATGTCACTCGAGTCACTCAGCAGCGAATTTAAAGCCCCTGTAATTCGTTTTACAGCTTTGGCATTCTTTTTCAAGGATAACCTAAAGAGTTTGGAAAGGGGTGACGCGCTTAACTTACGCTGGCAGCTGACTTTTAACTTTCAACAGTTAGCAAACATCATAACTTGTAAACAAAGATCTCAATATATTTTAAATGTATGTCAAAAGCTCAATTGTTTGCACATAACTTAACAGTAAGAAAAAAATCGTAATTCTGTGCTCCAACAATTAAAAAAAAAAATTTTTTTAATAGGTGCTGCCGATGCGAGCAGTAACGACGTGACTTCGCAGGTCTATTGACCAATCAAGTTTGAGCAGGCTTTGGTTGCATGCAGGTAAACAATCTGTGTAGAAAGCAAAAGAGGTGGAACACATTGGCCAAAATGCAATATCTGAAAAGATCGGCTATTGTCTGATGACGATTTTGCTTTTTATTAATCTCTATGAACAGATATCTGCATAGCGAAACAATCTAGTCTTAGACGTCGTCTCTCAATTACCGGCACACGGAGAAGCAAGTCTTGTCCCAGATATATGAGGTAAATTGTCTTCACACAGATTACCGATAGGTTCAGAGATTTATTGAATATTTAGTTTGAAAAATAGTAGAAAAGTGAGTGGAGCTTATGGTTCAAGAACTACATTAGAGTATACGTGATTTATATAATAATAATATATATGTATATATACAGTACATAATATTACTACAACTACAAAATGAAAAATACTTTACTTCTGTGACCCTAAGCGCCACCCACTTTTCCACTCTTATAGCGTGCTTGAGTCTGACATTTTAAACAAAATGCTAAGTATACATTTAAAGGGACAGTGTTTGTCTGAAGTGCACTTGTTGAAACTAGTATTACAAAAATGCTGTTGCTTTGCATTCCCCTCCTGAATGCAGTGTACCACAACCCATGCTAATTGTCCCCATACAGAACCATAGGCCCAAATTCTACCCCTACCCTTACAGCGGCCCACACTTTTGTGGATAAAGAGTGAGCTGGTGAAGAAATTTGGGTAAGGGAGCAATCAAAGTGTCCAGCTTTAAATGTATAACAATACTATACAGTATTTCTGAAGGAACATTACCATCATATGTTGGGAAAACTGGTCTCAACCTGGCAATGTTGTCATCAGATAGCTCCGTAATGATGTTGATCAGGTTGTCCTGAACTGTGTAGAGTCCAGGGAAGTCCTCCACAGTATAGGCAAAATTGGGAACATATGAGATCACCTGTAGCTCTTTAGCGTTGACATCCCTGGTCCCGATGCTAAAGGAGAGAACACCTGAGCGTTTCATGGACGATGCTGCCTGACTGATGTCATCTGAGGAACTGCCACTGGAAACAACAATCAAAAACTGCGGTACACCCTCCTGCTTCCTACTGCCTCGAGACGATGTCAGAACTTCACGGCTGACGAAGTTAATGGCCTCGCCCAGGTTACGGTTCCTTCCTCCTCTTTGCCTAAGTCCCTTGATGCCATTCAACACACCTTCTTTGGTTTCATGAGAGTTCAGATACATATCCGCATTTGGATTGTCACCATATTGGACCACACTAATCCGGATCTTGTTCTCTCCCACGTTAAGATTCTCCACAACCCTGCGCATGAACTCTTGGATGATAGGGAATTCACGCCCGACACCATCAGACCCATCAACAAGGAAAATGATGTCCTTTCGAGGGCCCTGGGACTCAGCTGAAACAAGCAGAAAAAATAATAAATCAAATTCTGGTAGAGTAATTGTTAAAATATGAAAGAGATGGTGGAAATAAGCAACATTTCCACAGTGGCAATCAGTTATAACTTCAGTTCACTGCAAGCTGTAAATGAACAATTATCCTTACCTTGTCTTTGAGTGAGACATTGTGTTTGGATGTATTGATTCAGATATTACGGTTTGGGGAAGATTGCAATTTTTTACATTTGAGTTTGTAAGGGTTTAATCTGAACAAATTAAATATGGGGAAAAAACAAATTAAATATGGGGAAAAAATAACATGATGAGTATTGACTAACCTTTGTTTCTTTCAAGTTTTATTCACATGTAAGCTAATACAGAAGCTTATACTTTGTCAACCTACCTGCAAAAGTAATGCGCTTTAAAGTCAAGAGTAAATTTTTATGTCTGGGAGCTCTCCAAAGTCACTTACATTGTAGCGGCTGCTGGACTAATTGGATGTACACCAATGATGAAGCTCAGAACACCAAGATCATGCAGCAATATAGTCTGTTTCTGAACACTATCACTAAAATCACCACTAACATTGACTTCCTCATGACGCTGACTACCAGAAATGGTCGTGAAGACATTATCCAAAATATATTGTATAGCTGCTCCAGTGTTCCGCTGTCTTTATCCTTTATGCTTCAGTTTAAAATTTTGCTGTCTCCTTAGTTGAATAGGAGCTCAAGATGAAGTGGACTTTTATGTTGCCACTGTACTGGAGCAATGCAATTCTGTCCCTATTTGTTGTCACTTCAAGGTTTTCGGCAACTCTATGGATTAATTCTCACATGGCAGGAAACCCAGTATGGCTATTATCAGAGCCATCAATGAGGAAGACAACATCTCGCCCTAAGGTACTGCAGAAGTGAGTACTTTTAAAGTGCAAATTCTTGAAGCACAAGGATTAAAACATGATATAGCCACTGAATATAGCTACGGCAGGTTGAGATGAAGTTCAAGGAATTACATGCAATTCAACACTTGGAATGACATGTAAGAAGAACAGAAAAAATATCAAGAATTTCTTCAGAATACTTGGATGTCTGGAAGTATATGGAAGCACAGAATACTTCCCAAGTCTGTCAAAAGGAGCTTTGACACAAATTGAGGTGTCGAGGAAAGAGTTGAAGCAGACAAATCCGTTAACTTCTATAGAAATGAATGCATTGTTTTAACATGAGAACAACACCCCTGATGCCAGAGAAGTTCTAAAGAATAAGTGAATGCTAAGGGTTTTAAATTCTATGTGTTCAAACCTCATAACATCCTTTTGATTTCATTTTATGTCACTTGTGAAATAGATCACATCAGAACATTAGAAATAATGGATGAATAAAATTAAGAGCTTAGACAAGAAACTGGTTATTCATCTCTGTTAGTGATTTTTTATTATTATAAGCAATTGCTATTGTATTTATATATTTTTTATTAACTTTTATATTAATATATTAATAAATTAATGGTGTTAAATAACAATGTTTTCCTACATTTACACGGTGGAAAAATTATTGTTGATGATAAGTTAATTTGTGGTGTTCATGTTGATTATTACCATCCATGTGCCCAACTCAAAGTCAAATAAAAATGTGTATAAATTGCATGAAAGAAAATCAAATACTGAAGAAATTCTAGTAGACTTTGAAGTGCTTGGTAACATGCTTGGTAACATACCTACAACGGTTGGTGATTTTGGGGTAACCTCAAAGACTATTGCCTTTATGGTGGATTGCAGTTGCTCTTGGACACTGGGAAGGTCAGAGAAGTCAGACACTGACAGGGCATATCTGGGTTCATGGGCTATCTTCTGCATTTCTTGACTCTCTGTGCCTCTGGTGCCAATGGCAAAGGTCAAGACTCCCAT
>JAOEHI010000014.1:212593-231487 GCA_025447815.1 Percopsis transmontana
TGTGTGTGTGTCTGTGTGTGTGTGTGTCTGTGTGTGTGTCTGTGTGTGTGTCTGTGTGTGTGTCTGTGTGTGTGTCTCTGCAACCAAGCACTTGGCAGCAGTGTCTGCCAGCATTAAACCAGCTTTCTTTGTGCGATATGATGAGAGTTAGTCTACCTTGAGTAAGATGTCTAACCCCTACAATATCCTTAATACCTACAGATAACAGCGTTGGCTAAATGACCAAATTGTAAATTAGCTCCATTCTTCTGGCGAGAGTTAAACAGCGTCAGGTTGCATCATGCTGAAACCAGGCCCCCCCCAACATGCCGGTCGACTGAGGGGGACCCCTGCCAAGACACTTCCGTCCCTGGCACAAAATCTTTCGGCTTTAGAGAATTAAAGTTTATGGGCACTGCCGATATCGGCGACTGTTTCTTGCCGCTTGAAAGCATTCTGAGGAGCGTGATGTCAACATCAGATAGCGCTCGCATGAATAAGTGTTTTTCCCCTCGCTAGACGGAGGGGGGGTGTTAATTATGGACAGAAAGAACCAGAGGACAGATATCCATGAGAGGAGGTGAGTGACAATAGCCAGGGATGGACATGGATTGTTAAGGGCTTTGTCCATAACAAAGCCTCCATTCACATGACGTGTATGTGGAAGAATGCACAACCAGAAAGCTAACATTGTTGTTATGGATAATAGGGGCATTCAATTGATAGTGCTTCATTGTAACTATTTAAGCCAAAAAAAATAAATAAAATAAATAAAAATAAAAATAAAAGAGAAACTTCCCAACTTCCTAAATTTGTGTGCGAGAGAGCCAGAATGTTGCTATAAAACCCAGGGGCTCGGTGGATAGGCAAGTTTTATTACAGCATTTAACTGTAACCCCTATAATGTAAACACACACACACACTTAAGACGGTGCTGATTTTAGCTTGTCGCCATTTTTTCAGTGAAGCGAGTATTTTCTTTGGGCGGCCACTATATTTTCACATGTGGCCCAGGCTCCATTTTGTGTGTTCAACGGGAGGTCCATCACACTGCCAAGTTATTTGGCATTAAGCTAAATCGGAATAAAAATACACGCGTGTGTGTGTGTGTTTGTGCGTGTGTGTGTGCGCGCGCAGTGTAATACCGATTATATAACAATCTCAAGATATTTTTCTGTTTGTTTATTGGCAGTATTTTTGTTGCTGCTTTTTTTTTATTTTTTTTTTATTTTTTTTTAAATAGCACCTCATGTTTCACATGTCATCCCTCTCTCACACCAGTAAAAACATACTGTGTTCCTTCAGTATCAACAGCTGGTCGGCTTTCTCTCTCCTACCTTATGGTCAGCTTAACGGTGGAAAACGGTATCTGTGTTGCAAATGTTAAATCATTATTCCGTCGTATTCCTTTATGTGGCCTAGCATGGCGCTAACGGTGGTTTCTGGCTGTGTGCGCCTTTGTGGTGGAGCTTGAAGATAAGAATCAGCAGTGATAAAATAAGCATTTTAGGGCAGCCGGTATTAAACTAACAGTTGGGAGCCGCCGGCGCTAAAATAAACACCCAAAGATGGCTGCCGCTGTAGCTGCCTCTCTTGATGACAAGCTTGGAATAAGACTAAAGACCATCTTGAAAACACACACGCGCGTAGACATAGTCACTGACAGAAAGGAACACACACACACACACAGAACCACACAGATATTGCCTGGCTACCTGTTAGGAACAGTTGGTTAGCACCTGGCTACCCTGTAGCACCTAGTTAGCAGCTGTAATGAGTAGATGGAGTAGATTGGGGGGCCTCCCAGAGGTGGCCTACCTGTAAGCATCCTTGAGTAAGATTCCTAACCCCTATGTAATAGCAGTATGTAATTGTAAGTCGCTTTGGATAAAAGCGTCTGCTAAATGACCTCATTGTAATTGTGATTGTAGATTGACTATGCAATAGCACATAACCACTATATAATACTTTTCTATTGTTTTAAGGACCAACCATCATTCTGTCCCTCTACCAGAGGGTAAGGGACTATCATCTCTTTTTACCAACACATTCACTATAAAGAATACACCCCTCACCTGGGACTGTTGAAAGAGGATGGCCCGGTGTGGGTCGATGCCGCAGGCCATCAGGCTGGCTGCCATGTCCAGGATGTTGGCGCGGAGCTGGGCCGGCTCCTGGGGCTGGGTGATAGAGTGCAGGTCCACGATGCTGTACAGCACGGACGGGTGCTCTGCCTGCAGGGCCACCCAGCTCTGTAGAGCCCCCAGGTAGTTGCCCAGGTGGGGCACGCCTGTTGGCTGGATGCCTGAGAATACGCGGCCGCCCTCCGGAGGCTCCTGGAAGAGAAAATCAAGGGGGAGTGTTTGGAGGTGTTAAAGAACCAGGATGTCAATGTTCTAGTCTGCCTTGAAGACCACTGTGGGCGGTGGGTGCCATTTTGCCTTGGTGATGCCAAAAGGGAGCGTTCTCCATTCACTGGCATGTTAATCTAAAGCCATTAAACTTTGCCAACAGGGCTGTTGCCAATGTATTTTTTTCGACTATAAGATTTCTAATATAATAAAATAATAATAATATTATTATTATTAATAATAATATTATATTCAAGATTATTTCGCTGCCTTGAAATTATATTTATTTTAAAATATGCTAGCCTATTACCAGACAATAACTGATTCCTTCAGTCGGCAGCGTCTTGGAGACTGGACCGATTTAGAAATAAGCCACCTCTGCAAGTGTAAATCATAGAAATGCGTACAGTAAGCGTACAGTTTGACGCGCGGTGGAGATATACAGTATTATGTAGAAGCAATCTTAGATTTTGCTCCATGGCCGACTTCAACGTGTTTATATATATATAGTACAGATAAAGAAGAGTTATACTTGATCGATTCACATGTTCTTTTAAATGGCTCATTCTCCATTATGAAACTTCTTTTCCTTCTTGTTTTTTGGGTCTAGCGAAAAGGGAGGGATTCTAAAATGGCAGCAAGACAAGAGAACAGAAGATAAATTCCTGGAGGACAGTAAAAGGTGAGAACCTGACGGGAAGAAAGAGCCCACTGAGCCCCAAGCGTTGCAGGCCAACAACTGTCACGCTTGTTTTAGCGGAATACTAACTCCATGGCTAGCACCTCTGCTCACCCAAACACAGCCGACTACAAGAATGCATCACCTCTTGGGCCAACAACACCACCAAGTGACTACAAGGCCTTTATAGCAACGAGACATTGAAAAGGAGAGAGCGAGAGAGAGCGAGAGTCAAAGGACCATAATCCAGACTGGGGCCACAAATTTCTGTTTTGTGGGCCATGAGATGATTTCAAAAATAAGGTTTGATATATTTTGATTTTTTTTTTTTAACCTTTGAATTATAATCTTGAACAATTTGCGCATGCATTTGTTCCATATTTGCTGTGGTGTTTATTGTTGTTTATACTGTATATGCTACAGTATTTTTTTTTATAGCTAATAAAATAGGTATAGGCTAAAGTTTGGGTTATACCCCCTCGCCTTGTTGAGACCTACCGGCATTCTTGCAGTCTTGCATATCAGCTAGAGCAAAACAATGGCCTTCCTTCACAGAGCTCCTACCAGTCCTCTAAAGAGACGCATCAGTCTTCACGTTCGGATCCTTGGACAAATATTGTGTTTCTCCTCCCGCTTGGCCTGGTGCCTCTGACTCATTTCTTCTGGCGTCAACAGTGCTTACCCCTGGCATCTTATTTGGCCTGCTGGCACACCCTCCTTGCCACTGGCTATGGCACTGAGCCCGCCATGTGATACAATTAAAAGGAAGCCCACGTCGGGGGGACCTGGAACCATGCTGGCTAGCAAAACATAGGCTTCTGCCCCAACAGTATTAAGCGGCAGATTAGAGCCACCACGGCTGTGGCCCGGGCCTGCTTGTGCTGCTCAGGTAGAAAGAAGCAGTGTATTTAGAAGAGATCTGCCAATGTGTGGAAAGTGTTTCAAGAACTGCGCAACATGTGGGAAAGAAGGGAAAGCCAAACGGACCATAAATATGCGGAGTAGAGTAAGTATATAGAGTAGTAGGCTAAACAAATCCAGGAATCTGGACAATCTTTCTGGTCAATCCAGGTTGAAACGGAATAGCAGTTAAGCCAATTTTTATGCCTGAAAACCAAAAATGCCAAAACATTTTGATGTGGATGTTTAGTTTCCTCTTCCAAGAAAATCAAACGATTTTGACAAGGTCGGATTTCCTTCAGCTCAACAAGGTGTGTTATCGGGTTGTTAATGGTGACTTTAGAGAGATTTAAAACAGCAAAGCTGCTTATACTTAAAATATATACACATATCCACAGGGTCTCTGCGATATCACCTAAAATCAGTCTGGCAAGCTTATGTTCCTGGCTGTGCTCTTCAAAGTTATCATAACTAATCAGAAAAGCACACCGCTTTCAGAGGATACGGTTATTGGTGCACTGCAGAGAAACCTGTTGTTATCTTGACAGCTAGCTGAGCTACATCACACTCAATCTCACCGAGGGACAGCCCCGTGTGGCCGGTGGGATCACATCACCGTTTTTAGGGCCAGCATCCCCCTCTCGCAGGCCTGAGGGAGCGGGTCGTTTCCAGTCGAAGAGAGAGGCAGGAAGGAACTGGGTGCTTATGTCATTACTACGGGGGTAATTGCAGCAGAGTGCCATTGATGCGGAGGGCCCCTTAAGAGGTGTCAGGATTGATTTGGGCACGGACACCCCCCACCCCAAGTCTGGCTCATGTGTGTTCTCACCTCGAGTTGACACGCCAAACGCATGTTCCCCCCCCTGCTCTCCGCCCCTGGGGGAAGCCATTAGCCATGCAGACATGGTAATGGTGTCATTTGAGCCAAATCGAGCGGCAAATGAGAGTAAACGCCAACGCTAACTAGCCACTGGGCAATCAGGGCAAGCACGCAGGACACCACTGAACCAGACACCTCCACGTTACTTTTGGGCAGGGAAGAGTCGAGAGTGTTTAAACATGGGCCACTATAGCTGTTGGCATCGGGAAATTGTGGCTTTCACAGGGAAATAAATCAAATGTTACATGAAGACAGCAGATGCTGTAAAGTCATTAATGTTATTAACTCATACTGCAAAGCTAAAGGAAATACATAATAACTTCCAAAACATCCTTTTAACCAGGTTGGAAAGGAAAAAATGACAAAATGAAAAAAAAATTGAATGTCATATCTAACATATTTGTGATGTCAGATATGGCCCTTGTGGCTAACAGGCTGTCAACTGATCAAAAATCAGCCTTTATAGACCAGCATACATAATGCTATGCTAGTGTTTAAAATTATACCCTGTATTATCATATACAGTATGTTATATATCATGCACGGCAATATATACAGCGCGTTATAATGCATCCAATATTAGCATAGCATATAAAACAAACAATTTCCACCATTTTCAGACAATACATTGTTAAGACAAAGCAACGGCTGTTAGCTTGTATTCCACTGTAGACGCTCCGTGTCTCCTCCCTCGACTTTCCTCTCCTTCCATCTCTCCATCTCCCAGTTGTTGGGTGCCTGTTGATGTAGCCGACGTGGGAACATTGGGTGTTCCCTGCTCATATTTTATAATGACAGGCGCAACGCTGTCCTACTACAGCGTCCGTGAGGTGACGAAAGCTTTCTACAGCCACATCTAACATATGGTGAATTCATCACACACCATGTGTGTGTGACATTAACACCAACTAGCTAGAAGGTTATATACACTTGTTTTCATACTCGCAGACCCTTTCCGGGAATATGTGTTCGTGTGTGTGCATATGTGTGTAGTACCATCCTTGGGATAGAAAGCATGAGTACGTGCACACGTGTTATATCTTTTGCCTACATCCACATTGGTGAGGCTGTGGAGGTGTCCGACTGTCCGACCATGACAGCTGACATGGGCCAAGGGTGGAAAAAACTAAATGGAGTAAATACCCTCATATAGCACAACGACCAATACCATGTCTACACCGTCTACAAACGGAAAACAACGGCCAATGGAGACAGATTCACTTCATTTGAGAACCAGCATGACTGTTATTTTCTCTCAGACTGAATGTTGGGTTTCTCCTAAGTCCATTGAAGATCTTGTTCCAGAATTCCATGGAAACAAAACACGTTCCTATCCCTCTTAAGTCCAAGTTTCTGGAATTGGTGCATGGCGAATGATGAATGTTGGACATCCCTGCAAATAGAGTGCGAGGCACAATAGCATGACATTGTTCCAGAAGAACGCACAAACATGACAAATCGCCCTCGAACCAAGTCTCCAGGCCGAGGCGGAGAGAGAGAGAGCAATAAACACTTTCCCCCTTCCTACTCAATGGTAGCTCA
Source organism: Percopsis transmontana (assembly GCA_025447815.1). Lineage (NCBI taxonomy): Eukaryota > Metazoa > Chordata > Actinopteri > Percopsiformes > Percopsidae > Percopsis > Percopsis transmontana. The sequence continues at coordinate 218,925 of JAOEHI010000014.1, forward strand.
CGTTCCCTCAACAGACCTCGGTTGTCCAGTGTTGTCACTGAAAGAAATATCCATGTTCAAAGTAGTGTCCCAAGGGAGAGCTTAAGTATAGACCTGGGACTCGCCATTATCAACCTCCATTCTCGACTAAGCTGTATCAGCTTCCAGTATGTCTAGGGCTATGTCCCTCCACTAGTCAGCATCATTAATCAACGGCGCGGTATTGGTAGAGCAAGAACTTGTGAAACTGCACATTTCTCTTCTGGAGAGAGACCATTCTGGGCCGTTTTTCAGCTCCCATACATCACATCTGAGCCTCAGAGTCCAGGGGCAGCCCACTGACACCGCTCTCACCGAGCGGCCTGATGAGTGGCCCCTACGGTCGCCGACGTTTCACCGTGCCAATTTCAACACTTCTCGAAGCAGCGCCGGGGCTGCCCTCGCTATCCCCAATTCAGCCTACCGTCACGCCGTTGTATGCGGAGGGGAACTCAACGCATCGGGTGTGGAGATCAACCTGAGGATTGTCCCTCAGTCAGTTACTGCCCGCTAGCCCCCCGTGGGGGTCCCCACTCTGCCACCTGCTGGGCATCGGCAACACAGGCCCCTGTGTTCCCCTTTTCCGCAGGTCGCCCCCACGCACCTCATTAACACGCTTAAAACAGCAGAACAGCCATCGCTCCCTCCAACAGCCCAAGCCTCTTCCACTCACGCAGGCACCCGTTAAAGCAGGCGCCCAGCAGTGCTTCACGTCAGCGGGCCTCACATTGCCCCAGTGGGCCTCGTGTTGAGAACGGGGCTAAACTGTATCCCTGCTCGGCTTCAAACGGGTGACAGAGTGGAAAATGTGCATCAGAACACACCACCACTTGACACAAATAAAGACTAAATGGAAAAACGGTCACAATAAGTGACAGGAGGAGGAAAAATGGGCCACAAAATATGAAGAAAAAGTGATTGAGGAGGTTGTGTGGGAGCGGAGAAGAAAGAGCAGAGCCCACTGAAAAGGCCTGGGCAAGGTTTCTCCCCCTCCTCCCATGTCGGGCGCATGGGGGTAGAGGGGGGAGAGGGGGCAAAAAGGAGCATTTGATTAAATCTCTGGTTGACGTGCGAGACAGGTGAGATTGATGAGGTTCCTCTGGAGCGTCACACTGTGCGGAGAGCGGGAAGAGGGGAACAGAACAGTACAGTGTGGCAGGCCAGGGCTCAGGAACTCGCGCCGTGGGGTCCCCTGGCTGATTAATGGGACTGGAGGCCCTTCAAAAACAGCGCTCCCCGCAGACAGAGTCCGACGGCACTCCAAAAATAACCAGGCAGGGAGGCGGCCCCTGCCCCGGGCTCTAACGCGCTGCAGCTTCTGAAAGGTCCAGACTTCAATGCAGCTTGGGGCAAGATAACCAAGAGCAAACACCCCCGCTCAAAGCAGGAAACCCCAACCTTGCTCATTAGGAAGATGAAAAGCTATTGGTTTTATTGGTTTGTGTGACAGCGGCAAGTGCAAACAGCATTGACAACATGTTGACTGTGGTCTAGTATTAAATGCACTGTACATGTGTGTTTAGCTGAAACTCATTACCAATATTTAAACACCAGGTTCTGATTGACACAACGACATCGGACATGACAGGCGCGATAAATATATTTATATCCACATGCTATTAACATTTCTGTTTCATATAAACCCAATCAAGTTCAATATTCACAGCACACCAGCGTACATTATTGCATAAACACAGGACCGTCTAAACCTATAGTCAAACCAGTCAGCTTGGAAACTAGCATACAGTATGTTATGTGCACACCATCTGGGTGATCTTGGAAATGTGAAGATCGGAATTTCTATTTAACTATTATATAAAACACATTCACGCCAACGCTACTTGTTCCCATTCGGTGGGCCTTCCAAATGGTTTTAAAAATCTTTCAATCAAGCCACTTCCTTACTCTTCTGTCATGTTGACGAGAGAGTTGTTTAAATTTATCTCTACGGCGGAAACGGGAACTAATTTTTAACACTCGAAAACACATGAAAGTCACGACAAAGCAGAAAATAACTGGCACACACTTCATAAATTTATCAATGTGTAATTATGGCAACACTCAGGGCAAGCCTTTGCCAGAAACACTCAATCTGAAGTGTCCAGTAATTTCCTTTTGCACAGGCGGCGTCTGTTGACTCGAGTGCGGCCCTAAGCACAATACCAGATACGAGTTACACTTTAATTAAAAAACTTCAGGCGTACTGAGAGAAATATAGACCTGCAAGGTCAAAAGACACAGCAAAACTACTCCGATTCCTCAAGCACAGAGACAGGCTTATAAATCGGAAAGATATATTCTGTAATCTAAAAAACCCTAATCAAAATAGATTACAAAATAGATTGAGAAACAGGGTCGTGCGCAAAGCATTTGAGCGAAAGGTTGTTGCTAAGAAAAAAAAAAAGAGAGAGAAATACTACGACAAACCTAATTACACAGAAAGGACTTGAGAATTAGCAAGCATTTCTGACAGTTGAAAATAAATAGGGCAGTTAATGAACATACTCAGCCGGGAGGCCGCGTTTCCTCGCTCAGGCGTCGCTCTCCCATGTGGCGTGGGAGCTGCTCTAATGGTTTTAGCCGACTACCAACAGTGAATTTCGGAGCCGAGGAGAACAGAGAGGCAAATTACGAATGACTTCCTCTTTCCTGGACCCTTGAGCTAAGCTGAGCTGAGTGATATCAGCCATTAAGAGGACTACAGGCAAGGGCTGGCGTAAAAGGTGCTATGGCTGCATTTTTGCTGTGTAATTTCCGACAGTTTTGAGTTTGACTTTAGCATCAGCGATGTCAAATACGAAAGGGCAATTTAATACACAAATCCAGGACTATCACATTATAAAAGGATACATACAGTACAGGTACTGTGGTACTTACAGAGCTGAACTAGGATTAAACTTTAAAGTCTTATGCAATTGTAGAAGTCAAATACAGTAGGTTTAAAATCTGCAGCGAAAACCGGGTTGATTCTATCCAGTCAGCACTCCTAAGTAATAGCTGTCAAAACAGCAAGGCCTCACTCAGCATCTACTCATATTACCCTTCATGTTTTTACATGTTATGTTTACAAATGTTGTATAGCCAAAGAGCCTCAAACTGCGTTTGGCCTTCCATATTTGATTCCAGACCACTGCAGGGCACCTAGTAGATTTGTTGGTTGGAGCAGGAGGCTACAGTAGAACTCCCCTCTAAGATGGAAAGGTACAGCACAGCTCATAACAGTCTTTTCAAAAGGTCAACATGGATCACAGTTCATCTGTACATCGGTCCATGAAGGTTTGGCGACTTTTTCAACACTTTTTCCAGGGCATAAAAAGTTGCAGCAGAGCGTTTTGGTTGATGACCATCACACTTCGGGGTATTGTGAGCATGCCGATGTTTGTGTTCGGCGGTGCACATTTGGAGAAAATTAAAACAAATGAAAACTAACACTTCATTTCTGATGTTATTGCGGGTAATGAAGCACTGCTGTGATGCTTTGGAGCCCCCTGCTTCAACCCCGCCCCCCTCCCTCAACTTGCACACCTCTCCCGAGGCTCTGCCTTAACAAAACACAGACGGCCGGCGGTGATCACGCATTCCGCTGCAGAGCCCAGCACACCACTCACTACGCCGCGCAGCTCGTACATCACCCGGTCAGAGGGGCTTGGACAGACGGATGAGGTCTTTCAGTCCGCCGTAAAACAAGAACTACTCAATAATTAGCATCGTTGCACGCACCAGTTCTCCTAATGGGCGTCAAGGGACACGTTGTTTGCCTTAACACCCCATTTGGTTCTCCAAGGCAGCTGTGCCATTATAGCGAGTCTTTAGGTTGACTTATTGTAGGCGTGTTTCTTAAATCCACCGAAATTGAAATGCTACCACGCTGAAGCCTTTCAAATTTAGCATTTAAAATAATGTTTGTGGTGTTGTGGTGTGGTGAAACAAAGCTGTGAAGAGGAAAGTAAGGAAAGAAAGAACGTATAGGCTACAAATAAAGGGAGGTAAACACTTTTACTTTAGTTATATTTAGTTTGTCCCATCCCTTGATGCCTTTAAGGACAACTGAGGTACTGCATCTGAGGTGTGTTTATAACATAAGTGGTCGTACTACGAGTAACCCATATGGCCAATTGCGTTGATGACCAAAATCAAAATAACCGGTTACGCATTCCATAGTTACATTATTTTTTAAAGCCTCACTGCATTTACCAGTCAGTTCATTTCTAAAGAACCTACTGGAATCTAAGACGGCAGTAGCCTATGTGGGATTTACAGGTATTCTATTTATTCTCAGAAAATATGATAGATGTGTGCGATTATCTCCAGCTCGCCTTGACTCCTCAGTGAAAAGCTGTCTGCTGCCGTGGGCATTCATCATGTATAGCACAATGTGCATTTTTATATGCGCTGAGCGTTAAACCTCAAGGCAACTTCAGCTGCTGTGTAACACTTCTTATCACAATTTATGGCAGATTCAAACCTGCTAAATGCACAATCCTTCAGGCGTCGCGCATCTCACCCAATACAAGCCCCCTGGGAACACATTGTAGTACGAACCAACTGGCCCGGGCCAATCAAGGTGACTGGTCTGTTTTGATTGATTATGGATTAATGATTATTAAGGATTATGACCCAAACTTGTGTCTACGGTGTGATACATAGTAAGGCCGGATATTCCCCGTTTCTGCTTCCCCGGGTCAGATTACCCCCCCCCCCAAAAGAAAGTCGAATAGTGACACTTACGTTGATCGGCAACCAAAACGTATGTTTACTTTCATATACAAGATACGCTAAAATCCCTTGGTAACTACATTTAGTTATGCTACCCTATACCCTAACCTGTTTTATTTGGTTTCAACAAGCGATATCACTACATTACAAATTGCAAACTGTAGGGGCTTCAAACTAAAATTGGAGGGGGTATCGGGGCGGCGTAAGTAATATCGACACGTGTGAATGCACAAGAGATCTGAATTCCCAAGAGTATAAAACAAATAATCATCCCAAACTCCTACGGCTACAATCACGCAAAGCACAAACGCAACTAAGAAATGCCACAATTAGGCTACAAGTGGTGTAATGCCGCATGTAAAATCTAGACCATAAACAACGGACCATTTCCACAGACGTGTCACAACATATAACCCAATACAATTAATAGAGAGTGCCATAAGAATAGACACAGTAAATAGTCTTGTCAATGCTTGTCTACACAATCCGAAGTACCCATTATTAACTTTTATTATTATTACATTATTATCCTACCCTACAATGACACAACTTTTAAAACACAAAAACCAAGCATCACCTGTACATCACTAACCGTGATCAATACTACCTCTAGTTCCTGGCTAAGCAAATGTACCTATTTAATTAAAACTTAAAAAGCTCATATCCATGACATTTTAGGTCACAATGCAGCAACACATTCAACGGAAACTAAATATTGCAGTAGCAAGTTATGATATTTAAATGTAGTTAAGCGTAACCCGATACATATTTAGTTACAAACAACCCAATATAAAAGGACAGATCATCGAGAACCAATGACATTACACACGACTGATCTCCCCTTCTAACTGTTCGCAGGAAATAAAGCAAAGATGAACGAAACGCATACATTATATACACATTATATTATATTATACGGCAGTATTTACCTTATTTGCCGGGCATGTGTCGGCGCTAAATAACCGGTGTAACGAGTAAGACTTTTGAATTGATCTGAAAAGGTACTTCACGTTACTCCGGACGGGGAGCGCCATGTTTAATTATGACGTAATAGTACGGCGGTTCAGACGGGACAGAAGAGACGCTTTCTGGAAATTGTGACTGCCTGTGCGTTGCTCACACTGAAACAGTGCACAGGCAAAACGACTGTGGGAAAATGTTCACAACTTTGTTTGCGCTAATATATTTTCAGATTTGTCTCTCCTGTCTGAAAATTTTATTATTATCTTATTATTTTATTCGGAAGGCACCACATTCTTAAATCAAATGTTACACAACATACCAAACTACAGAGCAGTTGAAAACGAAACCAAGCAATACGTTAAAGCTATATCACATTCTATTAACGCTAAAGGTGTACTATGTGCCTTATACAATGAATTAATGGGGATGATGAAGACAACCTGACTTAGATACTTGAATGAATATGTTTGTGTACATTTGTAATGATTTTATTTTGTATGCGTTGTTTCTAAAAGAAAGAAAAAAGTAAAAGAAAGAAAAAGAAAATAAGGAGAGACGCTTTCTCGATGACAAGGAGTACTATAGCTTTAGACAGACTTAAAGCTTCTTACCAAGGCTAAGGAAGCATATTACTGCCACTTAAGGAAAAAAAAAGAACTCTGTACTACAGTGACCCCCAAAGGGATAAATGGTTAATAGTTAATTAGCAGACATTATTCATCCCTTTCAGTCCTGAACTGTAAACCGTCTGTATGTCGTATGCTATATACTGTAGATGCAAATACGCTTCCCCCTCCAGCACAAAGTAAAGCAATATGCTGCCCAACATGTGGTTTCTCTGCCTCGGAGTTCTCCAGGTCTCACTGGGCTGTGCTGTGTCTCGACCGCTTTGGTTCTCCGCCACGGGAGCAGCCGTCATTCCCATTGCACCAACGTTCCAAGCCAAGGGATATACATACAGTGTATCTGATCAGGCGTACGTTAACACAAGATGTACATACAGTGTATCTGATCAGGCGTACGTTAACACAAGATGTACATACAGTGTATCTGACCAGGCGTACGTTAACACAAGATGTACATTCAGTCTATCGGACCAGGCGTACGTTAACTCAAGATGTACATACAGTGTATCTGACCAGGCGTACGTTAACACAAGATGTACATACAGTGTATCTGACCAGGCGTACGTTAACTCAAGATGTACATACAGTATATCTGACCAGGCGTACGTTAACTCAAGATGTACATACAGTGTATCTGACCAGGCGTACGTTAACTCAAGATGTACATACAGTGTATCTGACCAGGCGTACGTTAAGAGTTTACTCCATTTACACGCAAGACACACACAGACAGTCCCTCAAACACACATGGGATTTCAGACAAACATAACCACAGACCTAGGCCAAATCATGCCCCCCCCCCCCCCACACACACACACACACACACACATATCACCCTTGCTACGGGTTCCCAACATCTGTTCTTCACCCCCACCCCCTACCAAACCTACACACACCTATTGCATCTGGTTGCATTTGCAGCACAAATGCGGCCAATCATTCCATATTCATTCTTGTTTCCCCAGGCTCTCTGGCCTGGCTCATGGTAGAAGGTGAGACAACTACATTACGGTGGAGTGAGATTGTGTGTGTGTGTGTGTGAGAACCTCCAGCCCCTGTTCCTAGGCCACCCAGTAGAGGTTGGTCCTCCCACACCCCTATTCCTCTCCTCTTTTTCCTCCTTCATTGCCTGAGCCTGAACGCTATTGCCTGTTCTGGATCAGGATGATGGTGCAGGCATTGGATTTGCTCTCGTCGCTATAGTCAACATCTGTTCTTTCCTCGTTTATAAATGTTCTTATATCATTTCGAAATCAAAGCTCACTGTAGGTTTGAAACATTCATTTACTTTGTGTGTGTGACTGTTACATCATAGAGATGTACAGTAGGTCTACTGTATACAACTACAAGCCACAAAAAACTGTGAAAGAACTATTTTTCAGTTCAGATTCAATCTCCATATGTGGTCTTTGTGTGTACAAACTACACAAAAATGTCATACGCCCTTGCCTAAAATTGGCAAACAATGTCACAAACGTTTTCTTTTTTTAACCATGGAATTCTATATGGTCTGTCCTTGTTGTGGTGTGGTGTGGTATGTTTGCATGTAGCTAAAGTTACTGTATCATTGAGTTCAACAAGTATTAAATGGAAATAGAAGAATAGCACTTAAGGTTAATGAAGTTACACACAAATTAAGCATTTCAGTGTGTTTTTTATATCATTTGCTTTTTCTTCTCAATTTCACAGCATACACTTATAATAGCCTCTATAGCCTTTTAGAATAGCTCAGGTCCAGGAGAGATTGAAGCGTCAGTAAGTGAACAGACCTCTGGAGGCTTCTACTCTAATCTAACAGCATCTGCAGAGCTGATGAGTGAAGGCCCTGTGTTTTCATCACGCTCTCCGGGTCACAAGATGTCTGTCCTTTCACCATTCATCTGTGAGCCTTCCTCTCCCCCGCTCCTCCTCTCAGGCGCTCCTGTGTGGATCTCCCGCATATCAGCAGGGATTCACTTACAAAAGGGCACATACACACACACACACACACGTGCGCAAGCACCCATGGAGGTGCATAAATCCGGAATCTGGAATTATATTGATATGATTGTTTGTGTGTGCACGCAAACACACAATCCAAACCTCACGGTCATATAAGTGAACACTCCCTTATACATAAACAGTGAACCCCGCCCCCCCGCCCCCCACTCCATCCGAGCTGCAGAGTGATCATGGGCTCCACCTGTCATAATATGGCCTGGCCTAGAGGTGTGTGTGTGTGTGTGTGTGTGTTTCTGTGTGTGTGTATCAAGCAGAGACCTGTCTGCTCGGACATCCTGACACTGAAAGACACCCTGCGCCTTCTGGGTCCACGGGGTGCCTGCCACCCAAGTGGATGGCCGCCGAATGAGAGACTAGATGGACAGATTGACGGGGGCAAGGGAGGGGATTGACGGATGGCGTGGAAGGATGAATCTTCAGATGGACAGAGAGGGACAGATGGATGGATGGAAAGATGAATAGACAGACTGAGACAGGCAGTGGTCAGATGGACAGAGCGCTGGATAGATGGGTGGACTGATAGAATCAGGCAGAGGTCTAGGAAAATATGAAAGGATGAAGACCTCCGTGGTTATTGAATTGTGTAGGAGCTCGCTGGGATGTCCGATCAGCAAGGACCCAGCCCGGGGCAACACCCCCTCACCGGCCAACTGTTTTCACAGCGAGAAGGTTCGGCAAGAATAATAAACATTTTGGAGAAAGTATTTTGTGTAAAGCACTCTTTTGCTTCCCTGAGGAGAGTCTGGATTTCATTAGATGTGTGTGTGTGTGTGTGCACATATCTGTTTGAATGTGTCCGTGTGTGTGTGCGTGTGTGTGTGTGTGGATGCCCTCTCATGTGCATGTATAAATGATGAGTGTCCATGCGTTAGTGTGTTCATATCTGTGTATTGGTCCATGTGCACATCTAGACCTCTGCATGCATTTGTGTGCATGTCTGTGCATATATAAATGCATTTGAGTGCAACGTGTAGTCTTTGTAAGTGGGCAGGTTTGTCAGTGTTTGATGTGCGTGTCTACGGTATGCATGTACATATGGGGCACCAAGTGTAACAGAGCTTTTATCGTGGACAGAATGCCTGCTGTGCTAATAAACCCATGAATTCATTACGAAACCATGTAACACCGTAACGCGTTTTGTCCAGGAAATATTGAAGAGAGCACATGCTTTCGTGCGCAGAAAACAAAACGAACGATTCCTGCCGTGCACCCAATTGACAGTTGTGATTTTCATGTTGTGGACACAAGGCAGAATGTACATTGCACTATGTGGTCGAAAGAAAACTCATTTTGTAGACAAAAGTAATTCTGTCCACGTGCAGGAACAGATGTCCCAGGGCGGCATGTATGCTTTTGTGGCACGAAATGCAGAATGCAGAACTGTCATCATTCCGTACCATCCAGTGTTAATTTTGTCCACTCAACTGTTTTACTTATTGTGTTACATGGTTTCGTAATGACTTTATGCGTTTTGTAGCCTGCGCATTTACTTTGTGAACAGTCGGTTTGCCTTAAAGCTGCATACAGCACATTTCTTATCGAAAAATATAGCATTTTAATTGCTATTAGTTTTGTAATTGGTCTTCCCACACCCCAGTAAAACCTACAGCGTAACATTTATCCCATGGTTTTGTATACAACTGCTATTTCCCGCCAGCGTACCTACCTGTACACTAGCAGGAAATATACCAAATGATGCAGCATCTAGCTGTGGCAGTAAGATTAGCTTTGTCAGTTACAAAATACAAGGTAGACAGGATAGAGTGCTAAATATTTAATGGCATTACGTCATGTATTTCTTTAGCTAATCGCTGCTAACTCTGTAGCTGTTGCCATCGTGAGAGGGTTTTCACAAGTGACACTACTACCCCAAAATATGAACACGACTTCATTCCTCCATCCACATGTACCAGCATTAGTCCAATGAATGAATTGAATCTGGTCTAATCTTGGTCTATGATTTTGGACAAACTTGTCCGATAAACTACAGTCTGCGCTGGCAAAGGTGGAGGGGAAATTCTGCAGTGTGAGCGACTCCTAGTGGAAAGAAACAATACTTTCCAGGCTTGGTTGATATATATTTCGCCCAATCCGTAAAATAAATATTTGAACAAACTGAACAATTCAGACAATTCTTGTCTAAATATGAAACACCACTCTTTCTACAGACTGATAAGTCAGTAAACAATAAGACTGACTGAGTTAGTAAAATATAATACCAAGTCAACTATTTCCCCTTAATACGTGTTTAGGACTGAGGCCAGCAAACGGTAAGTGAGATATCTGTCAGAGCTGTTGAAATGAGTGACACACACACACACACATACACACACACACACACACACGCACACACACACACGCACACACACACGCACCACAGCAGGCCAGCAGAGGTCAGATGGAGAACAGAAGGAAGAAAGAGTCTCTCTCTCTCTCTCTCTCTCTGTCTCTGACAGCTCTTTGGACACATGTGTGTGTCGAGTGTGTGAGAGCTGTGCACACTGGGGAGACGTACACATCTTGAATGTGCATGGCCATAGCGGTTGGTGAGGCACCTTTTCTCCCTGCCTGTTGTAGCAATGGCTAAGGGGGTTCCCTCCCCTCATCCCCCGGAAACTACACTGTTACTGTATTGACATTACAAATGCCATTACAATTCATGATAATAGTTCATCATAATAATAATAATATTTACATTATATAATATTAGATGACTACATTTACAGTGTCTACAGTTTAAAGACAAGCATGGTGAAGGTTTTAAATGTAATAGAGCAAACTAAACAACATATTGGACCAATAAAAGTAAATAAGAAATTCAAATACAGTCATGTTAAAAATCATGTCTTGTATCATTACAGTGTATCAATACATAGTTTCATACACACTTTAAAACGCAGAATTAACGCTTTGCCCCCACTCACCATGAAATCCCTTTGTTGACAGAAACTTCTTTCAGCAGAAATCGCACCGCCAGTGAGACAGAGTGTGCCACCGCAATAGAGAGCCTACCATTTATCAGGCTGACAACCCTCCTCCAGGCCTGGTGAATAAATACTGACTCACTCTTTGCTTGTTTTTTAAAGTCATCTTTTAATGTCACGTTCTTAGCCACAGCCCACAAAAAGAAGTGTCTCTATTTGAGGGGGAAAGCGTCCTCCGTCTTTCTTATTCTCTGTCCTTCACATTTCCCTGTTCCCACGTTCATGTGTCTGATGTGTCTTCCTCTCCTTTGTGTGGAACAACACAGACAAATAGAGTAGGTTATCAGAGCAACACTGTAAAATGCACACCCGCACACACATTCGGTCGTACATAAACATACCCTGTCACTATCAAACACAATCCACGTGCACACACACACACACACACACTATAACAACATGTACTGTGTAAAAATACACACACACACACACACACACTTACATTAATATGATGGTATGAGTACAGAAACAGTTTCACCCAGACACACACACACATATAGCCTTACTAATATGCAGTAAACAAAGATACATTCACTCTCTTGTGTACACACACACACACACACACACACACACACACACACACACACACACACAGACATACACAGGCGGTGACAGATGGTTTATTTTGTCTGTTTCGCAGCTGTTTGAAGGTTAAATAATTTATTGTTTCAGGCTATCGTTACTCTGTGTTGGCACATATCTGAGGCCGTGGAATCACAGCAGCTGTGTGACGTGGACAGAGGAAAAGCGAACAAGAGGAAAAAGTGTGTGTGACAGACAGTGTCTACGGGCCGGTGAACAAATGGTATGTGTGTGTGTGTGCGTGCACATGTAGGGAAAGCATTGCATGTTCGTGTATTCTGTTGTATTTCCGTATATGCCTTTCACTGTACTGTATTTGTGTGTGCAGAACACCCGTGCAATTCCAGCACTGAATTTTCTGACATTGTGAGAGTTATTTCACAGTACAGATGTCAAACAGCTGAACAGCAAAATGCTGATGCTAGTTTTGTTGGCATTTACTGGCATATGAATAGCAAAAATAATTAATATTAGTAATAATTAGTAGTAATTAGTATTTATCATGTAAATATTATTAAAACAAATAATATAATACAATTATTAGAATTGTATTATATTAACTATAACTATTGTATTTCAAATGTATAATAATTAACATTACCTCTCCGGGGAACCATCACCTTATCGTGGTGGAGAGGTTTGTGTGTTCCTATGAACCTGAGGGCTGTGTTGT
>JAOEHI010000014.1:234014-244120 GCA_025447815.1 Percopsis transmontana
GGGTTTCCTTCACCCTGCATGTGGCGACAATGCTGACGGAATTGTGAATTTCTATTTATTGTGCGTGTGTGCGTGTGTGCGTGTGCGTGTGCGTTCTTGAGTACACAGATGACTATGAGAGTGGCAAACGGAATCCCTTCCATAGATATCTCTCTCAGTTCAGGCATTCGGACCACCATGTTTTGGCACAAGCTTTAACCTTTAGGAATTATTAAATAATTATTTACATTTATTTACTAATTCTCTAGAATCCTTGGTAATTGCACTTGAAGTCCAGGGTCAGTGCACACAATCCCTTTTTTTTAAATGCTGTGTTATCCCATTCAGATTCAGAATCGTCATGTTTGTTTGTTCAAAATTAAGACCCTGGGAAAGTAAGGGTGGCATGCACTATCTCTTGATCAATACACTCGAAGCACAGTCCTGGGCCCTGTTCCAGATACTTACTGCGTCATGGTTTTGCGGTTGGCTCTGACCAATCCAGACTAGTCTCAGCAGACTCGCAGTTGTAAATCTTGGTCTTTTGTATCGCTACAATAGGGTGTCCCTGTACCAAAAAAACGTGCCCCCTCAAATATCTATCTTCCAGTCCCATCCCATCAAACGACTTTCGATTTTCCATTTGACCCAAGTGCCTCAGAAGATAACCATGTAAGGAGGAGAGCAGAGAAACAAGTAAAATGGTGGAACCATGCAAGCCCAGCTTTCACAAGGCATATTGATATGTTTATTGATTTGTTCATGGTGTTTATTTAATCTGTAGGCAGATATTATGTTAATCCATTAATGTTCGTCTACACATATATGCACAACCATCCAAATATAGATCACCTTTACGGCTAATAATAACCTTGTCTTAACCCATACTCGTTTAACTAAGGTTAAGTCATTTTCAGGAACGCTCACAGGGTGACATTTAATCCACATCCTGGCTGTGAATGTTTATTGTCTCAGCGTAAAACAAATCCCAGCCAAAACCTATGATATCTTTTAGTTAGTCAATGGCTATAGAATAATATTTGGTTCATTGCATGTGTAAATGCTTGTACATTGTTTTTGTAATTAAACATTTGAAGGGGTTAAATCTAAAATCATATTTTATTCTGATTCCATGTTAGAAAAAGAGGGGAATTCCTCTCAACGTGCTTGACCATCTTTCGTAGGTAATATTTCAGAATGAGCAGACTAATAGCGAGCACAGGGCACCGTTTCGCAGGTAGGGGAAAAAAACGACCGTCACGAACAGGATTCGAACCTGTGCGGGGAAACCCCATTGGATTTCGAGTCCAACGCCTTAACCTCTCGGCCACCGTGACTACGCATGTGTAGATATGTACCGTAACAATATATATCTAGATATCATAATACTATACAGCTGAGATTATACAGTTGTGATTGTTTTACCCGCGGCTTACAAAGTTTGTGTTTAGCTTTTTTGCCTCTGCCTCTGTCTGCTAAATCGAATAAAGACGTAGGGAAGTCGGAGATATTCATCTGTTTCATACCCGTGTTCCAACAAACCCCATAAACCCAATATAGGCCCAATTTTATCTAATTCTATCCCTAAATCAAGACGGAACCTGATTATTGTTTGCCAAACCCTTAACGTAAATATGATCCTAGACGTAACTAGACAGTGGCATTTGCTCCCAGAGGCCAAGGGAAGCCAGGCTTCCTTTTTTCAGACTATAATTATGATTTTAATAAAATAAAAATACAATGTTTATAGTTTCAATAAATCACGTGTGCTATCGCTAACGCTGACTTTCTCCAATTATCTCTCGAATTAACGTTTAAAAAAAATAAAAACACAATGCTTATAGTTTCGATAAATCTTCTGCGCTGTCGTCTTCATCTCTCTGACTATTTTACAATGTGTGAAACAGCGCCCCTCTAAATGCTATGCGTTAGACGTGTGGTGAAACGCTGAACTGACGTTTACGACTCCGAAGGGTGGCCAGGTACAGCTGGCCACCCTTGTGGCAAATATTTTAATAATTAACCTATCAGAGGAGACCACCGCCCTGTCACTGCCCACCTGTGATTAGTCGGGACGATGCCAAATCAGATCAGCATGGAATCAAGTTTGATCAACGTCACAGTCACAGATTTAAAAAAAGACAATCTTAGCGTTGCCCTGCGCCTCATGATAACGGTGCCACCTGCGGCATCAGGAGAGAGGTCGTTTCTGGCATCGCGTCTCTTGTGAAGAACTATGGGCCATCGACAATGTCACAAAATCGTTTCAATGGATTAGCCGAAATTTCAATTGAGGACCAAATCTGTCGCCAATTGGATTACTCTAAGATAATTGAAGAGTTCGCAGCTGCCAAATCAAGAAAGGTCCTCTTTAAATGGTGAGTCAACTGTATAAATGTATTACTGCGAGAAAGTGCTGGGTTGTGAAAGATGTTTGCTAAGTTACTGTATTGGTTATAAAGCGGCACTATGGAGTTTTGGGCTAAAACTAGCAAGCCAGCCACTACCTTAAAAGCATGCATAGACCTTGCAAACGTCACCAACAAGCCTGGATGTGACGGATAACAGCTTGTTAACATGTTAACTACCTGCCGTCTTTTGGCAATATTTGCATTTGCGTGTCGTGATGACCTTCTTTATTTGACGTGGGGTGTTCCTGGACAACTGAACTTGAGTACACCTTGGTTGGCTAGTGGGAACAACAGGTGTATAGTTTATGAACATTTGGCCAAGTATTACATGAGAAGTATATGTTTGATACATGCAACACTGCTACTTTGTGTGACGCGAATGTATAACTTTAAACGTCTACCGATTAAGCTTGTGAATGCTTCGTTATTCTTTAGCGCTATGTGCACTAAGCAGCCGTTTATGTATGCTAGTGGGGTTGAGAGGGCGAGAGAGACTGTGCGTGTGTGTGTGTGTCAGTAAATGCAAGTTTCAGCGTTTCAGTTTCTTTAATGTACGATTCAGTTTTGTGTAAATACGCCATTGAACTGATTCCAGTAAAGGCACGTAAGAACATGCCACGCCCTCTGGTGGCCATTTCATAGTAGAGGCATTTGTGGAAGCCAATCGGGTTCATGTCAAGACTTTCAGTTGAGAAAACGAAATTAATAAAGCCATTATAATCAAAATGTAGGTCTGTTCATGCTATGTGAACTCTGGGACTAGGCCTATTGTGTAGGCTACATATCGCATCACGCCACATACAGTAGTGGGATGCTCATAAAATCGGTAGTCAACTAATGTGGCCTTGATTGTGTCAATAAAGTTAAAAACTACTGGCTATGTAAATGACCAGGCGAAGCTCGTTTAACTGTAAGGAAACGCGCGTTTTTACGGCGTTTCTTTGTGATCACCAGGTAGCAATACACGCTCCGTTTGTGGCGAATTGTGACCCTTTTGTCGTTCCATACAAACGTGCGTG
Source organism: Percopsis transmontana (assembly GCA_025447815.1). Lineage (NCBI taxonomy): Eukaryota > Metazoa > Chordata > Actinopteri > Percopsiformes > Percopsidae > Percopsis > Percopsis transmontana. The sequence goes on from JAOEHI010000014.1 coordinate 237,424, forward strand.
TGTTTCCTTGATGTCTTCTTGTATGAACACTAATTTTATGTAAATGTCTCTCTACAAAAGTTTTTGTATTGTCTCCATTATATTATGTATCTTTCTTATGATCTCTCTCTCTCATGATCTCTCTCTCTCTCACTCTCTCTCAGACACACACACACAAACCAACAACTGGCCTGACAGTAATAAACACACTTTACACAATTTAATTTGGGCAAATCTAACACGGACGCGTTTATAACTGCCAGTAAAGGCACGAATTGGTCCACATTTTCTACAATAAGGCCCCATGGAATATTTGATTATCTGTGAGGGCGGGACATTTTACGACACAGTTTGGACAGTGGACGCCAAAAGTTACACTAACTTGTTGACCGTGGTCTATACGCTACATGCAGTGGTAATAGACCACCATCTCGTGGTCAATATGGGTAGTGATTAAATTAAGACTACTAAGTAAATATACCCCAGGCCGCCCATAAAGTACACTTTGACGCTTGCGTTGTATCTAAATTTATTTATAATATGTTGGGGGCAAATATGCAGTGGAAGAAATATTGAAATGGATATTATACTTAACCTTTTCACTTTTTCCCTCAATCGTCGCATTATGTTACTGAGAGATTAGCTCCCTGGTTTGACACGTCTCAGCCGCTGGCTTATTAAAATGTAATTGTCGTGAGTGTACTAAAAGTTCGTGTAGTAGGCTACATGATTCTTGGACATGAAGCCAATAAGGAAGTGCCCAAACTTGCAGTTCCTCGAATGGCCACTTGAGGCTGGCTCCAAAAGCGAGTAAATTCCCATAGACCCCCAGGTTAAAATGTCCAACTTTACAGCAGAAATAAACATGTTTACAGCCTGGTTTTGGTCTCGGTTTTGAATAAAAAACGGTTTTGTTCTTTATAGCTAGTTTCCCCGTTCATGAAAACTGTACGGGGGGTGAACTTTTATATAACTCATCAATTGAAATTATATTAAGCCATCAATTTATCAATTCATTATACATAACTGGGAGTAAGGCCAGAGTCTGACACTGCCAAGATGGCGAAGGGAGCACAACTTGGCTTCAAACCCGTTCTTTAGAAACTCTATGGGTGACGTCACGGAGGGTTTGTCCACTTATTCATATAGTCTATGTGCCACACCGCGGTTAATACATGTCACACGGAAGGATGATGTCTTACTCATAGGTAGGTCAATGCAACCCCTTCCCCCCCCACACCCCGACTGACATCAACACCTGCCTGGAGCGATAACATCACCATGGCTGGTCTTTAGAAAATCCTTCAGTTAAGTCAGTTATGGAAAATGTGTACTAAGTGTGAAACACACACACAAGCTGCAGTCAGCAGCTTTGTTCAGGTTACCACAGGATGTGGTGTGCATGCACGCACACAAACACACAGTATGTAGATAAAACCTGTTCTGAACGTTTAAGAAGATTTCACGAGAGAAGTCCATATACACAGATCTCAATTTTTAAATGCTGTCCCATGCTTTAAATGATTTCTTATAGAAATATAAAAATATACATTGAATTACTGAAACAAAACTATATCTACTGAAAAAGCATTTAATAGAAACATGTCAAAATATCAAGTATACATTTTTTTTGTGGGCAATAATAAAAAAAACTACACGCACACACACAAACACACACACACACACACTACCCTGAATGCATGACATGCAAACTCGGCAAAGACAATTCCATTCCAGAAACAAACATTTCAATGTTTCCTATAAGCACACATGCACATGTGCACAGTTGGAGAACGTGAGAAGAGTTATTTAGTTACCAAGTTAGAATATTACAAACTATATGTTTATTTTGATGAGAGAAGTCCATATACACAGTACATATACACAGATCTCAATTTTTAAATGCTGTCCCATGTTTTAAATTATATAGAAATATTGAAAAATATAAATTGAATTGCTGAAACAAAGCATTTAATAGAAACATGTCAAAATATCAAGTACACATTTTATTTGTTGGGCAATAAAAATAAAAAAACTACACACACAGTAGTTACCAAGTTAGTATATGGAAGATGGCGAAAAGGTTCACTGTAAAACAGTTCTTACAATATATGGTCACCAAGCAACACCACTGTACTGTGTGTGTGTGTGTGTGAAAATGTTTTAATTATGGCAAGAAATATTGAGTTCTAAAGCTGTAGAAGATTACTTGGCATATTGGACGCACCATCGCTTGAGGCGTCGTTTTCTTTCCCAAGGCTCTGAGGCAGAAAGCAGCATTTACTGTGTACCAGTATATATCTGCCAGTACTACCTGTTGGCAAATCTAATGGCAAATCCAATGTTTTGCTTCTGGTTCCACTGGGACCTGATCAGACCAATTACTAAAGTAATAAATGGTTAACTCCTTTTTAAAGGGTAACCAAACGGTAAAATCAAGCCACAGAAACGGCACCATAGGTTGCTGAACATTGTGTGGTTATTGTGTGCACAGTTGTACAAAGGATGGCAAATTACATCTCCTAAAATCAGTTTGATCATTAAAGCGATTTCGGTAGCCTGTGTTCAACCCATACAGGGCGGTGTCTCTAAGGTTTGAGGCTCTTTAATAAACAAAACACCCACACTCTTATGTAGGGCTGTGCAAAAAAAATCAATACAGCTCAGTATCGCGATATTATATTCCACGATACTGTATAGATTTTTTTGACCCGCGTATCGATACATAAAAAATTCTAAAAAAGTTTTAATTATAAATATACAGAACAACACAGGGAATAGATATACAAGATGAAGGATATAATTCAATCAATACATTATTCATGTTTTAAACAGATTTAAAACAATATTTAATGCAAATATTGTTCTAATAAATTGGAATTGAAATTTTGAATTAAATAGTTTGGACTCAATTTGTCAGCTGAGTTATCAACATAATGCGATGTACATATTAGACTACCCAGGTGGCACACAGCAAGTTGTATTTTCAGCTCTATTTGAAAGATTTTCATGTGGATTATTGCGACGTATCGCAATGTATCGTGATACGTATCGTGATCCATGTATCGTGATACGTATCGTGATCCATGTATCGTGATACGTATCGTATCGTGAGGTGCTACCCAGCCCTACTCTTATGATGGGTTAAAGATATTTACCATAGTGGAAAATGTCCCTCATCAGCTGCCCACAGTGTTGCAGAGACCCGTGATATGTGACATTTAAACACCGCGGTGTTCAACCGAATGCGGCATGTGACTCTTCAGAGGTGGGACGGGGGGGGCTGCCTCGGCCTGCGAGTTTTTGTCGGGTCCTTCTTCTTCCGGGGCTGAGGAAGAGGTGGGGGGATGTCATCTTCCTCCCTGGGAGGGTTGACCTATGGTGACACCACAAGAAACGAACGAGAGATCGATTAATTGAATCTTAACGTGTGTGTGTGTGTGTCAGCCATATTGTGGTTATTTCTCCTTCAAAACCCACATTTTGGAGGGATGCAAAATGCCTACGAGCGAGGCATTGATAATTTTACGCAGAAGCTTCAGCAGAGCCCTTAGCCTGCAGTGTGTGACAGTAGATAGTGATGAATACAGTCTAAAGTCTAGTCCACGCGTACACAGGTTTTTCCTGGAGACACGATGGCTCCGGTGATTGAATCACGATACCGTCGGCTCAATCGGCTGCCAATACAGCTGCCAATGCAGGAAGGACCCAGCTGGAAGGTCGTGGGTTCGAGTCCCAGAGTTGGGCTACCTGTGAGCATCCTTGAGCAAGATGCCTAACCCCTACCTGCTCCATGTAATAGCAGCATGTGATTGTAAGTCGCTTTGGATAAAAGACCTGATTGTAAGCGACACACCCATGTACATGAAACCAGACTGCAGCTCGAATATGTCCCTTACCGGGGCTCGGCCTCTCGGGCTGGGCCGAGGGTTTCCTGCGGGGCCCTCGGGCTTCTCTAGGCGCCTGGGGTTGTCCTGGCTCTTGGAGGGCCGAGGCTTACTTTTCTTTCCCGCGTGGTCATTCGGACGTTGCTGGTGCATCTGCTGCTTCTGATGAGGATGATGAGGATGATGGTTGTCGTGCAGTTGGTCACCCGCTAAATGCAAACGAAGCTCCATCTCCACTGTCGGGTAAGAAAGGGTGGTGGATGATTGATTGACAGAAAGACTGACTGACTGACTGACTAACTGACTGACTGATTACCGTTATGCTGCCTGCGCTTGCGGCACTTGGCATGGGCACAACAGATGATGGTGAAGATCAGCAGAAGAAGCAGGCCTGAGGACAACAGAGATACATTAGAACGTCCGCTAGCAAAAACTCCTATTGGCACTGCTCAACTGAATTTCCCACATTTTCTAAGTTAAGCACATAAGCATGAATAAGGATAAATACCAGCAACAAGGATGTGGATCATTCAAAGAATAAGGTATTCTCTGCCGTTAGTTGGTTAACCGTGTGTGTGTGTGTGTGTGTGTGTGTGTGTGTGTGTAATTTATGTATCCAGTGCTCGCCAGGCTAAGATGTGACTGTCTAGTGTTGCATGTGCTCATTTTCTAGTAGGTCACATGGCATTTTGCAGTGTCAATGCTTTAGTGGCTAGCACTGCTGCTTCAGGGCTCTGGGTCATGTCTCCCACTACGAACAAGTTAGGTCACCAAGCTCTGAGGACGTCACCCTGTTCGTCAATATGCGGTCTTGGGATTTGAGCTATTATTTTTACCGATGGCTAGATAATACCCATACGGGGCTGTAGATCATTAAAACCTCTTAACGTCAGGGTCGGGCGGATGGTAGCACACGTGTGGATATATTTATCAGGGTAAACGTGTTTTAATGTGGACATAAAATATATGCATTGGAAGATTAGAACCATGTCAAAAGCAGCATGGCAGTCTAGCAACATTCCAAATCCTTAAACGCTATATCGTAAAGGTCTAACAATCCACTATAGACCATTTCTTTTGTTGTAAACTTCCAAATGAAGATACTGTCGAGAGAATGTCATTGGCTCTTTTCCACATTGTAAAGATACAGCAGCAAAGATCGATGCGTATGGTTTTTGGCAAGTTTTGTTTCTCTGATTCTCGGATAATGATTGACAAGTGTCATTGTCCACATAAAGCCTTCTGTCGGCCCTTGACTTTGGTGTAGACTAATGAAATAATATACAGTGATAGTTGACTTGATGGTAAAACAGTATCTCAGTTTTCAGAGGGCTGGCTATAATTGTGCCCTATCTATGGCTTTGCAAATAAATACTTCTCTTTCACCACAAGCAGATCAGAGATCTCCAGGTCTGCACTTCAGTTCTGGTGGATTTGTCCACCGGAAACTTAAATACATCAACAGAAAAGTGGCCCCTTTTGAATTATTGGTAATTATTATTATTTCACAGTGGTTAATGTCAACATTAAATAGCCCTCCATTGCCCCCCCTGCCCCCCCTCCCTCCGCATCGTAGAATGTGGCTTTAATTCACAAACATACCTGCTCCTCCCGCTATGATTCCGACCAAGGTCCAGAAGTCCAACCCAAATAGGTTACTTTCTTCTTTTGATGAAACTGAAACATGAGTGGGACAAAAGTTATTTACATGTACAGCATTTAGCAGATGCTTTAATCCAAAGCGACTTACAATCGGTACATTTGTCAACAGCTGAACTGGTTAACCACCAGCTTTTGCAAGCACATTCTCCCAGAATAAGGACAGCATCATGTCATCATGGTTACTTGACTTCTCATTCACTCAAAAGTTATCATTCACTGCTGTCATTAATTGCTAGCAGCCTAAATTCCGGCAAAGTGCTTTATATTCTAAGAGCTGATCTAACAGAGTAGAAAGGAGGAAACTTTTTTTTTTTTTAAGGAGGATAGAACAAGGATTGCTATAGAGGACTTCTGTTAGTGGGATTGGTGCTATGGGGTAGAAAGATCGGTGGCCGAGGTACCAAGGGGGATTTTGAAGAGGCGGGGTTGTAAGTTAAAAAACGCTATATCTGTGACTTGAATCTACATTTGAAATTTGCTCTGGTGTGTTATAATCTTGTGACATTTGTTGAAGGTAGATCCTCCTAACTGAGGGATATTATGGTGACTGCATATGCAAAACAACACATTCTGCTCCTATATTATGTGAAGTGGAAAGGGTGGGTTTTAAAATGAATGAAATGACGCAGTAGCGCTGGCCAACCCCCGTGTGCACGCCACCTGAATGTATATTGCTGTATACTGTACTGATGTCTACCGACCACAGCTAGGCGTGAAGGGCAGGCTGGTCTCGGAGGTGCCAGAGTTGGACACGGTGCACGTGAACCTGCCCTGAGACTGGGCGTGCGGCCTGGTCAAAGTCGCGCTGCTCTCCTTGGATATCTCCTTTCCATTGTCGCTCCAGCTAAAGCGGAGACCCTCAACCTGGCGTAGAGAAGACAGACAGTTGCCGCGCCGTGGCTCAGTCTCTGAGTACTTTTGGGCAAGTCATCTAGCCAAATGAGGCAAGGTTGTGAGGTAATAATTTCCTGCTCTCACCTTTGGAACGGTACAATTCAAGGCGAAGGTTTTGGATTTGGAGTCGCAAGGATTTGCAATTGTGATTACAGGCTTTGGGACCTTGTCTGGTTGGATTAGATAAGGAGAGGTTCCATTGCATTACGTAAATATATAACATTATATTAATGTACTTTGAGGTACATTAGGGTAAATATGGTCTTATGTCTCAC
>JAOEHI010000014.1:246720-289036 GCA_025447815.1 Percopsis transmontana
GCTAAGGACAGATAATGATAAACTATTCCAGAATGTTCACACTGCAAAAGAAACTTAAACAGCAGAGTACAATAGATTGTATTCTCCAATTAATTTTTTTTCTGGGCGCTGGTGGGTGTATTAAACACTGAGTGAGTTAACATGCATAGTCTTTTCAGTGAGCACATGTACCCCCTGTCTGGGTCTTGCCGCTGATAGAAGCAAGAGAAAGATTTCCAAATAGTAATATAATATATAATAATAAATATTGAAGTGGCAGAGAAATTTGGTTGGAAACAAGTGTTTTCCTCGCACACTCAGACAACCATTGCTGGATCGATACAGATAGAAAAAGGTTGGTGTTTTATGTCAAATCTAACAAATAAATTTGGATTGGACGTCTCTAGCAAGGGTCAACCCTGACCATGACAGAATTTAAGGTCAGTTTACAGTAACAAACTGCTGATTTACACCATAAGGTTAAACTGCTCACACTACCACAGTATATTCTTTTTTCAACGCTGAATATCAACTGTGAACGGAAAAAAACAAATGTATAGCTACCTCAATTTTCAATTACTGGTGGATTGATTTGTAAAAAGTGGATGCAAATATAGTATTACAGGCAATTTAGCGGCTAAAAGTAGTAGCCGAATGGACACCTTGATGAAATCCTAAATGGCGAGGGAGCATTTCCATCCTAAGGCTAGTCACATTACCTTTTCCTAGCGGTCCTATTACCATTCATCTTTTACCATAATGCCAACTTTTCAAAGTCATAATTGAAATATCCAAGAGTTCTTGAATAAGTTAAAATCAAGATTTTCGTCTGTGTGGGACAACCTGTGCCGTTGCCTCAAATTGACCCAGGTGAGTGGTTGCCAGGTGTCACTATGGCAACAGCACACCATTTCTTCAAGAGAAAAAAAGTGTGCGGAGGTGTACGCCTTAATGGTGTTATCAGCTTCAGTTAAACCACAGCTGGGCGAAGGATGACAGTGTCTTATACTGTACACTGATAGATATCGCACTGAGACCAGGTATGACATAATATATTCAAATGTTAAATGATGCAAGCATATTTGTATCATGATCAGAGGAGCACAGTTTACCCCATACAGAGAGATAGATGGTGATAGTTCAAGGGAAGTTCAAGTGAAGTTCATAGAGCCCTTCTGTCCAACACAGACACAAATGTCAGAACCAGCTGATACAGCTGAAAGAGAACAAGTGGCAGGTACATCTGATAAACACATGAACTTGTCAGACCTCTACGGTAGACCGGTGTGGCTGTTGCTTGTAGTAACTTGAAACTTAAATCCCTGTTAAACAACAATGTGGCTCCTACTAACTCTTTTTAATGCTTATTTGAAGCATCTTATTCCATAATAAGACGAAAGCAATGTAACTATAATGAATGCAATCTACTCACCTTTTGGTGAAATTTGCCATTTCAAATCCAGAATAATGTGCATTGCAAAAACATCATTAGCCTAGTTGTTTGTAGGAGGTTTAACACACTGCAGTCCATGGAGACTGTCATGGCCACTGTCAGTTCCGGTGCATGATCCTCGTTGGATAATTGCCGTAAATGTCCCTATTTTTACTTTTCTGCTGCAGTAATAGTGGTTGATGGTAGAGCTGCCTTGACCTCTGGTGTAAAATGCTACTATCTGTAGTTAACTAACTGGAACTAGTTGGGTGCAGTGTAAGTGCTCGCAGACCCCCCGGCCCCTCCTAGCAGGTCTGTGTTTACCATGCCTGCGCATTGTTCTCACTTTGTTCACCCATAACCGGTTTGCATCGCCCAAACTATTGTTCTTGATATGTGCCTGAATGACGAGGTGCATGATGAATAGCTCCAGGCTGAAATATATTTAAGATTTGTCAAGAATACCATAACTTAAGTACTTTACTATCTAGATTGGAATTGCTATGTGTAACGATAAACACAAAAGAATGACTTTTTTAAAAATGTTTATCGTTTTACAAGTTAACGGCTTCTAACTACAGTTATCTATGTTTCACACAGTTGCATTATTTATTCTGTAAAGAGAAAGTAAGCACTCGAGACAGAGTGATCTGTTGGTATGGTTCTGTACGTAGGCACCATTTATTCACGCCTCACCAACGATAGCGTGCACCCGCCATATGGACGGAATTCGTTTCAGCTGGCAATAACTATAAAACACCGATGTTGTGTTATAATGCTATGACTAAAATTCCCTCTTTCATTCCATATGTGGACTTCTGTTACACTGACTGTGCAGCGACAACTCTGAAGAGCTGTATTTGTTATAAACAGGTGGCAGGGGAGGAAAGCGTAGAGAGAGAAGTGGCGGTTGTAATGTTTTGTAATGAGCCGCCATTCATGAAAAGGGCTCTGACACAAATTAAAAATTTGTTGAGATAGACTCCCTACAGCGAGTTGTACTTGAGAGCCAACACACTCAACATGTTCAGCCATGGGGAGTTGAATTAATTTCTCAGTCCGTTTTATTTGATACACCTTTTTAAAATGATTTCCCTGGACCGGTATTGCCCCAGAACCGAAACCTAGATCAATTGCGTTCATTTTCTCTATAACTGCCACCGTGCTCTTCTCAGTGGCCTGCTGGAAAACGTAACAGGAATGTTAAAAGTAAAAAACTAACTAAACAAGTCAATGGATTTCTTTATTTTCCTCAGTTAATAACAGAGGCTGAGAATAATCCAAGTGCGTGGTAATTGCATTTTCATCTTTAAAGGGTTTGTTTAAGCATTGTAACACCAAAACACAGGAATTGTAATACAGTAATTCACAATCTGGAACAATACTGAGGTTTCAAATTTGCGGTGAACACATTTGTCTATCCAGTCTCCTTGACTATCCAAAGACAAGGAAAAACTTTTTATCTAGCATCTACATTTTGTCATTTATCCAACGCAAACTACCATAAGTACATTTGTCGACAGCCACTAAAACAGCCAGGTATCATAGGTAGAAGCATTCTATTAGAACAGTGACCTCGGCAGTCACTAGAGCTAGATAAGTGCCATGAGTTATGTAGTGTACCCAGCTGAATGATGGTCAAGAGTTAACTGAAAGATTTATTGTGTTGCTTCCTTCCTTTTGAATCAATCCAAGACCAAGAGCTGGCAACAAATAAAATACATACCAAAAATATATATATTAGTATCCATGCCTTTTGATAACTTCACATTTCAAACATATAGATTACATATGAAAATAAACAATATATTTAGGCTATCAATTTCACTGTTATTCTAGAAATAAAAACTGCAAACCAAATAACATTCAAACTTATTCCAACAATTCACACCTTGTTCACTCTTCGTGGGTGCGAACATTTTATATTAATAGCTGGGGCTAATAGTTTGTTCCTTAGCAGGATCAGGCGACACCACCAGAGGGGGAAATGGAAAGGAGGGAATTTCTATCACTTTCTACCACAGTGTTACACTACTGTAGCTGTGAATGTTCTCTAGACAAGTCTAGTTTGTTCTGCCTCTGAACATCATAGTCCTATCTGTGTTGCGTAGAGTACCTCCCCTTTCGGGTGATTTCAGTCTGAAAGCCTATCTGGGCTGAAAATCGCCCAGATCGGTCTGATAGATCTTCATCTTAAGGCAATTTATTTCTAACTGCAGGCACTGCATTGCAATCTCTATGGGTTCCGGGGGGGCTTGCACTAATGTGTTTACGTCACACGTAACCTGGTGTAGAGCTCGCTGGCAGTGACGTGTGGTGAGGTCACGCCAAATACTCTGAAAGTCTGATAGTCACTAGGCGCTGAATGTTTTGTAGCACACTGCTTGTCTGTGCACAACATCTCACCTGTTGCGCTTATGCTTTTCCATACCCATTTTTAAGTTTAGACAACGCATGCACCAACCGTCAAAATGGTTTACATTCAATTGAACCATGGGGAAAAGCAATGCTTTTGCCCCCAACCTTTTTGAGGAGCATGTCGGAGATCAGTTGTTTCCTTAAACAACTATTCTTCGAACTTTTCAATTTTAAAATAAAAGCACTCGTACCTGTGCCCGTAATGGAAAAGGTCTTTAAGAAAAAAGATATACGATTACAATTAAGATATACCTTTATACAATCTGCTAAATAATTATTGCATTTCCCCTTGATTTTATGTGGTTATCTACAAGTTACATTACAAAACCCCATAATATAGCACATTGCTAAGTACTTGCTGCTTTACGCTGCTTAAGCAATGAAAGAGCGGGAATATGATTTTTTTTCTGCCCTATCTAGAGTAAAATTTAGCATTGTTTTTAGAATGGAAAACTTTTTACTTAGTACTTACTTTGAAATGGCATCCCAATGGCCTAAGTCGAAAATGGCCTGCTAATTTCTTTTGTCACGTCCTCCTTATCCTCCATCATGATTTTCCATTTGGAGTCACCTCCATCATGATTTTCCATTTCCACTGAGCAAAACCTATCAGGCTATGTCAACCTTATTCTATCTGTATTTACTCTTGCTCCTGTGGCCTCTGCGATGTACTCTGCATTACTTAAACACTGATAATATTGGGTTTTACATGGGGAGGCGGAGTAATGCAATTTTACCACAGGACGTCTGTAATATTTATAGACGATTAACATAAGATAAGAAATCTCAGTATAAATGACAGAGATGGGAGTAGCCAAAAAAGTAGCTTCCGCCACTCATTACTAGAAATCATGGCGCCAACCAGAGGAAAGAAAACATGCAACTGGACAAGAGCTAAAAATGTGTGCCTAATTTCCGTTTGGGGTGATAGTCACTTTAAAATTTTTTTGAACAAATGGTACATAACCACCTTAGGTATTGTACATCATGAGGTTTGCCACAGACTTGACCGACCCAAGGTATCTGTGCCATGCATGACAAAACTAAATGCCTCTTGAGTGCCTCCATACTTGAGAAAAACTGCACAGGATATGAATATTTGCACGGGATTAGAATAACCTGAGGTTATTTCTACGGCTCGTAGAGCCAAAATGTAAAGGGCGTGTCTTTACTGACATACGAGTGCGCAGTCCGTAAAAATGGCTGAAATGACACATTCAGATGGGACTAAAATCACTGAGAAACTCTGGTAATAATTACATTACCCCACCTCCCAATGTAAAAGTAATCCCGTCCGAATAGGGTTTAAGGTTCTCCTGCACAAAGTGGCGTAAAATGATGAATGAAATCTCTATGTTTGTATGGCTATCAAATATCAGCAGATGTGAGGGGGGGGGCTGCAGTCGGTCCAGTGCTGGTAAAATACATTACTAAAGGATTAATAACAATAAAGGCTGCTATGCCAGTTGTCACGTATACTGTAGTCGGGTACCTCACAGAAGCAGCAAGCTGTGCCCAAACATCCAACGTGAGTATAATGCTTACCTGTGCCTGATATTCTGCTGGGTCCTAAGTTCCAACTGGTTCACTGTTTTCACCACATCTAGAGGTTTGTGTGAACAATTGTGCTGGTCAGAACAGTGGGAGTCGAGGTGGTTTCATCAGGGCAGTGGCTGATGAAACCACCGGAGCATGATAGAGGACGGTTAGCCCCTCTAACATCCCTGTGAGAAATGCAAACGCACTGGTCTCAAACCAGCCACACACAAAGGAAACACATCATGTTCAGTGATAAATAATGGCTGCATAGAAGTTTGGTTATTTTGCTCTCTGTCCGTCAGACACTGCTGCACTGTATGTGTGTGTGAGTGTGTGTGTTTGGATTCACCAAAGGTTCCACTCCAGTATACTGTACACTACAGTTTACACTCCATGTGTCCACACTCCTCTCACCCACACAGCAGCACACATACATATCCATCTCAGTAGGGTTCAGCAATAATAATGCAATTGTATGTTAAGAAAGAACCTTATGCAACCTACTTGCAGCCAAATGTTTCCTTTTTTCTCTACCCTTTTCTTTTTCACCCAGAAACAGTAGTAAAAGCAGTGTCCTATACCTTTTTGTAACATGAATTCAAGCAGTAGTGAAGCCATTTTTGCCTCTTTGGTGCTCGATATATTGCAGGCTGATGATTCACACGTATATTGATGCATAATCTAGGCTGAGGCCGTGGAAGACTCAGATTAAAAAGACCAGAATGAGTTGTCTAAATGACAGTGGTTTTGGAGTATTATATTGGTCAGGTTAAAACTGGAATATTCGTTCGCCATGTGGGTCATGAAGAAGCGCTTAGATGCGTTTTTTTATTGCGTCTGGTATGTGGTACAAGCCTTCATCGCACAAATTGTCCAGGCACAAGCACTTAGCTGTATTTTGGGAATATTCTAGGTCACAGCTTTGATATCGGGTAGCCTTAGGCTTGCTCACAAAAAGCGAACAGTCTCTTTAAAAGTGCCAAATTAATTAGCAAGGCAGTCTTCGTCTCCGGTGTAATGAATTCATAGACGACGCGTGAGGCCAATGACAGTGGGTTTTCATACCGTTAAACGCCCTTGAATAAAATATTTCTAATGTGGTCCATTGTCCCTGTGGGTATTAGTTTCCATGTATGTATACTCTGTCTGCCATCTGCAGTCTCCATGTGACTTCATGATGGGCCATTTCTCCCCGTAACACGCCCCTAAACGAGTTTGGCTTGAGTTTGATTCCCCCCATGGATATGCAGGCAGGGAGCCTGACAGCGGGGACCCATTGTGATGAATAGCCTTTTAAAACCATGAAGTACGGCGCTGCCGTTGTTCTTGTTTTCTTCTTCACCTTCCTCTTCCCCAGTTGCCTCCTTCTCTCTTCTCCAGCTATCCTTCCCGGGTGATGGATTGGTTTTCAGCTGCCGAGCGTCACCGCCATTAGCCGGGAGGGGAGCTGTCCGGTGTTGTTGTAGCGGCCGTCGTGTGGAGACAGTGATCAGAGGAAGGACCACTGTTTCCGGGCAGTGGACCCTGGAATGTGTGCAACACAAAACCCGTAATGGAGGTCTCGTCCGCGACAGGTATTGATGTATCTTGGGATTGTATGACACGCAAGTGGACACACAATCACACCCGCGCGCTGTGTTCGATGTGCCTTGCAGTCTACACATTGCTTTGCACGTGTAGACAGGCAAAGGCGGCTGGTGAACCCACGTGACAGCCACTAGCCTTAAAGGTACAGTACAGCCGGAATTAATCTTATCAGAGATGGAATGTAACTGAAAAAATGTATGGGGATTGATTGATATTGAAATAACTATTATAATTGCATTTTTGTATAGATATTTTAAAACCTTCAGTTTTGGGCAGGATATTTCCATATGTAGTGTAAACATTTGTAATACCTGAGCAGAATTACCCTTTTGCCTCTATATTCGTGAAAAAAAACAGCATTTTTCCAATTACCATATTAGTCTTTGGAAATGTGTAGAATGTGAAATTATTTATTATTTATTATTAGGGCTGGGTATTGGTAAGGACCTCACGATACGATACATATCACGATACAAGGGTCACGATACGATTATATCACGATACATTGCGATACAATACATATTGCAATATATTGCGATATTCCACATAGCTAAAATATAAACAGAGCTGAAATGCAACACATCGGCTTTATATTTTTAAGGAAGGAGCTGCAGTAATTTTGTCAGCTGCGTCTGTCATGTTGCATCCAAATTTGACTCTACCAGAAATGGGGGCAGTCAATTCTAGGCAACTAGCCATACTGCGACATCTAGTAGTTGTAGTTCACACACCGTATAAAACGAGAATCTTCACACACAAAAAACAAAGTTTTTTTTTTTTTTTTAAGAATCGATTTTTGAGCTGGAAAATTGATCGCGAAAATATATCGCGAAAATAAATATCGCGATATATTGCTGTATCGATTTTTTTGCACAGCCCTAGTGGTCATATAAACTGTCACAATGCCTGTGGTTACTACACAGTTGGTAAATATTTTATAGATAGAAGTGCATAGCTGTATAATTGCCGATTATAACGACATAATCTTGTTAGCCTTTCAAGTTGTGCATGTTTTCCTAAAGGATGTAGCCGTGACTATTTTAACCCTCGCCTCACTGAAAGGTTAAGTGATAAATGTAATGTTAATGTGAAAAAATAAGGAAAGAGGTTAGAGACCTAACTACTTACATGTCACGATCCTGCCTGTTCCCTGGTCTTGTTCCCCTAAGTCTGTTTCCATATTCCCCTAGTGTGTCTGCCTGTTCCCTGTGTTCTCCCTGGCCCCGCCCTGTTTCCTTATTTGGTCCTTCCCCTCGTTGTGCCTTCACCGCCCTCACCTGTGTTTCGTTCTCCCTAGTGTATTTAGTCTCTGTCCTCCCTTGTCTCAGTGTTGGTTCGTCTGTTGCTGTTACTGTTGCTGTTGTCACAGTCACAGTCACAGTCAGGTTTGTCGTTGTCCTTTGCCTAGCCTTGCCTTGCCTTGCCCTGCCCTCCTACGAGGAAGTTTTGTTTTATGGACCTTTCTGTTTTTGGTTGTCCCCTAGCCGTTGGTTTTGTATTTTAGTTTTCTGTTTTCCCTGTTGTGGCTGAGTTTGAATTAAAACCCCTGAACACCACTGCCTGCCTCCCGATCTCTGTTCTGCATTTGGGTCACCACCATTCACGATCCTGACATTACAGTATTTGTTGCTCTTATAAACACTTCTTCCACTATTTTTGTATTTAGTTTGTCCCTGAAACCATGCACACAATAAAGCGTGGTGGCAACGGGTGCTACTATTTATAAATAGTAGCACGGAATAAAACAATTGTTTCTCTTCATGGCGACTGGAGGCAAAACAAAAATCGTGCAGAGGTACTACATACCGAAATACCATACCCAAAACGGGAGGTTTTAAAATACTTGTTAAACCCTTGACTCTACCTAATATTCTCCACCAAAAGAATATGTTAAGAATTTTTTCACCTCTTCCTTGCTACTATAACTGTTTTATTATTTCTGTTGATTGAACATCAGCCTTGCTTACTCTCAGCTCACACTAAAAGCTATGCGTGCTCCTAAAAACAATCAATACTTTTGAACACAAGAGCTTGAAAGCTCAAGTAGCACATCTGTCACAGATATGAACGCCTTTCTCTGTCTCACTCTCTCTCATCTTTCTATCTTTTTCCTCTTGTTGAAGCACTTTCCTCCATCAGCAAAGGTACTGTTAATGACTTTCAGGTTGGCAGGCAGCCAGTGAGCCCCCAGCTGATGGCCTATGATCTTTTTGTAATGAGCGTGGGGTGGGATTTGACGATGCTTAAAGAGTCAAGTGGTATATAGCATTGGAAATGGACAATGGGCATAGTTACACTCCTACTAAAGTTAACTTTAGCCTGTGTATTAAAGAGACAGAGAGAGTACATTCATTTATCTGTGGAACTCCTTAACTCCAATATGTCTCTATATTAATTCAAACTATAACAGATAATTTCTGGAGAAAAAAAAGGAATGAAACTAAAGCAGCTAGCTGGCTGTGTGATAGCTACGTATACAGTTAGCATGTGCAAACGTGAATGTTTGTAAGGTTAGTACATACATGTACTAACCTACCGACGCACTTTCCATTCTGCCTCTGACTGTGGGGCCTTGACAGAACAGCCTAAAGGCCCCACAGTTACTGGCCCTCTACACACTCCAAACCCCTGTCTCGTTAAACATTAATGGCCAATATGAAACTGGACTCCCCCCTCTGTCCGAACGGGGATAACTGCAGCGGCAGGGCAATATGATAGCATAATCAGGGAGAAGACAGCTCCGAGGCACTGACAGCTAACTAGCTAGCTACACCACTGAAGATGGAGAGACAGACAGCTTAATGCAAGTGAAGGAGCAGGGTAGAGATACTGCCTTAGGGAGGAAAGAGAGAGAGTGCAAGAGAGAGAGAGAGAGAGAGAGAGAGAGAGAGAGTCAGTGACCAGGAAGACAGCAGCACGGGGGAAGGCGATGTGAATATCAGTCAGTGTAAGTGCCGAGAAGGGTGGAGCTTAGTGGAAAGCGTGGGTTTATAGATAGAGGGTCGGAAGGAAGGAAGTCACTGTGTCAGTTGAGTGGTACATTACACAGCATTTTTTTGAGTTTATTATAAGTTACAGCGCGCTAATTTAAGTCTCTCAGAATGTGACAGGGAGTAACTGCACGCCAGAACACTCATTAAAATAGCATACCCAGTATATTTCCTCTACCTGGCGCACCCTCCTGTCTTTCACTTTAAATGCATTCCATGAAATCACTCCCAGGACGGCCACAGTTCAGTGGTCCGCGTCGCCTTATCTAGTGAGATTTTTATGAAAAGCCTTTTGAATACCCCTTTACTTTCTTCCGCGTACTCATCACTCTTCACGCGTCTCTTCTTCAAGGGCGTTAATGGGAAGTTGATGCGCTTGTTAGCAAATAAGGCCAGGCGCCGGCGGTCCGTCAGTCAAGCTGCCGCGGGTTCGTCACCATTGTTGTCAGAAAACGCGTAACGCCAGCGCCTGTCGAGCGCGGCGTATCCCTAACGCCTGGAAGCGTGCTGCAGAACCCGTCAAGCATGTGTGTCTTCCCCATGGCCTTTTTCCCCTCACTATTTTCGCCCCCACCCCCCTTTGTTCAGCTTGTGACCTGCTTCAAAACAGATGGTGGAGTGGGGTTTAGGGAGGTATAAGTTACAAGGGCGGTGTTTGTGAGTTTCAGCGCTGAGGGGAAACTGCCTGGGGGACCGCACATCAATGGCAGAAGGAAGAAGAGGGATGGAAGGACGGGCGGTTGCAAAATGGGGGACAGAAGCTCCCTCCACCGTATAACATCTGTTAGTTGTGTGTCTTGGAGCGTTAAGTCTCAGGTGTGCAGCCAAACAATAGCGAGATAGCCCCAAACAGATTGATAGTTCATTTTGTTGCACTGTTTGATACAATACACAATACACAAAGACTTTTTTTTCCCTTCACGTACCTTGGTCGGTTTTGACAGTTCTTCAAATTAAGTAGAAAGTTTGTGGTTTAATTGGGACATTAGAGCCTTAATGTGCCATGTTTGATACGGTACAATTTAATTTGTCCCTCAATAATAGTTGCTGTGTTTTATGAGATAATTAGAAAACTAAAGTGATAAATTAAACATGAATTTGCCCTTACACTATGTTTCCGGTATTAAGCCTCCCTTATTTATTATAAATTATTTTATAGCAACACCAATAATATTGTATTTGTGACAAACACATATTTACATGCACCCATTGTTTGTATTGTATATAGAGGCTATTAACTATTATGCAGGATTTTGATTCACTCCTAAAAAAACACTTAAATCAATATTATCCATCCACAAAACTAGAGCCCTAATGTATTTGAACCGGGAACATTTTATTCTGAAAGTCAGATTTAATATGCAACAGATGCCGTATATTGGAGCGTACAGCACCATCTCATCTATCACAGTCGGGAAGAGCTTTCTCAAAGTCTGATGGAAAAGCATTACATAAGTTGGTGGAACTGCAAGGCGGGCTCTAAATGCACGCTAAAAACCTTCCCATTGCTGCGTTGTTAGCTCTAATTAGTACAAATGCACTGTGATTAGGCTGGGAGAAGATTGCGTTCACTGTGTGTCCTCCATGTTTTATTCATCTCAACATGCCCATCCATCTACAGTATGGCCCTTGCCTGGTCTTGATGCCCACCAATGTACTGTACACGACCTGAGGCAGCCCCTCTCTTCCCTGTGTTATTTACCGGGGGGAGAAGGTCGACGGGAACATGACGTATGCTGGGTGGTGTGAGACCAGAAGTGCCTGTTGGGGGGACCTCAATTACCACCCATAGGTGGTCCGCAGCACATCCAATGTTCAGCAGTAAATTCTGTCGGAAAATCAACACAAACCATGAATGCTGAACTAAAAGTGAGGTGAAGACCACCACTTATCCTACAACCCCCCCAGCCCATAAGGCCTAGCCTGACCGTCAAAACAAGAATAGCTGACCGCAGGCTACTATCTTTATACCGACTGCCCTGAACAACACCAATGCTGCCAAAAAACCCTAAATGTTCAACTAAAATAACTGCTTGACTCGGGTGATATTAATTTTATCCAAAAGTTTTCAAGATGTTATGCAAGCTAAGCATTTATTAAGATGGACAGACCTTGCAGTGTGTTCTCTTTTATAAGCCCGTGGCAGACAGGCTGTGTGGACGGACAGGATCGCTGGCTAAGGTGACATCCACAAAAGTGTCCCCAGGGACACATAGGGCACATTTTCGATGTGGGTGGTTATGAGGCATGTGAGGGTAGCGTTAATGTGTGAGGGGGAGGTTTAGTCTGTCGGTTAGTAGCATGTGAGTGGATGAGAGGGAAAAAAGGCAAATTGATAGTTACGGTGTGTCTGTTTATGTGCGCACATACACATGTGTGTGTACATCCCCCACGTATCGCGTTTCTTAGTTTCCAGCTCGATAGTATTGCCATAGTTATGTACTGTGTGTCTGCCTGTCGGCCTCCTTATCTATCTGTCTCCGTGTATCTACAGTATTTGCGTGGTGCATGCGTGTGTGTGTGTGTGCCCGTGCAGACCTGATGTTGGCAGAACAACAGCAAATCCCATAATATTGGGGAAATAAAAGAGAGGCAAGTCAATAAACATCATGAAGTCTGGGGCAATAGACAACCCTGACCTTACCCACTCTGTGTGTGTGTGTGTGTGTGTGTGTGTGTGTGCGTGTGCGTGTGTGTGAGTGAGAGTGAAAGAAGGCTTTTGTATCATCTGCTCTCCTAAACACATCAGTCAGTGTGTGGCTTTGGAAATTACCTGCCTATTTAAATTACCTTTAAATACCCACGAATTGGACAGTAACTGCCATCTTGGTTTGCTTTCCCGGCTTTCCAATTTTGTTCATTTGTGCACAGCAGAACTCCATACTGACAAACTTTTATGGAATTATTAGCAGAAAAAAGTAGTCTTGTGTTATAGCAGTGTTATAGTTCTACAACAATAAGCACTGATTATGCTGATTATGCTCCCGCTTGATAGAAGCAGCAGCAGCACCAGAAATCAATTTGCCTTTGCTCGCTTTAAAAAAAAAAGAACAAACCTCCAATAAAAATCCTTACTAATGCTCTTTCCCTTCTAGCTATTGTTAATACACCTAGCTAATGTAATCACTGCCAACCTGCCCATGCAAATTACCCATCTGTTTTCTGTGTCCTGCTGCAAGGGGTTCATTGTGAGCGCGTCTGATTGCTTCCATTGTCTGCCTTATCTTTAGCGTTCATTTGTAGATTGAAGTGGATCGTTCTCATGCATACCGCCACTGATCTGCACATTGCAGAAAGTTTAAAGAGTCCTTTGACAGCTGTCATTTCGTCACTGTTGTCATAGTGCGAAAAAAAAGGCGTGCGACAAAGACAAATTACCGGCGTCAACCTGACGTTGGTCTGCCACTCTCCCATGAAAAAAAAAAGGGAGCTATGATAATAGGCTGCAGGCGGATGTTTACGCCTTCGACTCCTTCTAGAACAAATACATGATTGAATGAGGAGCTCAGTGGATGTTAATCACTTTTGATGTATCATATCCACATTTCCCTCAACAGGACAGGCCTTCTGCTACAGCATAGATGATATGTGTTTGACTATATTGTCTGTATTGTTCAATGATATTATGCATTTATTAAAATACTGTGTGAAGGAAATGTAAACCTCAATAGATAGCTACTGTATCTTCTTTGACACAGCCTTCCATATGAGCTGGCTTTTTACTAATTGTACTTTTAATGGCTTCTTGTAATGGATACATTTAGTAGGATCACAGGATTCTATGCATGTACTATGTATTTTACTGTTTTGGGGAGTAACTGAAACAGATAATTGGAAGTTTGGAGACATCTTTGGTAAGGTGGAAGCTGAGGGACAGGTGGATAGAACCATGTGAAAAGTGGGTCACACAGCCTGTTAAACCTACAGTGTCACTCAGCAAATGGACTGATATAACTCAACTGTCATCTTATTGGTATTTGTTTCTTATTTCCATACTATTTCTTCTTCCCTAAACCACAGCAGGGAATTCGGTTATGTCCAATGTCTGCCATCCCACCTTAATGCACTCCCTATTTGGATGTACTTATAATTACCCACCCATCCATTTCGGTTTGCTCAGCTGTAGACGTTCTCATTTTCCTTCCAAAATGATCACAATCCCCATGTTGACAACACATACCATTTCAGCTCAATTTAATTTGTAAGAAAGGGCTTCATCTCACACTACGCATCTGTTGTGAAGCCACGTCATCATGAAATAATATTACAGTTACAGCTTTTAGAACAGAGTTCCCAAGTTCTCTCCTAGATCAAGTTGTATCGCCTGCAGAAGGAAAAAAACAATTTTCACCCTAGCTTTTTTGGAAACACAACTTTCAGTGCTAGAGGGGTCTCACACTCACTTCAAACAGCCAGTTTAGCTGCTTTAATTTAAAATGAGCAAGGAAAGACATAAGAGAAGACTAATCTAATTCATTAACTAGCAGATGAGGACAACACAAGTGTGCTTTACAAACAGGTAAGGCTACATAAATCAGCATAAGAAAACAACAGATTGCATAAAGGCTAAACTAGATTTAAATAGGAAACTAAATACATTAACATAAAAAAAGGTTTACAATTAAAGATGGCAACTGCATCATTTTATTCTTATTTGCACTATCTGTAACCTTTGTCCCTTATTGTGTCTTACTGCTAGTCATTAAAAGCCAGTGATTTCAAAAATAGTATTCTGCAGAGATAAATTCTGTCTTTAATGTGAACATTTTAATATGCTTAAGGGCAAAACAGCCTGAAAAAGGTCATAACAGACATTTGTTCATTCTCTTTGCTTTTTTCACTTTCAAACAAGGTCTTTTAATTTCCTTATTCACGTCCAGGTCTCCACTGGCCATAGATTAAATTCAAAGGCTGTTCAATTTAAATATGTATTTAAAAGTTATTACAAAAAAAATATTATCATGGAGTTTTTGAAATTAAAATGCAGCATATAGTAAGTTACCAAAGAAGAAAGTATATACCCGGCAAAATTATATGTCTATAGCTTATTGCATGCTCAAATAAATATAAATGAAAACAACAATTAATTGAGCAGATGCTTTTATCCAGAGCAACTTGCAGTGAGAACAAGTATTAAGGAGCAGGTTAGACATGCAGGACATTTCGGCTGGGAGTCAACCACCCTAAGCACTAGCATATTGTGCCCCGTTGAACAACCTCCCAAACTACAGAGGACAAAACACAGTGAAGATAGAGAATACACATGGTCCAATCCGGCTATTGTTTTTACAGCACCACACACACAGGAGCGGGTGTCAGGTGGTGGGTAGTGGGGCAGTACTGGTTTTCAAGGTGGTCTCTGCGACAAATACACCTCTGCTGAATGCACTTAAAAAGGCTTTGCCCCAGTCCCTAACCAAAAAATAAATAAATAGAAGGAACCGCGCCAAACCTATTCTCATCCCATGCGGGTAGCGATTTCACATTCACATCCATGCTTTATGCATGAATGTCAATGGATGCAGTGAATCAATGCTTGGGGATAATAAATCATGCATTGGAAAGGTTCCTCCTCTTTCAGGCGGGTGGGTGAGAGAGAATTGAATGCCACAGTCTGTTTGGCAAAACAAGTTATATTTGGAAAGGGGTGGGGGTTGATGGAGGGTGGTGGCAGTTTGTTTTGATGGAAGATGTTTGTGTACGGTTTCACTACACGTAGGCTGCATTGGTTTACTGTGATTGGTGTCTTTTACAGGTATTGGTTTTTGCTTTGGGTTGTTAAATGTTCTTTGTTTCAGCTTTGTTCAGTTGCCAGGAGTCGTGTGACAGACAAACACACACACACACACACACACACACACACACACAAACACACACATATAATAGACAGAACCCCACTGTATATGACCATAAATCCTTGTTTTCTCACTTTCCCAGAAATATTTAGAGGTCTTCATTAGCCGGTGAGGACTGTGAGAAATAATGAGTGTGTTCATCTTTCTGTGAGTGCACAGCTGTTGTAACAGCGGGGAAACGAGGGGAGTAGAGAGGAAAGAGAGAACGGGATGGAGGGAGAAGAGACCCCGAGGCTGCCTGCTACTATCATGGGAGTGCAGGAAAGTGCAGTTTGGCCCTCCAGCTAGAGTTGAGAAAGTTGTCTGTATGTATGTGCGTGTGTACCAATATCTTTATCTTTATCTGTATGCATATCTGTTTTCGGATGCACACCAGAAGTGGGGTGCGTTTTGTTTATGTTAAATGAATTTGAAATGGTACTGAAAGTAATGAGTAAGGCAAGGCAATTTAAAAATGAGTGGGGGGTAGATGCAATATGATAATGCATATCTCAAGGTGGCTGATAAAATCAAAGTGTTTGTGGTCTGCCACGTCAACAAAACGCAGTAAAATCAGAGCGTTTAAATAAGCATTCACGTTCATTTCTCAATGTTCTGAATCTACTAAATGCACCCTTGAGTTCACTCATCCGTCACTACAGTTGCTAATGTTACTACCTGCACTGTAAAATGGAAATAAAGCTGAAAAAAAGTTCACAGTTCACAGGAATGGACATATTTCTGACAGACAGAAAAAAAGCTTTAATAAAAGGAAATACTGAATTAAAATTTAATAATTTAAATGAAATTAAATATTGTTTTAAATAAAATATAGTCTAATGCAGGCTATTATATGAATTCATTATTAATGTCATCAGAATTATCATCAGTGTCAAAAATGAAGATTCATTTAAACCAAAGAATAATCTCCAACTAAATTCAATCAAATGTTCATTCTGCGGAATTTACACATTGCTAATTTGCCGTCTTTTCTGCTGAAGAAACTGAAATGGCTGCCAAAATGCTTTAGAATAACTGTTTAGAAGGGATTTATCTCTATATTTATTTAGATTTCCTATCTGGGCAAAGACACTATGCAAGGATTAAACTATTCTACATTGCTGTGCAATGTAGAATAGTTTAATCCTCCATAGTTTTAACATCCTTGCATAGTAGTATTAACATCCTTGCATAGTTCAATTTCTCACAAAGGACTAGCCTACCGAGCAGCAGGTCCCTACTGGTAGTCCTGTTACAATTTTCCTTTAGGAAAACTTTCAGAAGGGCCCACCCAGTAAAAACAAAAAATTACAGATCTGTGATCTATTCATTTCTGGGAGAGAAAAAAATACATACTGTGTGTGTGTGTGTGTATATATATATATATATATATATATATATATATATATATTTATGCACATTTGTACATGGTTACTTCCCTAGTATGTACTTGTGCCTGTGCCTTTTCATATTGGTGAGAGCGCAGGTGTGCATCCGTGTGTGTGTGTGTACTCATGCCTGCACCTTGACATCGTTGTGTGTGTGCGCGCGCGCGTGCGTGCGTGAGGGAGAGAGTGCAAGTGTGTGCATATGAGAGATAGGCAGAAAGACACTTACCACCAACAAGGGGTGGCAGGTGTGAGTTCTTGGCTGGAAATGAGGCCGCTGACTGAAGTCTGTTCTTTGAGGCCAAGCTTGTCCCAATTTATCCCCTCTCACCCTCCCCAGCGCTCAGCCCCTTTTTTACTTTGACGGACACTTTGTCCCACTTCCCTTCGCCACTTGGCTGCTCTATAATTAAGTGTCATATGACCGTCACCCTTCACTAGGACTGAAAATGTGTTCTTTGTGGCAGATGGGGCACTAGAAAAAAGACAAGAGTCCAAAATCTATTTAAAAAAAAGTGCCTCATTTGTAGCAAATGTGCTGCTGACTGGCCTAGCTGTGGAATCAGCGAAAAAAAATCAGGACAGTTGAAAATTTAGTTTCTATTCAAAAAATAGTTGGCAATTGATGTACGCAACTGGACGGTAGAAAGATTTCAAATGTGTCAGTATTACAAGTTACTACAAAACTTGAACTACTAAAGTGTGAATAAATGAAAACATTGAGCAATATTAAGCCTATTGAGCACTTACATCAAAGTCATCATTTTGAATACAGGCTACACACATTTTCATGATGAAACAAATAATATTCAATGCTAGTTGGACAGAAAACGGAATATTGTGGCCCTATGTGTAACAGCATAGCAGGCAACGTAGCATTAGCTAGCCTGTTTCATTGCATGCATAATAGTATGGTCATAAAGAGATGACATAGCTGCATAACTTTACCTTTTGTGTGTTACTCTTCATCTTCCTTCCTTTCTTTCCTAAACTGGGCACCGGATAGGCTTAGACCTTTTCTCATCCATTTCATTTGTGTCGATTTAGAGGTGCACTATTTGATAGATTCCCCAGCTCCCCCTACCTCGGGCTTCCAGTGGGGAGACCTGAGGTGACGTCAACCTCGCCCCGCCCCCAGCCTCATCTCCTACTTCTGTCTAGCACAGAAACTAGAATTAGGGCTCCCACTCCCAACAAGGTTAACTGACCCACACGGTGACATGATATCACTGACGTGACATGCAAATGAGTGACAGAAAACCGATTGCACAAATGTCAACCTTTATTATAAACGATTTATTCACACAGGTAGTCCCTATCTTTATCAGCCTCGCCAAGTAGCAACAGCAGCGAGCAGATTTAGAACAGTGCAACAGAGTCCATTAGCCGATCAGCAGGATCTCGGGCCAAGCCTTATTATTCTGTCTGCCATGATAAACATTTCAAAATCAAAGAGGAGAAGGTTTCTAGCTATATTTCTGCCAGTTTCATTTGTATTCCAAAGCGGGAGTGCTATATGTGAACAATGACAGACTATTTTGCACAAAAACAGGTAGTCCGCCATCACAGCACACAGATGCAAACCGAAAACACAAGCACACTTCCAGCCTGTGTGTCTTTCTTTTTTGTTTTGGGTGACAGCCTCTGTCATAGAAATAAGAATGAATTACTCTTCTTTGAGTTTAAGCAGCTTGCATGCATCACAAGCTTAAGTTTTAATTTGTCAGACAGTATCCATGGTTTTGGCTAAACCACTCTTATTAAGTTATTCTTCTCGTCTTCACAACCGGGACATTTTTCTGCTTTTACAAAATGACATTACTCTATTGCTAAGAGAGAGCATCCTTCTGAAATATCTTTACATATTTTGGCAACAAAGTCACCGGGAGAATAAGGAGGCAAAAAGCAAATCTTTTCTTAATGCAAAATATGTCTCCTTTCAGTGTTTGTGTGAGCAGATGCCATCATCCTGCAGAAAGCCTTTAATTTTTTATGATATGCATCCTGCTCTGCTATCAGACACGTTCTCCCAACCGGTTTTACTTCCATGACTGCCTGTAGAGGCATTGTAGTTCAGATGAGATGTCTGTGTAGTATATGTTTGTGTGTGTGTGTGTGTGTGTGTGTGCGTGTGTGTGTGTGTATGGTACGTGTCACACAAATAGATTTTTAGCCACTTTTAGCAACTTTTAGCGAATGCCTGCATGCCACGTGTGTGGCCATATGTTTAGTGCTTGCATAGTGATTGCGAGTACAGTGTCATTGCGTGTATGTCTTGTTTTTGTCTGTGTAGGCATGCAGGGCACCAAACGTCCCTCAAATATAGCATGAAGTTCCCTTGAGACTCGAGAGAAGCTAAACACATATTTAAAGACAATGGCCCTCATTTATCAAAGCTTCTTAGGACGGAGCCCAGTTTGAGACGGTAGCAGCGTAGGAACTTTGCCTTATTATTCACTAAGGTGTCTCACGGCATGAGAACGCCACGTTGAGTGCATTCGATAAATCATATCCAGACGTGTAAAGTACTTGTTTACATATTATTTGCTGTTACTCTATGTTCCGGTGGCAGGTGCTAGGAGCTAGGTGCTAGGTTCTAGGTGCTAGTTGGTAGCACGGTAGCGATTATATCAGGGAGAGTTGCGAGGGATAGAACTGCCATCATACTGGGATTGGCGAGTCACACTCATTAGCTGCCAGCTGCATGCCCCTGAGAGAACAGCTGGCTGGGGAGAAGCATTCAGAGCGACAGCTAAGCAGCAGCCATCCATGCAAGAGGAACCACACCACTCACCACCACGATCACTGGTCATTGGTGTTTAGGGTATGGTCTGTATTAGAACGTGTGTTATGTCAGGCGGGATACATGTCTCACGTCTTTGCACCATGCAGCGTGAAGTTACAGTTTACCAAGCTGACTAAGCCCAGTGTAGGCATAAATATAGTTGTTTACATAATGTGGCATGTCTTAATTTATGTTATGTGTTTGTTGATTCCCAGCCAATAAAAAAGGAAAGCTTTCAGCCGAAGCTCTACTACAGTGTCTACAGTGTCATTCGTTCATTAAATTCAATCTACAATCTATTTTGCTAATTTTAGTGTATATATTGGTAATCATTTAAAAAATATAGAGGAAAAAAACAAAAAGCCCATACTGTGAATTATCCAGGCTATGCAATTCTCCCTCAGTTATGCACTGGTATGCTTCACTCCAGAATGGCTAGAATAAAAACAAATCCCAATTTCTTCATTTGAGGAGACATATAACTTCTCAAATATTAAGGTTAAAACTCTGTTTATTTATGAATTATAGGTCAACCAATTTTTCTCCCTGAACAATGTGCAGTTAGTGTGAAGCCTGCAATGGTGCGTCATTGAGGGTTGTCCATCCTCTTCTGATTCTCTCATAAGGCCCTTCACAGTTCGCACAGGCCATACAAAGTCTAAATCCTTGTCTGTACATGTTCCTAAAATCAGAATATTGCCATATCACGCACATATTCAAATAAACAACGCTCTAAAAGAAGGATTAGCAACATGAATGAAATCAATAGAAAAGTATCTTGTGCTCTATCGGTCTTACACAGGTTTGATAAATGAGGGCCAGTGTTTGGCACACACACACACACTCTCTAAAGAGTCGAAGCTTGATCAGTCGAATGAAATGCCATCCACTACCGTCTGATTGAGAGCAAACAGATGGCTATGGGCTGTTACGGAGGAAACACAACATCAGGTGCTGAGACGTCTGAGCTAAATCCTGACAGGGGCCACAGAGGGGAATGCGAACAAATCTCAGATCTGTTATATCGGATGCAGGCAGGGCCCCACACCCAACGGGAACGCTTTTATCAATACCAAAGGAGAGAGAACAAGTCTGGGCCAGGGCGCTGGAGAGCAGGGAGTTGGGAGAGAAACAAGAAAAGAGGTGTCAGGATAGGATGAGTGAGAGACCGAGAGAGATAAATGTGTGATAAAAAAAAGGGTGACAGAGGGTAGCGCTTGGTAAAATATACCATGTGTGTATATGTGTGTGTGTTTGTGTGTAAGAATTCTAAAATATGTACTGTATCTGGAAAGCATGATCAAGAATCAAGCATCCCTAGCGAAGTCAATGCTTCCAACAGCTCTGAGCAGACTACAGTCCAATGAGAAAGCCCATGTTGTGTGTGTAGAGGCTTCCACCCATAACGTTCTCCTGCCTTGTGTGCTTTATGGCAGGTTTAATGCTCGGTAGTTCAACTTTATACATGCGCCGTTTAAGCAACGTTGCTGCAACTGACCTTTTAATAATGTCAACATCTATTTTCTTTGTATTATAAAAGTTACCCAATGACCAAAAGCAATTTGGTCCCAAACTAACCCCGTTGCACACATCCAGGTGGTGGGTAAATCGCAAACAGCCGCTGCTACAAATAGCTCCCCTGGTTCGGTTCCAGCGTACTGGCCCTCTTCTTTCCCAGTAAGCTTTAAAGAGAGCCTGGCCTTTGATCCGTGTACAGTCTCATATCTAAGCTTGCTGCCGTGGAGGGGCAGCTCTTTGCGAGCAGTACACAGCTTATTAGATTTTGGAGGAGGAAGCACTCTCTGCCTGAAAAATGGGGATTAAATTGTCCTGCAGGAAGGGTTGAATTGCCCCTAAATTGATGCGGATACACAGCCGAGGGTAGTGTGCCAGGCACAATGCGCGTGGTGTTTGTATGGATGGGTCCCTTATGGGCGAGCTAATGTGGCTGCTTATCAACATTTGATCCAAATTGCATCATGTTCTTTTAATGAGGTTGGGTTGGGGGGGGGGGGTGTGTATGCCTGCTATTAGAGATATACGTCATGTTCACACACGCAAGTACATACCTGCGGATATACGCATAAATAGGCACACACGCGTGGATCTAAAACCAGTTACAAGCCACAACCGCAAATGACTTCAGACATAGAACACACAATTTGCGTAGAGAAACACGCTCTGTTGAGGGGTGCGGCGGGTGAATTAGCTCCCCCACTACGACCCACACAGGTTTTAAATTTGACTTTGATACGCACGCATACAGAAGACGTGTGGACCGTGAAACGCGCACAAGATATGACAAACCAAACACGCAAAACTGCATCCATGTGGCTATTATCCTGACTATCTGATGATTTGTGTTATTAGAATGAAGAAGGTGTTTGTTTTATTTTGTTCCATTGGGCGATTCATCCACCTTCAGTGGCCACATACAGTTGCCTGCCATGTGACTCCTGCAGTGAGCTCGTCATGCTCCTGGAGAATTAATACCTGTGGCTTTCCGGCTCCACTTTCCACTGCAGATAATGAATGGGTTGCTGTAGGAATCACATTTAGTTAACACAAATAAAAACAAAGCATTTGGGATTTTTCACATATTAGAACACAGACAGACCCACAACTGTGTGCGGGTCTGTCTGTGTGTACTGTACTGTATAAATTCGGGTCACTGCTATTAGGCCTAATTATTTGTATGTATTTGTGTTACTGTGCACACCCATATGTTGTGCACAGTAATTGTGCCACACTGTCATAGCACTTGACAGAGCAAGCCAATTGACACAGGGCCTTAAGTACACAACACATTTGAGAATACACACACGTGAGAATGAGGTGTCTATAAATAACTGTATCACCATGCTTAGCGTTAAAGAAAGTACAGCTGTGTTTGTACCAGCTGCAGTTTCTAAAATGCTGCGATAGAAGATACATTTGGGTTGTTTTCTGTTTGATTTTTCTTAAGTAAAAAGGGTTTGAAGAAATGAAGTGAACTCATTTTACTATTTGCTGTATTATTGTAAATGAGCAAATAACATTAAAAAATCAACCAGCATTGTAACTCTTGCTTTACAATGCCACCAGAACCCCACACTTCCACCTCTGCTAACGGTTAATGTTTCAAACACAACCATGTTTCAAACATAAACCTGTAAGGGGAGTGGTAGAGAACAATGCCAGCCACTCAGCGCTCGGGTGCAATATGTGCTCGTGCCACATGGGTAATTCCGGACACAAATTGAGGATTGTCCCTTTAAAGACAAGCTTACAATGGAACAAAGCCTTTCTTCATTCATTATATGTTGAACAATAAACTACTACTCTTATAGGTTCCCCAATGTCAGTGATGCAAGTCAGTGCTGATTACTTTAAGTTAGGGAAACCCTTCAGTGTAATGGAACCCCAGTATACACACACACACACACACACACACACACACACACACACACACACACACACACACACTTCTGTCTTACTTTTAACTTCATCTAGAAAGTCACTCATCCATCCTTTTAGTCCTTCAGCTGGCTAAATGCAGTGGCCCACATCGTTCCTTGGGACAAAGCTCCCCCAACACACCAGATGGCAATGATTTACATCTAAAACACCTCCCTTAACTGTTGTTAATAGCTGCTGGAGGTTGGAGCGGCGGTCTTCCTCCGCTCTGCCTTCAGCCATGGCCTGAAGGCAGAATAGAGACACACATCTGCTGTTATTGACCATCGAGCTAGCTAATGAGGAGCAGGCGCTGAATCATTGTAAAGACCCGACAGCAGTGTTTGTGCTACAATTGGACATGCAGGGTTTTAACAGATAGTTAGTGTCCCAAAACGCCATTTGAGGAGCATTTTGCCTCTGCCCAGGAAATACATTAAAGAATGAAGTCATTAATTAATAATCAATTTGGGCAGTTAATTTTTACGTGAAACACAATGGAGAAATAGTAATAAACTAACAAAAAAACAGACATTTTTAGAAAAATATCATTCATCACTTTCCTTCAATTCAATTAAACTTTTTTTGTCATCAACACAATGTGCAGGCACATAGATACATACATAGCATCAAATATTATAGTAACTATAAAATACAAGTACAAGTCATAAAAAATATTTTTTTCTACAGTAATTGTAGCTTAAGTAGGCTATTAGCTTGTGCTTTACAAAATTGGGGTGGGGGTCCACGGAGAATAATACAATTATAAAAGTCAACAGAATTTACTCTTTCTTCCATTCTACAGCCATATTAGCCATATTGCTGCTCATTTTCTTATCTGCATATCTGACAGGCAGGAATAGCAGCAGGAACAGCAGAATACATGGGAGCAACAAATAAACAGCCAGCATCCCGCACGGTTGCCTCATGTGCTTTCTATCAAAGTAACACCCATGCATGTGAACGCACAGCCTCACACCATAAGGTCAAGGAGGTTTTGTTTTCGCCTTGAGCGATGTCAATAATCTGTGACCCGGTACCATTCCGAGGTGTTGCGATACCGACCTGCTCAGTTTCGGTGACACTTTGGTCCCACCAGAGCCCCTAGGCTCTCCAACTGAAAACATATCTCTCTATCTGACCCACTGCGTGCCAGGACAAATGGGTTTGTAGGCACTTAGCATCCCTGCGTATCTGTCTGTCCGTCTGTAAAACATACTCATGACTGTTATAAGCCAGGTCTATTTACTAATGCTTCATTTAGCTAATTAGCTGAATCAAGCTTTTATAGATCGATTGATAGTTTGATTGAAAGATGGATAGCCTACTATCCTGAACACCTAGCCCCAAGAGGTTAGGGTACATACAAGAGGGAGGGGAAATGCTTACCTATTCAAATATAACCTTCCTGTAAGTGCAAATAAATACAGTGAAAAACATCAGCCATCAATGCATATTGCTTTCCCTAACCTCATTTGTTTTCAAGTATAATACGTAGTTAGAGACAAGAATGTAGCCAACTTCAGAACAGTTGTCATCTATGCAGTGTAATTTATTAATCCAGTCTCATGTCTCAGGGCTCAGCACGGAGACAGGGTCTACCTTTTTCAACATCCTTGACATGTAATTATGCTAGTTCTTATTTATAATTAGCGCTGCGTATGAGTGAAGAAGTAAGATGACACATAAGCAATATTTCAAACTTCTAATCCAACACTTCCTGCAAACATTGAGTTCAGGAGCAGAGGAATAATCCCCTGTTGTGCGAAGGAAGTTCTGCTCACATCCCATTATGGCATCCTTAGCCCAACTATTGTACAGTAAGTGTTCATATTTGTTATGTTTGAATAGGCTTAACTACAAGACATTGTGAACTCAGCTGTCCAATTGTTAATTGGTAGCAGTATTATTATCAGGCTGTGATCATGGTCCTTCATGACTTTGAGCCCACCCACGACAGAAAAAAAAGCATTATTCTTCTTCTAATTCTCTAGTAAAACATCCTACGTCCGGGAGCGCGTCCCTGGATAGCGCTCCATCCTCCTATTTGTTCTCGCCGGTGTGGGCTACTGTCTTCGGTAACCCATTCACCCAGCACACCCTTGCCACATGGACTGATTGTTGTTAATGCACTGCATCTGTGGGGAAGGGTTAGACCTTGGGCTCACTTGGGGTTCGGTGTCGGTTCTTGTTTTGTTGTATGTGTTGTTACTTTTGTGCTGGTCGGCTGAGCGCCGTTCACTCAGTATTGAACCCCGAGCGTTTGCCAATTTGTTTTTGTGTTTTGTTTAGTATGCGCCTGCACTCACCTCTTCAAACACCTTACAAAAAGCAACTAAATAACCACCTTAAAGGCCACTCACTCCTTGTTCTCCTAAATCACAAGGATTTGCCCAAATGCATCCGGCACACTTTGCCCAACAACTCTAATCTTCATATTTTGTGTAAATATAGCTTTTACTACCGCCGCTAATAATTCCCAGATTGCTTCTTATATCAACACTAGAGCCAATGGCCGGAAATTAGATGGAAAGGATTTATTTGAGTGAGACGTTAGGAGAAACGAGGCAGTCTGGCTATAGATAACAATCAGTGAAATGGGTTAAAGAAAAGAGGGGGACAAATGTATATTAAATAGGGGTATTGATATTCAACTCACACTTTTGCACTTAGTGCCCACTCTCTCTCTTGATTTGCATTAACACCATTTAAAATGGAGCGAGTGGAGTCTCGGTGGAGTGAGCGGCACTCGGCTACAAGATCGCTGTGACTTAACATGTACTTTTCCTCTTCTCCAGCGTGAAGGTCAAAAGGACCTGACAGTTATAAAGCAGGATAAGACGCAAAGCATGGGAGCCTGTGTGCTCCGTATTTCTTGATAAAGTGTTCGTGCCCTCCTGATAGATACATCACTGGGACTTCGAACCCCCTATTGGTGTTTTGTTTTTAAGCAGTGAGCAGGGGAATACAATAATGCTGTGATGGTGTTGTCTGAAACATTCTACCAGTTCATGACAAGATGAGTTATACACAGACAAGTTATAGAGGTTAAAAGACTTGGCCAATAATGGCAGTACAGTTCTAACCTCCTAGGGGTTGGCATATCTGCCCCCTCCTGTGAGAAGCATCCTGCTGTGGGGGTAATAAGAGGTCACTCGGCGGGTGCCCCCCACCCCCCCACAAGGCAGCAGGGTTTGCCATTAGACAGCTCCTATTCCCCGTGGCGATGGAGCTCGCACGGTGTAGCCGTTTTGCACTGAGATTCCTATGGCTGGCGCCCCTGACGATAAAGTCTTCATGCGGCCCACATAGTTTAATTTTCAACAAGCATCAACTCTGGGTTTACACTGAACACGTAACAATAGTGGAACGCATATTGCTTGCACTGTGTCACGTTGACGAGATATGGGCGGGCACTGGCAGCAGCTTCTCCACAATGTAACTCAGAGGCGACTATTTTCACTTGGAAAGTGCTATTTAATAGTGCATGTGATGTTCTAATGCATACATTTAAAGGTGCATTTCACTAATGAATTTTTGTGAAAACAGCACACAGAGAAAATAGACTAGATGCTGAAACGATACATTTCCGTAAACACACTGCTATAAATATGTAGAAGGTTGTACGTTATTAATTAATCAACTGCTTTTAATGGTAATCTATAGGTTTCAATCTATTTATAGGTTCTATAGTTGTTTATCATGAATATTGAACAGATATCGCTTAGGAATGCTCAATGCTTAATATTTAATGATCTTGTGCACCTCGGATGTAAAGCGATTCTGTTGATGGCATTTTAGATGCATTGCTATTCATAAGCACGGGGCTGCGTAATGTGATCTAAATCAGCTCATTACGTTAGCTGTGCCCTCATTATTAACAGGTAAATGCTTCATATACCAAATCAACTTTTTTTTCACTTCCATGAGACATACTGAAGAAATTGCATTTAAACCCTGTGCTGTGCTAGAATTGGAATGATGGCAACACACATGCATGGAATTATTCCAGTCCATATGTCCAAAGGAAATAAGTATCTTTTTCAGGATGTTTACGTCCATTGCTGTATGACACATACAGCCATTCTGTGTCTTGTATGTGCCATACAGTGCCTTACACACATTTGTAGTCTGTGAGCACATGCTTACAGGACAGTGCATGTAAATGCCCCAGACACCTCACTAGTTGTAAACTGATTTTATAATCCTGAAAGTAACTCAATATCGACCCTTGTTTATCTATGCCAGTGGCATCATTCACTTACTGGTTGAAGTCACTTCTCTATATTGCATTACCGACCATCAGAGACATAGCCCACTCTTCCTCCTGTATTTGCATAACACCCAATTGAAACATAGCATCTACTGTGGAATATGGTGAGGAACATCTGCCATTTACATCAAACCTGCTTGTGATAAAATATCGCTTGGAGGGATATGGCGTATCGCCAACTAGTTTGAAAACCGCTACAGTCACACTAACCCTAACCATCGACAGTAGTTTTAATAGGTAATGGATTGACACAGATATGATTAAATCTGTGAAAGTAATTTGTGCATTGCTTCAGCCAAACGAAGGATGTAGAAATCCCACAGAATCTAGTGTAAAATGTACTGTAAAGAAATTAAGACATTCCGAACTAAAGCCTGCGCTCCAAGTGAAATGCTAATACTTGAACAACATTAATTCAAAAATCCAATTTCAGCCCAATCTCAGGAAGCATATATAACCCTTCTGAAATAAATTGGGGAACTGCTAATCATGATTTTATTAATATTGCATGGCTAGACTAAGATGTTTCCTTGCTTTAGCCAGAGCACGAGGCCAGAGCAGACATGTTTAGTACCACTTGAGTTATTTTCAGAGGCTGAGACAAATTGGATTCGATTGCATGAGTTTTCTCAAACATGCATTAGAGTTTTAGATTATGTTAAATCCACAAGTTGCTGCCTTCAACAGGTCTCCCAAGTTGCAATCAAAATATGATATTGTTTGATAACTTATTCAAGGGATGCAATATCATTCAGGACATATTTATTCATATTCAATAGCTAGATGGATTCTACAGTGGCTAATGTTTAGGTTGCATTTTATACCTAATAACTTGTTGGACGTTTACATGAATAAATAAATAAAAACTTAACCTGTTAGAGCGAAACAAGGGCAAAGTGTAGGACAACTATCACATGTCTTGGGGCTGTTCAGACAAAGCTAATGGCCCGTGAAATGTGCAACGCCGCATGCTCACAGGAAGAAGGCGCTTCAATGCCCGCGCGTGAAACCGGCCAGGACAGGAAGGGCACAACCTCTGGCATGGGACGCCACACTGCGGTGTCGCAGCCAGTCACGCTCCATCTCCTCGGGGCTTGTTACAGCGGAACACAGTCTGTCAGGCGTCTCACGGTCGCCAGACTGGGAATACCTTTTCTGCCCTCGCACAAACACGCCTCTGCATGTATGCTCTTTAATTAGGCAGTGTGTTTAATCTTTTGTGTTGGATTGTATGACTATGCTAAAATCGTTTTCAGGTGGGTTTGTAGAATATGAATGTCCGTGGCAGATTGGCGCAGATTTATCTAATCTCTGATCTCTCTGATCTCTTGATATGATTTAAAATAGATAGATATAGATAGCTCCTGAAGGAATTAGAATTTAGATATTATTTAATATCTCATTAAGTTTATAGCCAGCCAAGGCAGAAGCCTTACAGCTAGACAAAGCAGGAATGTATGTTTTTGCATGATAGAAGCAGAGCCACCACCCCCGGCTCAAATGGCAGAATTGCCATCACATATATATGTGATCTTGTCACTTGGACCTATTGTATCTATTATCTGTCTGTTTTCCTTGTCCCAGAACAGGCTGAACCCCCACTCCAAACCTTTTGGTATGTCTGCTGTTCATTCAGTTTAAATTAACATTTGTTACCTGTGCTGAAAGCAAAGCATAGCCAGCCAAAGTTTGTATATGGTTATATAATTACCATCACTCCACGCCAGATTTTTGTCCTGTCTCAGAAAATATCTTTCTTATATTTAAGATCTGCTGCGTAGACAATTCAATGGTTGAGGCTAGTACACACCATTATTACCTTGCAAGTCCTTGCAAATATCGTATCCTTTATTACATTGCAAATATCGTATCCTATATGCTAAATTTGCTAAATACAACAAAAACAAATGTACAAAGAGAACAAGTTACATAGAACAGGCATAGAAAACAAGAGTGGACAACAGTAGAAAATAGCAGGCAAATGCAATTTCAGTATATTATAAAATAAGTGGAAGAAAATCCTGAACCGAAAAAAAGTAAGAAAGAGAACACTCCATCAAATACATCTTTATTAACTGACTGAAAGCACATGTTTGGTAGTATAGCTTTGTTCTGGAGAAACTCCCAGCCCATCCAAGCAAACATGAGAGCAGGGTTGGCCGCCCCCCACAACCACCCCCACCCCCCTTCTTTTCATAGGGATAACAGAACATAACTGGCAGCAATCATGATATACAGCTACACCAGTGTGTGCACTCAAGGATTTTTAAGCCTTCAAAGGTGGTGTGACTTTTCATAAAAGGATGTCATATTATTATTTAATACTCTTATTTTACATAATCGTTTAATCTTATTCCAAAATAGTTACTCAAATTATCGTCATTATTATTTATATTGGCAATGAAATGGTTAACTGTCAAGTCGCTGTTCGTGGTTGTCTAACCAATAACATTCAGCAGCCTTCTGAAAGCCAAGATAACTGGCTCTGACTATTCTACGCCTCCACTGAAGGCAAATGGACAGTAACACCATCTAACCATATTTTGCGTTGTTTTAGGCAGGAATAGTATATTTTAGTGTGGCTGAAGTTTTCTTCAAAGGCCTAGCGCTGTATAATGCAGTGTAAAAGAAAACAAAAACAGAAAACTTTTCTGTCTAAATTGAATTTCACATCCATTACTATAATGCAGGGATAAGGTCAACAGGTAAACTATAAACCACCTCGTATGTTCCTGCTAATATAAATTGTATATGGTCGAACTCGCTATTGTTTGAGATGTGCATATAAAATCTCAAGGACACTAGCGCTGATTGATTGATTTTTATGACCAAATGAGCTAGATCTGGTGAGCCAAAATCTTATGTTATTAAAATGTTGTGTGTGCTTGTGTGGATAACAGTTCCAAGAGAATCTCAAGATTGCTGACAGTTCGTGCAACATGCCATTATTTACTAGAAAGGAGCTCTACTGGTGGTTTGTCAGACAGTGACTATACGTTTACATAAAGGCTAATATATCAGTTATAATATGAAATACAAATATGATGATGCCGACTGCTTTGTTTTCTATACAGCCCAGCGTAGTCAAAGTAAAAGAGATTCCCCTATAATGTCTGCTGCGAGCTCATAGTCTAGTCTTTCACCTTTTTTCTTAAAAATATGGAAACCTGGCGAGCTGTTTGCAGTTGTAGCCATGCCAGAAAATGTCAGTTGAATGAATGTGTGGGAGACATCACCGTGACTACGTGTCCTGCCTGAACGAACACGGATCTGGATTTATCCTTTTTTGCTAACCTATGTTCCATAGCAATAAATAAGGGGACCAGACACCTTGATCAATTATATTGACCATTTGATAAAATCCCCAAACCATCCTAAGACTAGTATAGAAGCAACACCCCCACCACCAGGGAGAAAAATGTCAGTGTTTTTAATCTGACGCCTTGTCTGTTGATATCCATCTTTTCTGCAGGGGTGAGAAAACACTGACCACTCTCTACTTTCCAAATGTACCCTCTGTGACCCTGCATGGGCTCATAACTCATGCTGCTCCTTCATTACCTGACATCCTGGGTGTCAGAGCCATCTTTGTTCTAGCGTGGATCAAGTCCATTAATCCCACGCTGTGATAATCTCTGCTATCTTAATCACATCATGTCATGGCTCTATGGACTTGAGGGCAGGAAATATGGTTGGTACATGGTTTGAAAGTTGTTTCCCCAACTTGTTTAAATTCTGCTGTTTACATGTTCTATTAAATATACGCATTTTGATTAATCTTGTACCTCTAAAACTAAATACCAAGTGACTTACGACAAATAGTAAATCAGAGATAGTTTCTAACCATAGTTGTCTACAAGCTGTCTTGAAGTCGGGTGGTATTAGCCCAGTATAAAGTTTTCAAATTATCTCCTCTATAGTTTCAGTGTATTTATATGGATTCAAACTTTGGCAAATAAACAGTAACAGGATATTTCAGATCGGACCTTTGTCACTTTACTTACTTTTTAACCCCCCCTGACCTCCACCACCCAACAACCTCCGCATTCCTTTTAGCACAGCAGGACTCTTCTGTATGCCTTCCAATCTTTGCCGCCACCCATGATATTCTACTAAGGTAAACACAGAAAAGGTCAGGGAGGTATCGACAGGCCCCTGCTTAGGACAGTGACATTTGAGCCTTAGCGTGCAGGTTTTATTAAGTGTTCGATATCTCCGGGACGTGACACGAGGTGCCGTTGGGGGCTGAGGTGCTGTATGTCTGAGCTAGCAGATTGGCCAAGGCGTCGGGGTGGGGGGTGGGGGAATCAACCTTTGACAAAGCACGTACCTCAGTACCAGGTGACCTTAGCTCTGAGTGACCTTCGGTGGATTACTTGAAACGGGGTCAGTGGTGTTTTGCCGAAGCCATGGTTAATAGATGGCTTCCTCAGCAAACATCCACCCTCGGCCGTGAAGATGATCACTTTTCTAAAGTCGCTGCCAAGTCTGTGACCTTTCATGGTGTCTTTTGAAAAATGCTTTGTGAGTTCAAGCCGACATGAAGCTTCTGCCTTGCTTAAACCGGCACCGCTTTCTGACTCACAGTGCCTTCTGCTCTCTCCAGTAGCAAGTAATAACACCAGCTTTCATTTCATATCAAGTCCTATTTTTATTCATCGCATCTCCTATCGTTTTACTGCAAGGATGTGGCACCCGAAATAAGCTCGCCTCTCAGTAGACATTGTAGAGTTACAGCTCACTGAATCAAACAGACATTATTCACTCTCATTATTACTGGTATAATACTGAGCAAGCACCAAAGAGCCAGATCCCTAAAACTAAATAAATATCACTACTGGCTTTAAGTACTTGTGTGCAATCACATTGGCAATGGGTCTGGTTTTACTTCACTCACACTATCACTTTCAGCATCGCTTGCTGAGTATTTCCAGTGGTTGTGTAACCTTTGGTACCAAATAATTGTCTTGTGGCCTCTTGCAAAAAAGGTTCAGCATTTCACAAAGCCTCTACTTCGAACGATGACTTTGAAACGATAATACAAAGCTTGCAAGATAATATATATTATATGGCAGGATATATAAAAGTTATCATGGTGGGTTAACTGAACCGGTGAACTGTATAAATAGGCCGTAAAATCAAACTGACTCTTCCTAAATCACGCTCCAAGTAATGTTGTGCAAATTCCCTTGTGACGTTATCGTTCTTTTCCATTCCACCATAACACAATGGCTTATAAAAGTCAGGGTACATAGTTGTAAAGTTTGTGCGGAGGTTTGTACGGATTCCGCATGGATTTTCACCAGTTTGTGCGTGGATGCATTGTTTCTGCGTCTGGCTGTGTTACAAAGATAAGACTGAGATGCTCTTTCCAATAACCTTTGTGTTATTTCCAATCTTTACAGAGCCTCTCTCGCGCACACATTCTATTAAACACTGTCATTACTTACCCCATCTTTGTTTGTTGGACAAAAGCCACTACTTCTCCCACTACAAAGAACAGCCTCAATGCTTGGCCCAGGCTTTTAAATACCTAAAGTAGGAATAACATTGTGTTTACAGAGACAAATATAGTACTCCCTGCTTTTCACAGCATTGAGGGACTTATTTGATAACTTTATTTTTCAGTGTATGTAATTTGAGTGAGAACCGTTTACTTTCAAACAAATGTATCCAACATTTATCTCTTGTTGTGTTGATCCCATAATTACTGTTTTACGTTACAAGAGGATCCACATACTCATTGTTTGTCCACTTCTTTCAGAAGTGTAGGCTATGTATTAGGTACTTTCAAATGACACGCTGGCAGTAGATTGGTTGATTATCAGGAGGGGCAGAGAATGGGAAATTAAATTCCTAATGTTGATCCCTGGAGGCTTCAATAGCAGACTCAGAGTAGAGCACAGTGTACTCTCGTAATCTCATAATGTACAGATTTCAGAACAAAAGGGCAACAGTAGTGACTTGGTGGTTAAGAAATTTAAGTGATTTGTAAAGGCTGTGCGAGGCCTCATTTCATGGGCCATACAACTGTGGTTAGACTCAAATAATCGCTGAAATTGCTTCCCTCGGTTAAGAAAGAGGCAGCTGCTGGCTGAAAAAGGAAAGGCTAGCAATTAGACATAGCTACTGTAAGTAATTACATGTCTTTGAAATTTGCCGCATTGATAACTTATTGGTAAATGACTGAATAGTCGAGAGACGAAAGAGTCAAGCCTAGGCTAAATAATCATATTTAGCCTAGGCTTGACTCTTGTGTAGCCTAATTGTACCATGAATTCAAAGCTAAATATATATTTTTAAAGGCAATAACTGCTTCTATTGAAATTCAACAAAGGAGATAGTTATTCATGGCCAAAGGCTGTTTGGTGTTGCCCTGTGCTTGGTTACGGTGGTTGTTTAGTTTTAATTGATTCAAAACTACATCTGATACACACAGACACAAATATGAATTTGCCTGCCTTTTAAGAGCATCCCCACAATATGGTCCTTCATGGATTCTGCATACTTCCTGTCCAAGAAGTGATGGCAGCTGCAATTAGGTTTGCGATAAATGGCTTCTACTGCATATAATTATTTGGAATCAAATGTACTCAATTCTGTTCATTGCTGCAGCTATTCTAAAAGTTGTTTTAATTGCTGTCAAAAAATAAATATATATAAAAAATATATAAATATGAATATTGAAGTGTTGAGGGGGGGAAAAGCATTTTCTTTAAAGGCAGCTAAAGAACTAATGCCATAAACTGAACTGAAACAATTTACCCTACTAGCTATATTCTAGGGTCAACTGAAAAACAAATATAACAGGAAAAACTTCTGGTTTGATACTAAAAGAACAATATGTGAAGCAGAGGGAGCCCCAGGCCTTCCATGGGAGTAGTGTTTGAGCTAAGCCTTGTGTTCTTTTTCCATTTGAACCGAGTGTTCTTTGTTTTATAATACATAAATCATTCATATACAGTATGCGCTGCAATTAACTTTCACCGTGAGTGTGTCTCTTCAATAACATGTCGTATGTAAATTCTAAACAATCATGTGGCAGTAGAAAGTGAGTCATGTAGGCCTAACTTTAAAACGCTACACTTTCTATTTTCAAATTCCTAATTTGTAAACGTATTCCCTTGGCAAGTTCCTCTTGTTAAGACTGGACCATGACAGACAGGTGTTTGATCTTTTGAAAAAGCTTTTCTGCTCTTTTATCCTGTGCTGTGCACATTTAATGCCTATCAGAAAAAAACAGACACAATGTAAATAAAAGAAGACAGGCAAACAGGGAACACATGGGGGAAAACTGCACTGTGAACTTTTCCTCTCTTCATTTTATACATTAATCACTGGACATGTGGTTTTAATCAGCAATTCTGTTCTTTCCCTGTTGTTGGGGGCGACTAGATCGTGTACATGAAACCTGATATGAGGCTGAGCCAGATTGTAGCAAATATTGGAAAGCAGGAAGAGGGAAATGGATGGCGATGGAGAGAAAAGGAGCGGGAGAGTGTGTTTTCCATCAGAGTCAACCTTGCCAGGCAATTTGGGCCCCTATTTCAGAGGCCTAATGGGAGATGGACAGTGATGGACAGCGCGTGTGGGTTACTTATTAATCTGAGAGAGGCAATTGGAGAACCTCCATCGACCTGCAGTAAATTAAATAAGGCCTATCTTGAAATGGCATTATTCTCCCTCAACTCTCCCTCTGCACCCATCCCTTCACTTGGACACTGCAGGTGATTGCAGGAAATAAAATTGGAAAATTTAGGCACTGTGAAGTGGTGTGTGTGTGTGTGTGTGTGAAGTGTTGATGCATAGACATTATGAGACAAAATTGATTAGTCAACAAATCAAGAGTAAGTGCTCACAAGACAACCCTTAGACCTTTAAACCAGGTTGGAGGGATCACTGTTGTAGTTTAATTAATCCAGGTTACATAACAAGTTTCGTATTAACAAGCATGTTATGAAATCAAGAACTGTTTCCAGTACAACTTAAACAAATGGTGCTGAATGAAAAGGATAATGCACCAAAATTGAAACACCAATACAAGTACAATCAATGGAATTTGAAGGTGCTATTGAGTGTTTTGTGCCCCTTAAATTGTAGGTGTTTGTAGATAGATATTGTTGGAGTTATGTGGTAGGCACAATTGCATCTCAGTCTAATTAACAGTATAGTTTATTTAAACAGTATTTGATAGTACCTTCCCAGTCCTTACAGTTGTTATTTCATTATATTCATGTTCTGAACTATAGTAGAACAAGGGTATTTAAATTGTTGCCACATTAAATGCATTCTTATTGTGTAGAAAATATTTTGAGGAGCCAATACTCTCGGCTGTTATGCAGTGTATAATTCAATTTGCATAATCCCAGATGTGTTTGTGCTGCCCAAAAGAGCATGAGAACATTTCTGGTAACGTTTTACCAGGGATCTATTTTTTGTCATGCATACAAACCCTTGAGAAACACAACCCATATGCTCAAAGTGCTAGCATTAAAACGTCAGTTCATTGCCCTAGAAAAGATTGCCCAAGTGTTCTTAAGAACCAATCACCGTGTCACCCTAAAAGCGCAAACTTTTTTGGTTGGCTGATTTCTTTTGTTTTTTTTTCACAACTTGAGTGCTAATCTTTCATTTCAGCCATTTATGGACAGCCCTCTCAGCGGTCTTTATCTCCTGTTCATCTGATGCACCAGATATGAGAATAGTTCTGTGAAGAGGATTGAGAAAATAGCCCTGTAAAAGTCACCTTGTGTCCAATAATAGGCCAGCTCTGTTGTACATCCATCAGTCTACTGTCAGTTATTTAGGACAAGTTTACCCAGAAGTCCTCAGAAGACTGGAGGGTAGCAGCTGCTTTGGCACGACCCTTTCCTGCCCCCTCTCCTTTGCACAAGCTCTCTCAAAAATAACTTACTGCATTTCTGACGCATCATCTAGAGATTTCTTT
Organism: Percopsis transmontana; assembly: GCA_025447815.1. NCBI lineage: Eukaryota > Metazoa > Chordata > Actinopteri > Percopsiformes > Percopsidae > Percopsis > Percopsis transmontana. The sequence goes on from JAOEHI010000014.1 coordinate 283,328, forward strand.
GTAACTAAAAGGACAAATAATTGTGTCTTCTCTGTTCCCAATTATTGGTAAATAGAGTAAACAAAGTATTGTATTTGATCCACATTAGGAAAATCAGGTGCAGCAGATACAGAGCAATAACTGGAGCAGTGGCAGCCTGAATGTCTTGAACCAAAGATAAAACTCAAACTTTCTTGTGAAATTACGGATATAACCTGACAGAGCTACTCCAAGGTGTCAATCAAAACAAATACCATTTTAAATAATGATTATTATTGAAAAGCTATCGACTACCAACTGTCCACTGAATGGACTACAGCGACGTGTACCTCTCAGGATGGCTGAAGTTCAAAAGGTTTCATACATTTTGTGGTGACACAACAGACACTATTAACACCTTCTGCTCCTATTATACCCTTGATGGCCTCTCAAGCGAGAGACCAGTAATCTTGGATGTGTTAGCAAGGTACTGTAGTTCTTTGAGAACCTTGTGAACTGTGTCTTAGGTGTGAGGCCAGCAAATTGACTCTGTACTGTAAGTTACAAGTGGAATTGGGGTGGGGGGAGAGGCGAAATGGCATGACTTTTTCCGTTAGTGGCACCGGGGAAAAAAAGAGTGAGAAAATATATGAGCATATGGCGAAGATGCTATGAAAGACCCTCTAGAGAGTTGGAAGGAAGAAGTCGACAGTGGGAGGTGATGGAAAAAAATACTAGTGATTAAAACTGTTAAGTGCTGAAATGGAGGGATGAGCGAATAATGGTTGTGGTGAGTATGGTGAGATTTATGGTGATGGCTCATTTTGAGGGCAACTGCCCCCGTCAGCGTTCTCATTATGCCACTAGTCGACTCCTCTGGGTGTGAGAGAACCCCTCAATTTTTTGGCTGATGAATCCATTACCAATGGAGTGGCCATTAACAATGCAACAGCAATAAAACACATGGGAGGTTTAGTGTTTGTGCGCTCAAGTCTGTTTTTCTGAGCTTGAATAGGAATCATTGCTGTGTTTGTGTAAGTTGGTACATATCTTAATGCACTCTTTGCCACACACAAATGTATGTCACCAACTGAATTGCATAGAGGTGTGTTAGGATTTCACTCTGATGAACTCAGCAAAGGTCACTAATGGCCTATCAAATGCAGCACGTGAATACACGCACACATATTCCTTGGGAAAGGGATGGCGCATACCCCAAGGTCCTTATGCAGACCAAAGTGTCTGGCTAATGGAAAAAACATTTTCTTAAGTACTTCGTTGCACCAGCTGCGTAATTTGCACAGTAATTGCTTCCGTAGTCTGTGGGTTAGGATCTGTGACCTTCAGGCCAATGTAAGTGAAGAAGAAATTATAATCGACCTTATTTTATTTTTTTTACAATTGACATTTGAGACATTTCAAGGAGTAAGTTGTCACAGCTGTGACATATAAGAAGATTATGCACATCCGGAGTAACATCAATAACACATGAGAAGGTTTGTGTGTAGTTTGTGTGTAGTGGTTTCCTTGAAGATCATTTAAAAAATGTATGTGACGTAAGCAGTTCAAATTAGAATTTCACGTAAAAAAAATGACCTACTCAAACAATGATTTTCAAACTGAAAATATAAATTTAAACAGTTTTATATTGTTGTTCTCCACTAGCCTAGTGTGGTGGCACAATAATACAATTGTAGAATTTGAGTAGCAGTCCGGATTGCGCCAAACACTGGGTACCACTCTGCCACATGTTGAAGACTAATAGCATAAGCATATAAATATATCCATTCCAATTTTGGTGTTTTCGTGCCCTTCCATCTCCTCTTACCTTGTACAAGAGATGCACAGACATCATTGGAGATAGGTATAATCTTCATGTGGAAATAATCTTAATTGCTGTCATTCTGGGTCCGGGTCTTGATATCAATCCCACCAGGCCTTCTCCATTCCATCAAATCCAACAGAATGCCAGGGAGGCCTTTGAAACTCTGTAGCTGTGATGTATTGCAATAGGAGATGGTGAAGTAATCCAATAAAGGCATTAGCGTACCATTAGGGGGGCACTTCCTGGCTTTGGAGGGACACACGGGGCCTTGTTTAGCCTAATAGAGCGGCCCTGTTAGCGTTTATTTATGGCAGCAAGATGTCAAAGCACTTATGGGTGGGATGTTGCATGTCCATTAAGGTAGGCTGTCCAATGGCAGTCCTCTGAAAGCACATCTAGAGGCTTGGCCTTTGTCCGACCCTCTTGTCTTTCCCCCTTTTCAAATCTATGTATTTGGCCTTTTGAACAGAGCAAAGTCATTTTCATTTCAAATGTAATATAACTGCCAAAGTATTATTCTTAACTGTAACCCTTACACGGCATGTCAACTGTTGTCCACTGCTAGCATTTGATCAAACTAATTACACATTACAATATATTATATATATATATATAATATACATAACTATCATATATACAGTATATCTATCTATCATAATTTTTTAACATATTGTCCTATTGTTATACATCTTATAATATAAATATCATATACAGTAGTACATTGTAATGTACTACATGTTAAATCAGGCAATGTCTAGTGCTGTACCGGGATAAAGTGGGCTGAGTACAGCTGCAGGTGGACGAGAACGAAAACTGAGACAAAAACAAGAAAAAATACATATTGACACATTGTCAGGTTAAGAACTTCAAAACCCATTGTTTATGTGATTTACCATTGCATTTTGGAACGAAGACTCAGAAGACCATTTAGGCGATTATTTACATTGCTCATATTGTCACACTAATTACATTTTATTTGGATTTTCTATCAAGTTGCTTTTTCAAAATTAAATAAACTGCTAAATTGCTAAACAAGCACAGTCTCAAATACTGCTGGCTTTGTTTGCATTAACAAGGCTATGTTTTTGAACGAGTAGACATTTTTATGTATCAATATTACCCAGCAAATATTTTTAAAAGAGCCAGTTACATCTGCAACTTCAAGATAAGAACACTACACAGCTCGTCTCAATTTACGTTTGAGTCGGTGACATCCCGCTCTGGCTAAGTCAGCCAGGAATTATGGCCTTATCTAGCTCATTGCTGCTAATGTAACACCTCAATGTATATGCAGAGATCATTCAAAACATATCACATCTTATCCTATCTTACAGTATCTGATGTTATCTCATGATTTACACCAATGAGCCAAAACATTATGACCACTCACAGATAAAACAAATACATTGATTATCTCGTAAAAACGTTGCATGTCAAGGTCTGGGATATATTAGGCGGTAAGCCAACAGTCTGTTCTCATAGTCATCGTGATGGATGGGGAAGAAATGGGGAGGCGTTAAAGACCTGAGCCACTTTGATATGGGCCAAATGGTTACGGCTGGACGACTAGGTCGGAGCAACCGGCAAGGGTTGTGGGGTCTCCCAGTCAGAAGTGATGAGAACTTACCCACACTAGTCCGAGGATAGTAAATCCACGAACCGGGCGACAGGATGTTGTGCGCCCAAGGCTCATCAATCAACAAACCAACAGGAGCGCTACTGTGGCACAAGTGGCAACTTTTTAATGATGCTTATGGGTGGAATGTGTCACAACACACAATGCATCACACCCTGCTGTGTACGGGCCTGCGTGGCTGCAGAAGCTCACAGTGCCCGTGTTAACTGTTTCGGCTCGTCGGTGTGTGAATATACAAAAAAGTACATCAAAAGTGACTCTCAAATCCGTAATATTCTGTATGGATGCAGAAAGTAAGGCCAAAGTCAATTCTTGGCTCTTTTCAGGATCATATAAAGACTCATGGCTCTTGTAAGCTCTTGTCAATAAGTACATCAGAGTACTTCCTACTTTTCTACTTGATTTCTTGTTTTTTTTATCTAGACAGAGTGCTCTTTGCTTTGAAGTCATCTTGCACAGAGAGGGCCGACTTGAGAGCCAATAAGAGCTGTTGTATTGCCCATATACCTCTGATATTTTCTGGAGACTCTTGTCAAATATCAATGAATGATAGATTTGTTACTTGGATTGATTCCTAGTGTTTTCCAACTGCACACTTAGTAGTTTGTGATAAATACACTCTCTCCCGGTGGAATTAGACAGGCATGTAATCCGATGGCAGTCCAGAGGTTTTGCTGAACACATATGTTGAATGTGAAAAGGCCATCACATCAAGGCCATCAAGACAGAATGGACAATAAAAATATCTCTAATAAAAACCAATTTAAAAACTATGGTGTCCATACGAACTTCATTTAGGTTAAAGGACAACTATAAATATTCGAAATAACTAGCAAAATATTGCACTATTGCAATATTTTACTATAGTTTTTTTGCAGTTGTATTTCAATTAAAGCTACTGTAGGTAAGATTTAGAGCTATACATTTAGTGTAATTTGGTAGAAATCAGTGAGTGAAATGCTCTGTAAGAATATCTACTCTGGTTGATAGCCCCTTCCTCTGTTAAAAGTCGATTTAGAATTTTGACTGTACCCAAAAGAATTCTGCCCAATCAGGGCCTCTTTTTCCTGATTGGTCAGGCAAATCTATCTTGCCTGACAATCACATGATTGCGCGCACACAGCTACATCAGGTTTGTCAATGGTGCTCTAGAGGAGGAGGAGGGGGTAGGTTTTTGGCTTTTTCTTTTTTTAGCTAGCTCTCAAATCTTACCTACAGCAGCTTTAATTGTGTGGAGATTAGAGACCATTCAATATTAGCAAGCATCATTGAAAAGGTTACAGAATCACTTCAATGGAAATTTAGGCTATGTTTTATAATAAAATATCAGTCTGAATATAGGCTACACAGCCGTCATGTATCAGTGACACAGTGGTTGATTAGCTCTGCATACTTTTCAAATGTCACCATTCTCTATGCTTTGTTAAGTTTTTCTAAGGATTGTTGACAGCTCTTACTGCAATTTGGAAATACAATTTTAGGAGGAACCCAGCATATCTGACATACATAGTAGATATATATTAGTTTATTTCTCAGAAATTGGCAGCAACAACCTAATCTGCATACAGGTATTAACTTAAGGTTAAATGGTGTAGAGCTGTTATTAATTCTCTGTCACTCACACTTAGTAAGCTGAAGAATGTTTCCTTCATCCACATCCACAGGCGCGACTGGAATGACCCTTTGTCCTCAGGCAGTAACAATCTCAGGAGTCGTCCTGCATGTACTTAGTTTCAAAATAAGCAGCGTTCTGTTGCATGCAAGTCACATGGATTGCAGTTACCGAGCTGATTTTAGCGATTGATCGTTAGTGTTCGATCTTTGGTTCCATTGATAGCGATCAATGTTTATCAGTTACTCTCCGGGGTGTGTGTTGCAAATTGTGCAGCTGAATTCCATGATGCTTATGGAAATACAACAAAATAGAGTGCCTGGACATACCTCAGCCAGTCAGTAAAAAAAACGGGATATATGGTATTTTAGTAATTACTCCACCCAAAAACATTTAATTTGGACATTCAGCACTTTTTTTTTTTTATAATGACCATGGGGAGTGAGGTAGTTTACAGATAGGGATATGGGCCCTAAGCAAAGCCCAAAAAATCACTGCGGCACCCCCGCAGTGCTCCATCAATATCAGATTTTAAATTGGAAAACATGGTTCTGTCAAAGGTGGGGGGGGGGGGGGGGGGCGGGCGGAAAAATACGGCCACATGATGAATTGGTTACATTGGGGTTTTTTGTTCAAAATGGCGCCTTAAGTTTAAAAACTGTGGCACACCGGTAAAAA
>JAOEHI010000014.1:289136-331954 GCA_025447815.1 Percopsis transmontana
ACAAACATGAAAATAAAGACAAATAAATTAAATTAATAGAAACAGTTTGAAAGCCAATTATGCACTTACAAGGAAATTGCAATTAAAATCATTGACAGGTGAGGGAGTATATCTAGCTCATTTTGTGATATTCAATTTTACTATTTACTATTTTATATACAATTTTACTAATTTTACTATTCCTAGGTCTCTATCATAGTCTATAAGTAAAGATGAATGTAATAACAAATTGAATGCATTTAAATCTGTTTTTAAGTACCACACATGGCAAACACCTGACAGATTGCAGTTGGCATTACCACGCGATAAAGATAACAAGAATCTGCGACACAACAATCAGAAATGTAATGAACACAATGCAGGATGACATTGCTGGATTCTTTGAGTTCGTTTTGCCGCCCTTGTCACATGACAACCCAAAAAAGTATCATATTTCCCTGCTGTTTTCCACAATGAATAGCGCAGGCATCTGCAACGCAGACTTTGTAGCTGTTGCAGGCGACGATTCACTGAAAGTGCGTAGAGGCATTGGTGAATAACATTTAAGGTCGTACACTGGCCTTTTGTGCGTTGGCGTAGACTGGCGGTGGGATTTTTTTTTGTACCGAGCGGAGAGAAGATGCACACGGCACTCGAGTGAGGTAACTATATAAAAAAACCCGTTTGTTTTCATTCACTCCCACAACATGGACCCGGCTAGCGTTTACATCTACATGTAGCTGTCATTTGCGCCTATTCTGAACATTTATTGCGGAGTCTAAATAGGATATGTTGTTTATTGTAGCTATGGGCTAATTTCCTGTGTATCGTCTGCTAGCTTGCTATTTGGAATGTTGGAGCTTCTGACGTTAGCGGAGCTAAAAACCCGAACGTAGCTGTGGCGGGGCCACCTTCGGAAACAATTGGGTTGTGGTGTGAATGTTGGGAATTTTGCCATGAGTCATTATTGCTATCTTTAAACGTCGTCTGATGACCGCGTCATTGTTTAAAATACTGAATTTGAAAAGCTTTTGGATGAAGAAGAAAGGCTAACAATACTAAGCTAGTGCTATGTTAAATTAAAGGCACCACGTGCATGACAGCTAAACCGCATGCTTTACACGCTTAAAATTTGGCAACAAAGCTTAGTTAGTTTACGATTAACCTGTTGTTATAACAAATTATTTTAAGACCGAGCGGGCTGATCTTCAAGTGAAATGGACCTTGCTCCGTGCACTATTTGTGGGCGGAACAGGATGCTGTGCTCTGTATCTTCGCATCATGGACTCATGAGCAATTTCTGCCATAACTCCTGAGCGTGTTTGACTTGAAGACGTGCGTGTAAAGGTGTCTAGGTTGGCTATACGGTATACAGTACTGCCCGTTGGCCTTCATGTGCTGTTGTAGAATTGACAATTGCTCCCCTTATTCGGTTTTCTTTTCCAAACCTTTTTCATGCTCACAAAATAGTGACGTGGTCAACAACCTTTGTAATAACTTTACAAAATACAATTGCATTGCGTTCAACCAACGACACTACATAAAACACTTTAATAAAACTCTACACACAAAACTCCAAACCGAGGTCCAGTCTTCGATCAGGAAACTAGCATGACAGCTATGAGTCACATGGCTGTCACCACAACTGCTACAGACTTTATCACGGGCATCTGACTTCTTGTGATTGTAGTAGGGCCTACCTGGAACAGCTAGTTGTTTGGCAGGAACATGTTTATTTTGACTAATGTAAGCCTTTACAATGGTGCTACCACCCAACAGTGATTCATTTATAAGCCAAAACCTGAACGCGGACCTTATTAGTGAATTTTAGACAAACTGTTTATTAAAATAAAACCAATTAGCAGAAGGATTTAGGTTATTTTGTTGTAATAGGATTATGCCTATTAACTTCAGAGTAGTGGTTGTGTGTTGTAAAAGTTTTAGGATTATGTGAGAGACAAGTATTCTGAAGTTAAAGTGGCATGTGATCACTTTTTTTACAGTAAACTATTAACTTTTAATTACTATAGTAGTATTGTTATTGGTTCTCCCAACCCAAACCGCAAACATAAAATTCCTTGGATTGCTGACACAAATGGTATTGACGGTTATAATCTAGATTACAAATTGATAATGTTAATTGACAGAATAGCATTTTAAATAAGATGTTAGCACATTTGAGATTATTATCATGTGAGATATTCATCATGTCCATCTGTAAATGGAAGCCTGCAGTGTGCCAAAATAAATAAGAGGGTTAAGATCCTACTAAAGCGCGCTTGGTTTGACGGTTACACGTCACACTAGGGTTCTCTAGGTGGAACATCCTGTTTAAAATGTTTACCCTACACGGTCACGTAGGAAAAATAAACAAAGGGTGCTCTCTTTATTGGAAAAAATGGACTAATAATGCACACTTTGTTCTAACATTAACTTGCCCTGCAGAGGAAACACTGTTGATTTGTCCTAATTTACTTTAATAAACCATTTTCATGTTTTGAAATTTTAAGGATTTTAATTTGAACTGATTAAGGATATATTCATTATACACATGAATGTGGAAAGTTTCCTCCACCCAATCAGTGGAGTTGGCTGGTGCTAGATTGTGAAATATAATTGTATAAGTTGTAAATCACATTAGGATCCTAAGAAAAGTTCCCAAGAAAAAAGTCACATGCACAAGACACCTGTAATTGGCCCACATTCCCCTGCAACCCTGTGCGTGACTATTAAGCCATTGATAGTTACATTCATAATTCTCACATGACATTGTCTGTATTTCTCAGAACTCCCATAGCTTACTACAAGCAACAACAAAACAAGGATACTGAGTCAATACTGTCCTCAAAAAATTTTTGTGGATGCTCAGTTGGTACTACATGTACCTTTGATGCTTTTATGCACTTAAGTGGTTTGCAATTGATTAAACATAGTAATTAAATATATTTAAAAATAAATTCAAACTGAAAAGACGGTGTCTGTATCATGGTCAATGTAGTCCATGTAGAACTCAAGATTTCAATCACTTTCTCACCTGTTTGGGCACCTGAGTGTGGTTATTTGTGACCTTATATCTGTCATTTTAGGTTGGTTCACATTGCAATGTGCACAAATATGTAAATCAAGCAAGTTGTGTGTGGAAATTGGTCATATTAGAGAGGGGAATCCAGTGTTCATGCATCATGCATTCTTCTACAGGAGAAATTATGGACTGCCAATATTTAATTCCTTTTCATCTGGTGTTCACAGCGGTTAACTTAAGTAAAAAGTATTTTGGTGAGAGGTCATTGTTAAAACACCCTTACAATTAGTTGTTTCAGGAGGTAATCTCTGTTCTTACATGAGCAACTTCCTATTTCCGTGTGTAGCCTATGATCTCTATATGCTATATTCTTAAAAGATATAGTATTGTGTTGGCATTGTGTTGAAAATTGAGAATATCCTTGTGGAACCAGCTCCTAATCCAAGGGTATATGTTTAGCAATAGGCCTAGTTGATTAGGCTTTGTCTTTACCTTTGGATTAGTGGGGTTTACCAGAAAGTAGACACAGGCCACAATCACATGATTCTAAAGTTCATGTCTTAGGATTTCAACTGAATCAGTCAAGTGGACATGAGTAAGCTGTCCAGGCATTTTGCTAGGGTCTACAGGAGTATATGGGCATTATGTAGGCCTATACTACAGTATCTAGTGGTCAACCAGTTAATGAGATGTTCTTGACCCAATTTGGCTCATTTGGCAAAACTGGTCTGTTTTTGTTTATTATATATAATAATATTTGTTTAATCGTGCTACTGAAAACTTTTTATTGTATTTATTATTTCTTTTTATGATTGTCTGTCTAATATTGAGTCTATACCACTAGCTTGTCAAATAGTTGCCCTAAACTGGTACTGGCCTTTAACCAACAATTGTGGATTCATTGGTCTCTGCATGGGAAAGGCTGATTGGTTTCCAAGTCTGTTTTCAAAATGGGTTGACAGTCAGCCGACAAGCATCCGCCCAGATTATGAGATGCTCCCCCTTTCCCCATTCCCAGACCAGTACTGCCTCATTACCCCTCTGGGGCACCTCAACGGACCATGTAGTACTTCTGGTCTTGATAATCTTACATTCTTGCCTGTATGTCATCTTAGGCTTCATCTCATCTTCATCTAATTTCCAGGCGCTGTTGCCAGTGCAAACCTTGTAACTTATATTCTAGTTCTATTTTGCCTTATATGATTTTTGAAGTTAAAGTAAGAAAATGCACAAAAAAGCTCATCATATCTATATCCCAAACGTAATGCAACTGTATTTAATTTAATACCCAGAATCTGTCATTCTCCCAACCTCCATTGGCTTCCATGTATCTTAACTCATGCCTATGCTGCTGGTTGAAGTCTCATAGACTGACGCAAGGTACTGTATGTATTACTGAGAAAAATTGTAAAAACACATTACCAGGAAACGTTTGGCCAGAGTGGTCAACAGCCATTTTATTTTATTTCATAGTGGAATAGTTCATCCCTGGTGTCTGCATTGGACTTTCATTTTGATGAGGTTTTATGTTCAAAATCGCTATTAACATGTATATCAATGTTGTATTGCCTGATGTGTTTTCTTTCTTCAGTTTAGCTAACAAGGCAACCTTTGGGTCCAAATGGCCACAGCATATCTCATATTTATATTTTTCATTGACACCTCCTCCAGTAGCAAGTGCAGTGGTTGAGGAACTCTGATCCCAGACCAGTACAGTGCCTACACAAATAGACAGATGTATCACCCCTCCCTCTGCCCTCTCTTTCCCTTTACAAATTAGTTAAGTCACTTGACTCAAAAGCCTCAAAAAGATCCAACCTGTTCCTCATCTCACATCATAAGAGCCTTTTTGTGTGAGAAGGGAGGACGTTTTGGAAGCACTCTGGCCTTCTGATTTAGGTTTTGTCCCAGACGAGGTAAGCTGCACCTGCTTTTGTGGCGTTATTCTTGAGCCACGTTCTCGCACTACAGCCTACTTTTCAGGTGATAATTCTGTTTGCTCACCTGGCACTGTAAGCTTTTGGTAACTTGCACTATCATTAACTTGCCCACGCGCAACAGGGCGTCTAGCCTTGCACCGGTGCCCTGCCGCAGCCATCTAGCGCTATTCTGCACTGCCCCTGTAATTCGAAAGTCTAAGCCTGTCAGAAGCATCTTTTATAGGTGACTGAAAGGAGCCAGGTAGCTCAGTGTCTGCCACAAAGAAGACTTTACCTCCATGAGTTAAACCACACTCTTGTGTGGTGTAACGCACGATCTGACTTTGTAAGGAATCTAGCTACATTTTGACCTCATTATTATGGCCCTGCTTGAACCTGTGTTTGTCATAGAGGTCATCCTAGATATTTTACACCCCAGATGGAATCTAGTTATTCTCAGTAGGACAGACTGTTATTGTTTTTAACACACAATTAGTATTTGTTTCAAAACCTTCATTTGAAGTAACAAAACACATTTCACCTTGGTCATTGTATTTCGTGATTTTTACATTGGCATTCAGTGCTTTTCTAAGTTCTAGCAATAGCTAGTAATAGCTGTTTTGGCAAGCGGGTAATTCTATTGTATTTCATCCTGTTAAGTAAAAAATAACAACTTATTAATTTGATTGTTGACACATTTGTAGTTAAAACAGGTGGATTTCAGGCTAAATCTCCAACAATGCTTTCAGGTTTGCTTGAAACAGATTAGGACCCCCTACATTTGTGTGAATGTGGTGGGTAGGATTTGGTAGCAGATTCACCACACTGCTTAAAACAGATTCCATTGATTTTGCTGCTTTGATCAGACTGCTGGTTAGCGCTGTCAGATTCTCTACTTTGATCCTGTGTTTACTGCTGCTTTCTCATTAGAATTGTGTGGTTGTAATGTTTGGCTTTGCCTCTACCTCTGTCCCCTTATTGACCCAATTTAGTAAGTGCAATCTACTGCACTTCAAATCCATTTAACTTTGATCATACTATATTTAGGCCTATACCAATGCAATGGGAGCAAGCAAGTAGTGTGCATGCAATATTAAGTACATACTGCTAAATAAAGAACATGCATGATTTGTAGAAAATAATTTTCCTCCACTGTAAACCATTTTGTTTAGCAGACAGGTACAGCTAGTGAAGTATTTCGCCTGACTGACCTATTAGACTTATTAGAAGCCTTTACACCATGTGTTTTGTGGTGGGTGACATTAATTGCAGCGCTAATATATAAGCCCAATGCTTATGTGATTTGCATATTATTTCTACCAGTTGTGGTAATCTTGCTGTTAAAGCAGCTCATCACTATATGAATACGTAGGTCAGCGGCAGTGTGGTTTGAGGCACTGGATGTGGCTTTTTTTTAATCCTCTGCATCCTGTCTTGCCACGGGGTGCAGGCGGCTGGATCAGGGCTCCTTTAGCCTCACACACACAGACCATCTGCTGTGTGTCGGGCCCATGTGCCAGCAGACATCTGCCCTTCCCTGCCCGCCTTAGGAAAACCTAAGCCCTGACATTTATTCTTCTGGCTCGGTGATAAACCAAGGCTTCTTTATCAGACTTCCCATCACAAGTGGCTTAACAGGATCTGATTGATTCACCACAACCCTGGGAAACTTCCTTAGTTGTATCACATTTTCAAGAGCTAATTCTTTTAAATTATTGGTATTAAAGTAATTGCCTTGCTGAAAGATTTAATGTGAAGGAAAGTGACTTGTCAAACCATTAATGTGAGAGGAGATAATTATTATATTATTAATTATTACATATAATGCATGCAAACATAAAATGTGTATGTTAATTCATTTAAACACTGGTAACTCAATATAGTTTTTTATAGTTAATATCAATAAGCCTCATTTTTGTGGGTGCTGGTAGGCACACACTAAAGTGATTAGAGTGCTGGAGTCTAAAGAGTTAAGTGGGTCTGCGGTAGCATTTGTGTACATTTCTCTGTTATCTGAAATTTTTGAATAGAATGGAATAGATGCCAATTTCCTCAAATGGAAGATATCTGGGACGATCTAGACAGCTCATTTGTTTCTCCAGCCCTGCAGATACTGGACTCATACTGGGAAGGAAAGAAGGGTTTGGACCGTGTGAGAATCATATGAGACAGCTTAAGGGCCCCAGTTGACCCTTACATAGCCTCTAAAGATGAGGGCTACAGGAACCGCATGCTTCACTTGATTACTGGGGAGCTCAGAGGAGAATTGGAAATATTTGTATTTCCCCCAGGCCTGTAAACGTTATAAAGCAGCAAAAGTATATCTATTAATAGCTTAGAAATCTCTTTTTCTTTTTGTATTCTTTGTTGTCAGGCCTAGCTGTTAGTAAACAGCAATGCACCAGTCTTGATTTTGTGACTGATGGCTACCATCAGATGCTTACCGATCAGATCCCTGATTGAAAATATTCTCTAAGCTTTCTATACATAAAGTGACACCCTTGGATATAATTGAAACACCACCTTGAAACACTGCATTTAAACAGACCCCTACAAAGATGCAGTTGTGCTTGGTGCTAGTTGTACTTGACCTGACATAGAGCCAGAAATCTGCTATAGAGTGAAAGCATGTCAGAGCAAGGTGATTAACACTATATCAGGATTTGTTCATGTAATTGCAACGAAATAATGAATTTCAAGTAAATTCATCTTGCTTGCATCTTTTGTGTCTCCAGGCAGCTCCAGAGTGTGTTTCTGAAAAGTTTGGGTCTGAAAATTAAACGGTAAGCTACCTAGTTTGACTGCTTTCCCACACATGTATGCTATCTTCCTTTTTGCCTATTATACCTCAAAGATTATGACATGAATATATCGTACAGTGTTTTAGAATGTTACCTCATAATTTCTACACATAAATATGTACACAATATTTTAACAAGGGACATTAAAAGATGGTATACTCTGATACTGTGCTGATATAATTGTGTAGACATGCTGGATACATAGGAAATTAGATTAGGGAATCTTCTGGTAAAAGACTTGCAAAACTTTAAATGGAAACAAAGAACACCACACATTCACCACAATGTTGGTATTGATAAATTAGACAGTTTAGATTAATTGACAATTCAAAATCAGAATAACTGCAAGACTGTAACATTTTCTTGCAATCTATTCACCCATTAATGGATCCACCCAAATATTTGTCAGTTTAGTTGATTTGTATATTATATAAAAAAATATTAAAAACCTTTTTGCCTAAAACTGCTTCTAGCTACAGTACATTATGCAAAAGTACACTGCAACAGTAAACAGTATGAAGGAATACATACTGATCAAAGTGAAGTGCAGTTAAAAACAAGTACATACAATATCATCAATAAAATACATATATAATAAGATTCAAAGATAAAAAATCTGCATCACATAATAGTAACTATAGAAAAAATAAAGTTTTAAAAAGGGATTTGAAAGTTGACCCTTTTTTTCTAGCCTTATCTCCACGGGCAGGGCTTTCCAAAGTTGTGGGGCCCTGATGGCAAATGCCTGGACAAATGAGTCCTAAGCCCAGGCTTTGGGATGTCAAAAACAGACCCACCTGAGGATCTAAGGCTGCGCACTGGGTCATATGTAGTCCACATGTCTGTTAGGTATATGCGCTAGGTCCACACATACTTTAAAGTTATCAATAAAATCTTAAAATCAATTCTATATCTAACAGGGAGCCAATGGAGGGATGCAAGGATCCTGGTGATGGATTGCCGGCTGTTACAACCAGTAAGAAACCTAGCTGTATTCTGTACTAGTTGGAGGCCAAAGAGTAATATTTAGCTAATGCCAGAAAGGGGGCAGTTACGGTTGTCCAGAACATAAGAAATGGGGCCCTAGTTTCCCGGTCGCGGTGCAAGTCCACGATCAAGTCGATTTAAGGTGTTGCCAATACTTTTTTGCTAATTCCAGGATGGCGGTAAGCGGGCGCAACAGTGGCGCAGTTGTACAAGGGTTGGATTAGAGTGAATAAATGATTAGTAGGAGTTGTGGGGGCTGTCTTCAAGAAAGTTCAGGTTAAGGACAGTGGTCATTAGTTAAATTATTCACAAAATAGATCACATAACATACGCAAAAGTGGTGTGTGTGATTTTGGATAGGTATGTGCTTAGTGCACCTTTGCCTAAAGCCCAGAAACTACCACACATTGCCTGCGTCTGCGCTAAGATGTGGTCTGACCAGACGGAGACGCTAGCACAATATTTAATTTGACACCAAACTAGCACTGCATGAAAAGGTTCTTTCTGAAAGGTACAAATAAAACCAACTAAGTGCAGTGTCCTTGACGCCGACATAGGTGTACACCCTGTAAGCTGCTCAAAAGAGAGAAGTTGTTATTTTGAGTAGAGAAGTTTCTGTACCATGCATACCTCTAAATCCAGACTGAAATAAAACACATTTTGATAAACATAACATAAAAGTAGACACAATTTTCTCTAAAACCTTTTGATAAAAACTGAAGCTTAAAAATAGGCCTAAAATTGCTAAGAACAAATAGGTCAAGATTCAACTTGGCCACAGCATGTTTAAAACAGTTCTAAAAGCTGGAGCAGTGGGTACCATAGGTTAACAAGGGACATGAATGAGGTTATTACAGTTAGTAGTAGTGGGATACAGTATAACAGTGATCATGCTGCTGCAGGGAAATGGTGGCGAAGGGTTAAATACACCAGTCCTTTTGAGGAAAGCTAAATGTGGGCCAAAAAAGGTGGTGGAGGTGCATTTCCTACTACTCTGCCATGCAATGCCTACAATCCACTGTCCATGTTCTCAGACAACATCTGAGACCCCTCCAAGTTTGAGTGAAAGCCATCATGCTTCAGGAGGATGGGCCTCACCCAGTACAGTCAAAGTTGTTAACATACCGTAGGGCAGTGGTTGGCAACAGTTGGCCCGCAGGCCTAAACTGGCCCTATAGCAATAATATCTGGCCCGCCAGATTATTTGGATTTTTATTTTTTTTCATTTTTTATTTTATAATATCTGACTGACAGGTCCACATATAGCTATAATGTCCAAATAGAGAATCTACCCCTAAATAATGCTTATTATACTTTTATCTATTTTAAGAGTGAATCACAGACACAAACATTCATGAATCAGCTGCACTGTAGTCGGTGGATAGCGCTTGGTGATGAAATAGATCGCCGTCATGGCAGCAACAGTTACCCACAGAATCACTTCCTCTTCAGCTATTCTGCCTACAAAAAGTGCGAGAAAGTTCAGCAATGCATTATTTTGAGCTCTGACCTCTGAAATATCCAACATGCAAAGTTTTTTTACTTTCGTGCCTCTGTCTGGAGCGGAAAGGCCACTTTGAAGGTGCCATGCTTCGTCTCGTAGTGCCGTCTATTATATTCCTTGCAAACATTGACAACTTTATTGCAGATAAGATTGTCATTTATGGGTGCTGGTGCGGTTTAGGAATTTGCAGAGCAGACAGGGAAAGCACAACAGCCTGCTGCTTTCAGTGCAGCCACATAGCCAATCCTTTTTGTTTCTGACTGTCCTACACAATTTAACCATAGGGCGGAGTAGTTGACTAAGCATATACAACAAAATACACAATATAACAGTCTGTCGCAAATTCCAGTTGCATTTTTTTATCAATCAATTTCTTTTGCTTATGTTTTGGCCTGCCATCCAATAGCTTAGTATAGAATTGGCTTGCGGCCAAACTTACTTTCCGATCCCTGCTGTAGGAGATCCCAGTGGCGGCACAACCGGCATACCTTCAGCCAGGTGTGGAGGCCAAACACTCTGGACTACCTCTCAATGCCTCTGCGGTGGGTTTGGACAGGGCAGGAGATGATGATCTGTTTGGCAGTGTCTAGGAGTTACGTGATGAGTTTGTTTTTACCAGCCGTCCTCTGTCATTCGTCCCAATGTTGACGATGATCTTCGTTCTAAAATAGTAATTACAATGTGCTCACTCAGCTCTTGGTGCCTGGAGCAGGATGTCAGCCACATTGCTCTGCTACACTCGGTGTCACACAGAAACCTTGTATCTTTATGCAGTTAACACTGCTTTATTCAAGACATTGTTTTATAATCAACATGATGACAAGCAAATAAACTAAAATATATATGATATGCATTTACAAGTTTGTGAATCGTTTTAGGATGCTGCAAATAGTTGTTAATTGCAGAAGCAAATTAGAATTGGAAGAATGAAATTAACTCTTAGACTCTCAGCGTAAGCTGAGAGTCATGGGCTCCTTACTATTGGCGTATTGAATTCCAAGATAATAATTTAAAAAATTGTTTCAGTCAGGAAGAAGGTTATTCACATAAATAAATTAATTAATAATTGTGAGGTATAAAGAATATTTTGTTCCGCAGAAATGTCATATGTAAGACAAAGATCCCATTCAGTAAACACACCGAGCTGTGTTGTTGAGGGTGTGTACTTAAAATAGCTTCTGTCTTGCCCCTTCCTATCTCCATTCAGGTTCATAGGTCACTGGTGCCTTATGTTTATAAACACCGTCTTGTTGGCAGCAGTGAAGTAAGCCTGTAATCACACTTAATGTGAGCCATAACGCCATCACACACTCCTTGGCTAAACACAATTTCACACACCACTCGGTCAAGAAAGGCGTGCGGTGGTAAGTAGCCTTTCTCACAATTTCCACAGCTTATTTTAAGAGAATGAAGTCTTTCTTAAGTGTTCAGTTTTGTGTCAATACTTTTATTGGACATAACTTAAGAGGTGTGCCTTATGCTAAGTGTTACCAAAGTGGTTTTACTCACTAAATAGCTAACAGTGTTGATTTAATATGGATGACACAGCATGCTTTGGAACTCTTGAGGCTTTATTTCTAACATTTTCAATGCAGGGTTCTTTTCCAGATGTTCAGCATTACAGATTGGTCTACATGTTTGACAGAAATTATAAAATTTTAAGACTTTTCTCCATACTCTATAGTAGGGATGATGTTTTCACATCATTGATTTGGTTGTGCAGTGATGAGCAAACCCGTAATGATCTAATCACTAATCACTGAGAGTGATAAGATCTGATCTCGTCTACTTGATTAAGGAATAATACAAGGACCTAGTTTACAAATACAATAGAGGTCACTGCAGTTTAAATGATTTGTTTTGTTCTTTGATCATCGCGTCTTATGATCAGATTTTTTTCTATTCCTTTTATTAGTTTGAAGTCATTTTAAAATGTCAATGATATTAATATTTCTCTGACACATGGACATGACATACTAAACATCTTCATCAAATTCACATGCACATGCTCAATCCCCATCATATTGATTTGAACAGGGTCCGTTAAACACAGAACATGGTCCAACTTGTTAAATAATATAAAGGCTTGATCTGTTTCCATACCCTCTCATTGTTAGAAGAGTTAGAAGAAGAGCTTTAGAAATGAGGAGGTCAAAAAGTGAGCAATGGACGATTGTGTGTGTTGATGATAGATATCTCACTCAAAAAAATGTATTGTACCAAAATTGATAAACTTACCACTGTGAAAAATCTTTCCCAAATTGTGACAAACAGACCTTGCACTTACATAGGAAGAATAAAGAAAACACTTTAAGCCATTATGGATTAAATATCTCTCTGATAATGAGTACTGGTAGTATTGAGGATTTTTGACCTATTATTTTATTCTATCTATTCCACCTACCAGTACTATTGCTATTTGCTATTTATTTCATTACTATTATTTATCATTACACTTCTGTCAAATGTTGTAAATTATGGTACATACATATCCACACTCCTATTTATATTTTGATTGATTTCTACTTGCCGACATTCTATTATTCTATTATTATTCCTTCATCAATACTTTTTTATATTTATTCCTCCATCAATAAAGTATTTCTGATATCTGATAAACACGTTATACCTTTTAGTATACCTTTGTGGTTATAGCTAAAAATAAATAATATCAAAGATGACATTTTTGTAGTTTTAATGTAAATATTAGTTTTTTATAAAGAGGTTTTCTGCCTAAATGTTTTAAAGTTAGTGTTAAAGTCACTACAGATACGTACGTCATATCAATTGAGGAAAACTGCAGTTTACCCCATCTGTATATCTTTTCCTTCTCTGCAACTCTCACTCACTGTTGCTGCAATTCTTTCTAAAATCTCTGCAACTAATTTCTGTCTCTGTAATTTTAATTCACTCTTTGCAATACTTATTGTCAAAATCGTGCTTTTTGGGATACCTGAAATGTAATGGCAATTAAATGTACTTATTTCCTTACTGTGTTATTGTCCTCTTTAATAGTTTTTCATTTGTTACCCGTTTCAATCAACCAACCCACCAGCTACACCAGCCAGTTGCACTTATCTCTGCTGATCTGTGTAGTATTTAGTTCAAATGAAAACTTGCAAACTCCATCTAATTCATATGATTAGACACTACTGTATTTTCAGCATTGAGTGTTTGTACAGTATATGTGGACTATTTTAGGATACTTGATGATCCATATGGCTCCAGTGTTTCTATACCTCACTAACAAGCTAGCTGCCAAACAGAAATGTGGGATCATGGCCTCTGTGTGGGTTGAGGTGGAGTTCCCAGTGGAGTTCTATTCTAACTGCTAGAGGACAACATGTGACTGGCCATTCTTCCTTAAGACAATTTACTGTGGTTAGCACGGTAGTTAATCTTGCATGGATATAATCCTTCCACTTAACTTTATTTACCCAGGAGCCCACAGTCATCTTTAGAGATCACTTGACTGCCACTTCATATTGTCACGTCTGGCTAGATAGGGAGAGGCAGGGTTGTTACACAATTTTAACTGGAGGCTTTTGTGTTTAAGCTGAGATTCTTGTCCATCTGTGATTAATATGGTTTTGATATGTGTTTGATTATATTTTTCGCAGAGGCCAGAAGTGGGGGGACAATGCGAGTCCATGTGCACACCAAGTTCTGCTTCCTGTGCGTGTTCACCTTCCTATTTCATCAGTGTAACCACTGTCATGGGGAAGGGCATCACCAACACACTGGGCATCACCATGGCGACCACAACCATGCCCACAACGACCTGCAGATCTCTCAGGCTCCGTACACAACTGGAGCCACTCCATCGCCAGGGTTCAAGAGAACACCGGGCAACTCGCTAGAGGTGGAGCAGCACTTCTACATCCAGCAGCTATTCAGGCGCTACGGCCAGAGAGACCAACTCAACTTTGAAGGGTTCCAGAGTTTGCTAGTCAGCCTGGGCCTGGGCGAGGTGAAGGTGGTAGATGTGGAGCACGAGGAAATGGGCCATGACCACGTGAGCCACCTGGACCTTCTAGATGTTCAGGAAGGGCTTCACTCACATTTACCCACCGATGACGGCCACGGCCACACTCATGTTCAAGGCCATGGCCACGGGCATCCACACCCGAAGCCTGGTTCCCACCACCCACAGCCAACACTATGCAGCAAGCAAGCGACAGACGACAGTCCAACTGCCAACAGTGGTTCACCGGCCGAACATCGCAGTCATGACCACAACCACGATCACGGCCATGATTTAGACGATGACCATAGTCATGGCGATGCCAAGGTGCAAGACAATAACCACAAACATTCTCATGGTCAGGTGCAGTACCATGCCAGCGACCACGACCACGACCACGACCATGACCACGACCATGACCAAGACCATGACCAAGAGCAGGACCAGGTGCTTGCTGGCCAAGGGAAACTCCACTCTCAAGTTCACAATCAACACGACCACACTCATCATGACCACAGCAGTCATCATGACCCTGACCCTGAACACCACCACAGACAACCACAGACGAGCACAGACGTCCCCCCCCCACGTCAGGAGCAGCCGCTCCTGGCTCAGCCGGAGTCTTCACGCGTCTCCCAGGAAAAGCGGCCCGAGGCCACCGTCCCAGAAGCAGCCGCTCCCTCTGCTGTCCCCATAGACCACACGGACGGTACGAAGAAGCCCAGGAAGCCCACCAGGGCCAGGGGGCAGCGGGGGCGGAACAAACCCCCTTCTACTACTCTCACGCCTCTGTCCGGGGAGCAGGGCCACAACACCCATGGCCATGATCACAAACGCATTCACTTTCATAAAGACAAGAGAGAGGCACCAGGTGGGCTTGTGATCCCAACTTTGCCAGGCCCTGCCTTACCTGTGCATCCAGAGGACACGTCTCACCAGCACGAGGAGGTAGGGCTGTCTTGATGCGCTGATGATGCATGCAAAGCTTTGTAGCAGACCTTGCATAAATGCTAGGAATTAGAACAGCAGATATTGAACACCTTGTAGTGATTCCTCCACACAGGAATCATTGCCAATCCTTCTTTTATTTTTAAATAGATTCTCCGGGAGTTTACTATTGATTAGTAATTAGGCGAATCTTAAAAAGGGAACCTCTCTCATTGATCATTTAACAAGCATAGTGGTCCGATGTAGTCTGTGTAAGTACTTCCTTTGGGGCTTCCCTGTTTTGTTTAGGATTTAACTTTATTTCCAGTGTCTTTTTTGTTTTGTTTTTGTCGATTATTTATTTTATGTATATCAAATGTATAATGTAGACTCTAGTCTACATTATACATTTGATCATTTATATTCAAGTCGTTACATTGTAGAGTGACTTGTCCTTTGTCTTAAAAACAACAGCCAGAGATCATTTGGTTAAATATCCAATTGCATCCCGTTGACATTTGCTAGCAATACCAGGGTTTACAGATTAAAGTTATTTCTCTCAAAATCAAGACGCATGCAGTTTCACTGCATCACTCTTTAAGAGGTAATTTGGTAAATTTCAAGTCAAACAATGCAACAGATTTAATTAGTTAAACAAACTATCTATCAAACTATCTATTTAAGGAATCTGTTTAAAGTGCAACCTTTAAGTTGGTTTAAAAATGCATTTACCATATGTTTCTTGTATTCATAGTAGATATCTTCTTCTCCCTCAGTGTCTGAACCTGACCCAGCTCCTCACCTACTATGGCCTGAGTCCTACCTCGCTCATCTCTCCCACCCAGTTCACCTATCTGTGTCCAGCACTGCTCTACCAAATAGACAGCCGTGTCTGCATCCGCCATTACCATCAAATGGAAGTGGAGCAAAAAGAGTTGGAGTCTGTCAACTCCGGTAAGGCCAGCACACCCTAGCCCACCCTGTACTTCCAGTCCATGTATTCTGTAAAGCCTGTACTTATGCTGCATTCGATTATATGTCGGAACTGGGCATTTCCGACTTCTGACAGTGAAAAATAATATGAAGCTCGGAATTCCATGTCGGGATCTCGGGCAAGGTTTCTCAACACCGAGGTCCCGACTTGACGTCAGAGGAAAATGGCCAACACAGTCAAAGATAGAAAAGTATACGTTTTAATACTTTTTACTTTTAAAACACATTCAAATGTAATTTGATCTTTAGCTACATTAATAATATACAGATACATAATATATATAAAGCTATAACATTGAAATATGTCACTGTTATGTAGTTATTGGCGGTTTGAGGCCATAAACTTACAGTGTTTCTCAAATACATATTTCTGAGGTGTTTAAGAAGCTGGCTCTAGTCTCTGCTGTTATCAAAGTTAAGTTAACTTATCTGAAGTTATCAAATCGTTGTAGTGTTTAAATTAAGAAATTTCCATGGAATGGTCAGTGTAACTTAATGGAAGTAAGTGGAGGGAAGCTATGGAGTCTTAAGTTATCACAATTGCAATCTTGCTTTAAACAAATATTTTAATGTTTCTGTTTGTGTCGATAATTGTAAATTATGACAAATTTGATTATATTTATATTAATACATGGAATTAAAAAAATGTTATTAACAAGCAACATCATTTAAATTAATGTTCATGATCTGGAACATTAAAAGTTGCTTATGTTTTAATTTTTGTTTTGTTCCTATATATTTAAGATCTAGAAAATGAGTGAGAAAACCACACAGCCACCACGATAAACCATTTATTCTCACAATGTGATTCCATAAGAAAAAAATATGTAGAGAAAAAAAACTGGCTTTTTGAAATTGTTATAGCATTTGTATTTTGAGTTACCCATGCATTTTATAGTATTAACTGAAGGGACAGAAAATCTACACATACTGTATCTCCTCTCCCATTGTCGGCACCTGGGGCTCTTGGGATAAAGGACATTTATAGCAGTAAATGCTTACCAATATAAGCTTAACTATTTTGAATGCTGAAAATATCTGCTGCTTTCTTTAAAGTAAATTGAGGACACTCTTTGAAACCCCTAAGACCCAATGAATAGGCAATTGTTAGTTACTTATTTAGTGCTTGTTGCATTATCATCCCCTGGATACATCATTAACCTTTATAGGCCGATAGAGAGAAATGCTATCTGTGATGGCCCTAGGAGTGTAAGAATGCAGGCTTGTTTTGCACCAGTTGTAAGGTCAGCGCACTGTATCTTAAGCTTTATAGTCACACTGCTGTCTGTAATGCCAACGGCTATTGGACAGTCTCATGATTTGGCTGGTGTTGTTACCATATACTGATAACAGTGCTCTTTTGCAATCTTGATAATGGTGTTGCCAGATATGCAGGTAGTCAGCCTCACGATTATATTTACCATAGTCCAACCTTAGACAGCCCAGCATCGAAACCTCTTGATCACTTGTCAAACTAGGCTGAAAACACGTCAGTCAAAGTTATTAACAGGACCACCTTTAATTAATCAGAACAAGGATTATCTTATTGCTGTCGACGTCAACTGAGCTAATGTGTTGGACGCATTTTCACCCTGTGAGATGAGTTCTATGTTAGAGACCCACTAGTCACTATAGAACGTTTTGAATGTGCCGAAGTCTGCCAGTGAGGAGTGACGTATGCTCAGTCTTGAGATCAGACATTAGTGCAATGGTTGGCATTGTGTTGTTCAGCACCCGATTATTATTGAAATCTTATTACAGTTGAGCTGCTTACAATGTAGTTTATTTCCCAATAATTTTTTTCATTATGATGTTTTTGTATGGGTCCCAGTATTTCATTCAGTTTGTATTGAGTTGGAGGCAAAAAAAGCCAAAAAATGTAGATAATTGATTGGCACATTCCAATAAGCAAGGTCAGGATTTTTCTGGGGCCTCATTGAGTTTCTTGGTTTACGAGAATGCAAAATACCAAATCACAGGTTTTAAAGTTAATGAATAATTGTCATGAAATCCTCATAAAGCCATAACGGTCTAAAAACTTGCTATAAATGATCGTACTTGAAGCCATAATACCTAAACAAAGTGTAACTAGCCGGGAATAAATGAACACCGGCCACCTGTGTACACGATGCCTGACTACCAAAGCTTCTAGTCTTTATGCATGATAGCATGTCGCTACCATGTTGACATTTTACAGTCTGAGTAGAAAGGATTAAGCATATAAAAGTAGATTGGGCTGAGATATTGAGAAAAGAAAAAGAAAATTAGAATACACTACCTACAATGAAGTTTATCTATGGGACTCCCCAGAACTTACATTTCCCCTAATTGTTTTCCGCTCAGCCCCCTCTCTCTGTGTGCATAATATTGAATCTATAGGTTTGACGCAGTCGCACTGTGACTGGAAAAATGTTTGCCCTCAATGTAGTGTAGTTATTACTATTTGGCAATGTGTTCTATTTTTAGTAGGTAGTGAAGCAATTGATTAACAGCACACTGTACTGGGTGAAATCATCAGGACTTATTCTATTCCTCCTGACTTACACTTATTAAGGAACTACAGTACGCTGCATAGATCTGCAAGTGCATAACGCTCAAACCCAGACGTAGAAGTTATAAGAGTGGGAATAGCAGCTCCCTCACAGCACGTCCTCTTACAGGATTAATTATTACACAGAAATGCCTGTATCACGTGCGCTTTAGGCAGCAAACTGCTGTGGAAAATGCTGATGACTATGAAGAAGGTGGCATGGAAATGTGAAAAGGGGCGAGAAACGGCTCCTCATTACTGGAGAACTGGAGGCACTGGATGCTCTCCTACAATGCGCCCAAGGAGACACAACCATGGGCGTGCCGCGTGCTGAGGAGCTACCTTTCATTTCCCTCCCGCTGACACCTGCGGGGGAGCGCAGGAACATTGCGGTTGGTTTACCTTTTTACCCCCCCATCTTCCCATGGCTGACTTCTTCTTTGCACCCTGCCAATTAGGACAATCTAAGCGGCACTGTAGGCCATTTCTGAGCCACAGCTCGCAGAAGATGGGTAACTGGAGTGAAGACATAGGCCAGTGGGTCAATTCTTCTCTTCTCCCCTCTCCCTCCTCACTTTACTTGTCTGTGTGTACACCCACACCACCCACATGTCACTCTGTTACCAGTTGGGGTAATGAGATAGAGAACTAGATAAGCTTCACGTAAGTGTGAAGGACTTGCAGTGATGTACTGTCTGGCTGATTTCAAAGTTGCCTCTCAGGGTTACAGCGCGTTATGCCTCCTGCAACAAATAAAGTGCTGAGCTTGAGCACATTTACTTCTGTGAGACGCATTTAAAATGTTGATAGCAGTAAAAAAGGATGAGGAAATAAAGAAAAGAAAAGGAAGCTTGTTAGATGGCATTGAACTAGAATAAGAATTTGTCTTTAGTAAGGACAGTTTTTATTTTCCTCTGTATTTCTGCATCAGAAATGAAAATAATTTTATATTTTTAACTGATTAATTAACCAATTTTTAATTAACATTTTCGACTTGTGTGCCACTGCTGACTAGTCCTATTCACATTTCACTTAACTCTAAAATCTCAGACTTGTAATCCGTTCAAAACAAAGATGGATTAAAAAGCTGTTCCTACGGTTTGTTGTAGCACTGAACAGCAACATGTCAAACTCTCACAGATCTGTCAGGGACAAGCGCAGACTTCCCCAAATGTGTAATTATCACTCGAGACTAGACGACCCTATCTTTTTCTTTAAGATCCCCCATCCCTGGGGAAACATTGCCTCCTATTTTCTGGCTAAATTAGCTGCCTTTAGAGAGTTATTTTCCCCAGAATAGCTTTATCATCTTCCTCCTCAACCGCAAACCTGCTATGCCAGCATCGCATGGGATTCATTAGCTGAGATAGGGATGTGTGTCTGACGTAGAGATTTCCCTTAGTGATGGCTGTTTTGTGCTTTTTAATTAACCAAGGCCAAGTGTGCACAGTCCAATAATGTTTCTTATATTTAAATTCAACCTTTTACTTACCAAACCTTTTTAACTGGAAGTTTTGAGAATTACAGGAAAATTCTAGCGAGAACAATGCAATCTTTGTACTCTGATCACAGAACAGCAGTGGCATTCTTAGCAGCAAGTTCAGATAGGGCTCCCAAAATGCCCCGCTGAAGTCAATTGTCTGTAAGATGAGCATTACAAGCTTGCTGTCTGGTGCTCTCATTTTCTTTTTCTCTCTCAGTCAATAGTGCAGCTTTGTCTGAATGTCAGCTGTGAAGGGCCTAGTGTCGGCTTAGCAACCACCCCACCAGCTTTGGTGTGACATTGAATTTCATACTACATTAAACGTCTTGTGCTCTGGAACAAGGGAGTTATAAACTTTTTACATCATACAGGCGAACTGACAATTTAAATCACAGTGTACCTTTCTGACAGTCTTTTCTGCTTCATGTCTCCTGTCTGCAGCCTTGAATGAAAAATGAGTTGAAATGTTACTTTACGCAGCTGGCTTTTGACTCTGTGTCCTTGTGATAACACATGGGTTATACAGACCCTTGAGGATGCTCGCATTACCTTGAGATTAGGGTGGGAAATGACCACCTGTAATAACTTAAAATAAATAAATATACTGTGGCCAAAAGTCAACTCTCAGCTGGATGTAATCACCATTCTATCAGTGACTTGTTAAAATGGTAAAAAAGGATTTTAACCAACCATAGGAAGTGTGGGACAACCTAAACAAAAACTAATCTCTCTCTCTCTCTCTCTCTTTCTCTCTCTTTCTCTCTCTCTCTCTCGCTCTCTCTCTCTTTCTCTCTCTCTTTCTCTCTCTCTTTCTCTCTCTCTTTCTCTCTCTCTCTCTCTCTAGTGTGGGTGTGGCTTTGGGGTTTTGTGTCGATCACGATCATCAGCCTGCTGTCTCTGCTGGGTGTGGTACTGGTTCCCATACTGAACCAGTCCTGCTTCAAGTTCCTTCTCACCTTCCTGGTGGCCTTGGCAGTGGGTACGCTTAGCGGTGATGCCCTGCTTCACCTGTTGCCCCATGTGAGTACAACATGCACACAGATGTAGGCGGTCGTTTGAAATGGGTTTCATTTGCTTTGCATATAAAGCAAATTGCATATAAATAAATATATACTTGTTTTGCTGTCTTATTATATTGCTGTTGCTAAAGAATTTTTTTAACGTTAAAAAATGTGCTACTAATTACTATTAATATTGTAATTGATCTTCCCAAGCCCAACTGAAACTAGGGATTGGCATTTCAAGCAAAAAGATAGATTATTAGAAAGTTAGATTATTAATTGAATATTGCACCCCCCATCACACGCACGCACACACAAAGAGTAATTGAAAAGATGCAGGAAGCGGCACCACAGAAACCACAATCATAACATCTCATGGCTACTATGGCTACACAAGGCCCCTTGTATGAAAAAGTGAGCCCAATATCTTATTATAGTATTAATGTATCCTATGCCGCTCTAAACAATGGAAATTTTGAGTTCATAATGAGTCCTATTTACTTTCCAGCAGCCATTTTGTACAGGTGTAAAGAATTTTACTGTTGCTCTCTCAACACTTACCTCATCTCTCCAAGTGCCTCTTCTTCTGACCAGTCCTCAGTAAAATAACTATGCCGTCTTTCCCCCACACACACACGCGCAACATAATAACCTACAATCATCCTCAAACCTCCAAGAGGCCTAAGTACCTAATGTCTGTTGCTCTTGAACATCACATTGATCTCTTAATAGAACATGAAGACCTTATTGACTCCTATTCTTTCGCTCTCCAACAATTAGTCTCAGGGGCAGCACGATCACAGCCTGCCTCCAGGGGGCCAGGCGGTGGCGGAGGATCTCCTGGTGGAATTTGACGGTGTGTGGAAAGGCCTGACAGCATTGGCTGGCATCTACCTCCTCTTCATCATCGAACACTGCCTTGGCATGTTCAAGGTCTACAAAGACCATGGGGTAAGATGGCACGGTTCATATGTTTGTCTGCAGCTGACAGGACCCAACTGAACTTTTCTCGTTAATTGCTAGATACTGAAAATATTTTTGGGGTGTACATTTATTTGAGTTGTGTGTTTTTTTTATTGTACACAAACAATTTTTGGACCCTATTAACCTCTATGAAAATGCCATACTGAATACCATTCTAATGTTTATTGTGTCCATTTTGAGATGCATTTTAACTGTTAGTAGATAAACCTGTTCACTCAAGTACCTTGTTAAAGGAGGAGAGCGCTATACTTTAATCTCCCAAAGTGTGTGGAAATTGCTCTATTCAAAGCATAACACTTTCATTTTCACTTCACAGGGCAGTTTATGTGGCAGGAAGAGCCGCGGCGAAGACGGCAAGATCGGCAGGAAGCTGTCGGACCACAAACTGAACCGCCGTTCTGATGCAGAGTGGCTTCACCTCAAGCCACTAACCGGAGGTACACCTGTGTGCTAATTGGACCTTTTCCCCCTGTGTTTGTGAGAGGGCCGACCACTTTGGGACTAGTACATGTGTCTGTCGCTTTGTGCTCGTCGAGGAGGCCTGCTGGGTGAAAGGCTGGTAGTGATGCGTGTGTCTTGTACCACCTAGGTCCTGACAGCACCACCATCTCATGTGACAACGGCCACAACGACACGCAGCTTAGCGAAGTCCAGACGCCCGACTCTCCCACCAACAAGATCCTGCTGGCGCCCACAGAGCCCCAACACGAGCCCCAGTCTCCCACCAGAGAGAATGGTCGCAAGGCCAAGAAGCACAGCCACGGGCACGGGCACTCTCACGGTGGGAACTGCCACTCAGACCAGGAGATGAAGGACGCGGGCATCGCTAGCATCGCCTGGATGGTCATCATGGGTGACGGCATGCACAACTTCAGCGACGGCCTGGCCATAGGTGAGAGGTTTATATGGTACTAAAATAATCTCAGATCTGCTTAGTCCTCATCCACAACTGAATCAGACATTAATCCCAGTCAAGTTTTCCAATCTTATGCCCTTGCATAGGACCGTCCATTCATTACTGAAGTAGAGAGCAATGGCTCAAACTGACCAGTGTTACTGCTTAACATTAACACCCACTTGTTTTAATATCAACATCTTCTAAAAGTGTTCATGTGCATGGCTTCCAGATTCCCCTTGGTAAAACTTCTGTTCACAGGTGCAGCATTCAGTGCGAACATCACAGGAGGCATCAGTACATCCGTGGCTGTTTTCTGCCATGAGTTGCCGCACGAACTGGGTAAGCAGAAAAAATAGGCAACCCGTGCCTAATTATTGTCTCTGTTGGTCAAAGCACACGTATCTGTACTTTTGTGCAACTTTTATGGAAAGTAGCCATAGAGCTGCCTGTATCCAAAGAAATGTACAGTTAATAAACCTAGGTACCACAACCAGGCAGACAGGAGTGTTGCTGTGTCCGACCCTATGTGCTCTTTATCTGCTAGCAGTTCGCCAGTGTACAGAAAACCAAGAAGGGGGAAAAAGTCCATGGAAAAAGACAGAACCTTTACAGTGTCTCATGCTGCTTGTAGTGAGCTGCATCTCAGCCTGCTGTATCTTAGCATGCACCTCATGAAACCCTGCAATAAGGATCTTGTTAAATGAATTTAAATTAAGGTGGTGGTTTTGGTTTTGCTGTGAAAGATTTCAATATGAACTGAAATGCATCTAAAATACAAACTTAGGGTATATGTTATGTATTAATTTGAAAGCAGGCATGTTTTTTCCTGTCCCTGAAGAAGAAGAAGAAGAAGAAGAAGGAAAATAGTTTTTTGCAGGTAGTTGTTTATCGACGACGGTGACATTGCGCTTTATTTTACTGACTAGTCATTCCACATTACAGCCATTGAATCAGTTGAGTTTTTCTAGAGTTTTACAGCCATTTCAACAATTTCCGTCTTATTTTCTATAACGGACACATTCCTGTCCCAGCTTGTTCGGAACTCATCATTCACGGTCACTGTCGTGTGTGTGTTTGTGTGTGTTTGTGTGTTTGTGTGTAATGGGGTTGGAGAGTTTATGACTATCCACACCAAACTAGCGCTAATGATGTCTCTTGTGCTTGCGAGGTTTCCATGCCTTGTTTGTGCGGCTGATGTATGGATTAGTGTTGAACACATCCGTGAGAGAATAAGCCAGTGAAGAATTGCCTCTGTTTTTGTCTGTCTGCTCCCCCTTGCGTTGACTAACTGCATCCTACTGTTACTGACAACTCTACGCTTACAAATGAGCAAGGGCCACTGTTAAAATAATGTGTGGAATAAAAAGTGGACCATGCATGTCTGGGTAGGACCCAGTGTGGGTCTTATTCAGTGTTGTGGAGATACTCTCTAGGCTGTATCGGTGGTATTTTAAAGCCTGGGCAAAATCCTTTTTATTCTGGTCCAATATCTTTTTCCCTTTCTGTTTTGCTTAATGGTGTTTGTTGCATTGTACCCTCAGAAAAATAGTTTTCAGTTTCTTAAGCGCAACACTAATTTAGTTTCCCGCCACGGAGCCGTGTGACTATATTAGAGGTGGCTTCCCTTCCCTGTAATTTCCCATTTCCTGTCGACTGGGACCACATAGCCAAGCTATGTGCTCGTATCCCCCCAGACCCCATACCTTCATAGACCAAGGCCAGCCCAGAGGTTTGACATCTTCCCCGCAGCTGCTGGAACACACGCACACACACACGACGATAGTGCTGAGGGCTCTTTAACCGCCCATAGTGAAGCTAACTGGCGGTGATGGGTGTGTTAATTGCAGCCGACGAGGCGGTGGGCGGCAGGCGTCCTGAGCATGTGTCAAAGTGGAACCATGGAGGCAGGAAATGCTAGCGGATGTGATGGTGAGGGAAAAAGGTTTCCAGAGCAGCAGCGGTGAAATGAGGTGATGAGGTGTATACGCCACCCCCAACAGGCTCCTCCTTTTCTCCGGGTTTGACTGAGGGAAGTAATATATAGTAATATATTCATTGTGGTAATTAGCAGGGAAAAGAGCCCGCTCATAACACTGTCTAGATAATGTAGGCCATCTCTCTCTCTCTCTCTCTCTCTCTCTCTCTCGCGTTTCCGCTGAGACTCGCGTGGCGCCCTCATTTGGCCTGGCAAAGATTGAAGAGGGTAGATAGGCTACAGCACGCGTGTGAGGAGAGTTAATGACGTATTATTTCATACGAGGAGTGGGTCAACCGTCTCGAGGCACTTTATTTTCACACTTTTGTTTAAAAAAGGGACACAAACCGGGTTTTAAGAGCGACTCTAGTTTTATCACCGTTCCCTCATCACCTTGGGCACAGTATGGCTGGATACCAAGAGGAAAAGAATATGTATTGTGAAATGAAACCTGAGTCTATGACTGACCAAACTCAGTGGTAGCACACAGCGCTGTGCTACCATGCTACCAACCTCAATGTGGATACTATTAGTGCTCTGCTGGCAGCTTGTTCAACACTAATGCCATTTTACCAGACCTCTGCATTTAACAAGCAAAGAAAGTAGTTGTTAACAGAACTGAAAGCACTTTCTCTCACGTTAGCAAGGTTCTTTGTTTCTGAAATTAGATGCATGCTTCCAAAATTGGTCCACATTTCTGGAGACGTGTTGCCGTTTGCATATGGCTTCTGCGTTGTTCTGTGTCGGAAGGAGAAACCATGAAATCACCATTAGTCTTGACTGCGGCTGCCCTACTTGACAGGTGATTTTGCTGTGCTGCTGAAAGCGGGGATGTCCGTGAAGCAAGCCATTGTCTACAACCTGCTGTCTGCCCTCATGGCGTACGTGGGCATGGTGATCGGCACAGCTGTGGGCCAATACACGCACAACGTCACCAACTGGATCTTTGCCGTCACCGCCGGCATGTTCCTCTATGTGGCTCTGGTGGATATGGTAAACCAGCGCTCGTCTAATGGGATGAATTGTTCAAAACCAAATCAAAATTGTTTATTCTCTAGCTACACTTTCCGCCCCATTTCTAATCTCGTGTGTTTCCCTTTCGTAGTTACCCGAGATGCTGCACGGGGACAGCGAGGAGCACAAGCGGTGCCAGCTGGGTCACTTTGTCCTGCAGAACCTGGGCATGATGACCGGGTTTGCCATCATGCTGCTCATCGCCATCTTCGAGGACCGCATCGTGTTCGACTTTGGCTTCTAGTGGGCAGGGGAGGAGGGGACAAGATGTACGTGTCAGTGTTAACTTGCTTTATCTGCTATGTGATGGTCCGGTCCTGCATGCATAGTGAAATCTCATTTATGCCCCGTGCCTCCATTCCAAGCCTGAAGCAGCGGCTTACGCATATCTCATAACGCCCATGATGTTTACATGCTGCTCCCCTTCTGTTCCCTGCAGACTACACACTGTGCTGAAGATATACCTAGAGGCTATACACCAGAAAGCACAGATTCTCCTCTATGCTTGCTGTATCAAGGCCATTATTGTCACTATTGCTCAATTCTGCTAGCACTGTCCTGTTAAAATGCAGGCCAACCAAAACAGAGAGGTACACGTGAAGCTGATCCTCCCTGAGAGATCATATCCTTGATCTGCACAGAGCACACTGTATTCCTAGTTGCCCCGCCGCTGTAAGGCAGGGCAGGGCGCGTCCTCCTGCCCAGGCCCCAACAGCGCACTGCTCATCCATCATAAACTGGCATTGGTGTGTTGATGTCGTAGCCCCTATACTCGCTCATTTCTTATCCGCCCTGTGTCGCGTCCCGTCATCCGTGCCTAGTGCATCCGTGGCGTGTTTCACCAGCCATCCATCACCTACTTGTGACGTGGTCATGCTGTGTATCAAACATCTAACATCTCCGCACAAAGCCCTGGCCAATGGAGTGGCACCACAGCCACGGTGCTCTTTAAACTGCTGAGAAAACAACACCACACACAATGCTCCTGCAGCCAATTTAGAGCGTCAAAAGATCTGGACTGCAATGAAATATTGTCTTTCGTCAAAATATGAGCACTCCTCCTTGACCAAATATTGGGGGGTTGTCTAGTGGCTCAGTTTCCTTCAAGTCTGCCTTTATTTATTTTTCCGATTTATATTTTATTGTCTGATTTGATGATCATATTTGATATTATGCGGTTGTGGTTCATAGTGTTAAGCAACCCAGTTGCCAATATAGCGGAGCTTGATAGACATTTGATAGCTTAATATAAGAAATGTTTGACCATTGTTGTTAGAGATATTAAACAATGGAAGTCTCTAGAGAATGAAAGAATGTTGGTTTTCATCGTACTGCAACCTAACATCAGCTTGAAAACGTAATGCTGAGGTATGGAAGCTAAAGACGCGAGTTCAATATCCCTTTTAAGTGGTTGACAATCCGTCTTTAATTTTTTTTACCTAGCTTAGCATAAATCAGCAGCTTGAAAATGTGAATTTAGAGCTTTAGTCCTGTTTGCATCAAAACAGGTGTTTTATTTTCCCAGATTTTGCTGCTCTACATAATTCTCCCAAAGTTGCTTTGTCAGACTAGATTGTCTCATCGGACAGCGTGGGATTTTCACGGCAATGAAAATGCATTATTAATATACTAGAGAATTTAAGACCTCTGTAATCGTGCAGCTGAAATCATTCTATCATTCCTAAATCCTCAAGAAAGCATTGCTGTCAAAAAGACCATTCACTGGTTAATCATGACAATCCTCAACATTGAGCAAACACCCTCATATCAAAGACTGTCTTCAGCTGTTGGCATTCTTTGCACTTGTGATTTAGGGTATTTATCTCCTTATTAAATCAGAGGACAAAAAAATATTCATCTATTTTATTTTATTTTTTATCCAATTAAGTAGTGTGGTCATGGTGTGGTCAGCTGTGCCAATGAAAAGGCTCGTTTGTAGGTTTGGTCTCTTAAATCAGTGCGGCAACAGTGGCTGGTGCTTGTACCGATCCCTCTACATTCCATTGGATGTTTTGCTGCGCACACCCTAAGCTAGCCAGCCTCGCTACAGCTGCTGGAGAGAGTGCACACACACGCACATGCACACACACATAGTATCTGTGTGTGTCTTCATTTATCCTGTCACCATGTGACATCCATCATCTTTGTCTTAACTGGATGTAGAGTCATCGTCAGTCACATTAAACTAATGGACTTGACCTGAGTGAATCATGCATGAAGCATGAAAGAAGTGGTACAGACATGTTGAGTGTAAAATGTTTCTGTGTTTGTAGAAGATCAAAACGTCGATGAGCGTTGTGAACTTAAAAAAAAAAAAAAACTATGCTAATAGATCTACTTTGCTGGAGATCATTTTCTTTGAGGCTCAGAGGTCTTGGTGTGATCACCCGAAACCTTATTTTGCAACTGCCTTTTGACTATTGTATGCGATATGTGCTACACTGCCAGAGGGTACAGATCACACAGGCCTTATTGTAAGAAGTAATGTGTTTGAAGCCTCTATTATAGTGGTTTTGTGTGTTTAAAAATAAAAGTCCATACTGACTTTTATTTTGATACTGTAAATTGATGTTGAAACCATCTACTCTCTAGTCAAACAGCACATGACAATCTGTTCAAAATCACAATATATACATCAGCATAAAGGTTTCATATGCTGGGACAATAAGATGACTTCAACGTATTCCACAAATGTAATTTAATTAATCTTGCTTCTTATCAATGCAAAACAATCCCATTCAGAATTGAATTTGTAAGAATTGTTAAGATTTCCTTCCTTTATTGGTACAGTCACACTTAAAACCACTGAGCCCCAAAGAATACTTCATTTTTATTACTGTTGATGAATTGATTTTTACTTTGTTTATATTGTTTAAAAGCCTGGATATAAAATGCATTTTATTATCCTTGCTGAGCGCCCATCTGTACATTGTACCTGTTGAAAACAGAATAAACAAACAACAATAAGAAAATCCTTTGATACTGTTTCAATTTTAATGCCCACTCACCTGATGTTAACTGCTATTATGCTCCTGACGTTTGTTGTACACTGTACAACATTCATTGCGGCTTGTCTTTTTATGAATTTGTATTTTTCAAGATGGAATATAAAACTTCAACACATCTGTAATAGCCTTTGGTTACAGGCAAACTGTCCTCGCTGACCTTTTTCAAGTTATATTAGAAGCAATGACTTGCATTACTGTATTCCTTTGCAGGTTGCATAGTGCTAGTTTTCAAGAAACAAAACAATGTTTAATTATTGTGGAGCACACAGATAGAGGGGATATAATTATTGAATAAACAATTGCAGTTTAAGTACAAATTACTATTGATGCATGTTTTAATTGCATTTCATTCATTGTTCATTTGACGACTGTTTCAGTCAATATACTTTTCATGTTATGAAACTACTATACAACAACAGGCACAGTAAAGCACTTTTTTGAAGACACATTTAGAGGTGTCATTAAAAAGAAATGCTTCCTTGTTTGGGTTCATGGTTAGAATGGCTGAGCGGTATACTCTTTGACTGACAAATCCATTTGTACTGAATTTAAAACCCACATTACATAAACCTTTAGAAGGCCATAAAAAGAGAACATTTAACTATTAGTAGCAGTGTAAATACACCATCCATCACACCCTTTGTAGAAGGATACAATCATCACAATCACAATCTATTTAAAGGGTTGTGAACTGGCCAGACGGGGCAGAGGTGAGGAAAAATGGGATCCCCACTTCACATAAACGCTACATTAGTCATGTGCATGTGCACGTGCACATGCGTGTCCATTTGCACCTACTTTGTCAAATCATGTGCCCCGCATTTACAATGGTGGCACAACTTCAACTGAAAGTAGTTCCTCATAGTGTAGGGATTTGGTGCCAATTAGAGGCATAACAATAATTCTTCTTAGGTATTACTGGTATGTATCGCTACATGTTGAAATACTTGAAATCAAGTAATTATACTAGTACTCTGCCCCATCCCTGTTTGTATCACTGATAGACACCTGGCTGATTACCAATCTAAACTGCACTTTTTGCCTCCAATGGCACAAGGCTTATAAATATTTCATACCCCATTTGAAGCTCCACTTAAAGTTATCATTGTAAGGTCAGTATCAAACAAGACATTCCTCCTAAATGAGTGTCTCCTTAGACATCTCATTACCAGTTTATGATGGTATTCCTTATCAAGTTTATTCTGAGGACAAACGACTCACAGAACCTTGGTCTTCTAACGGCACACGTCAAAAAGCCACTGGTAAACATCTAGGAGTCCCTTCAAAAAAGTGCTTATTTGAATATTCTGTAAATGAATGTTCTAGTTTTTACTGGACAGCACCTTTATTCAGGAGAAAGTGGAACATGGAGCTCAGCTTTAAGACCAGGGCTACCCCCCGCCCAGTGATTGGGGTCTACAACGCCTGTGTGTGATTTTAGTCTCAATTTACAGTTATCCAAAACAGGAATATCCTCGGTACACCTGAGCTCCGATTATACTGTACAAAAGACATAAACTGGGACACTAAAAAAACACCCAAAAGAATATCTTACATAAAAATAAGAACAGTGTTTTTAATTGCAGCCAAAGAACTACACCTCCAATTCCATAGTAGACACCACCATGAGGATTTGCATTTCAAAGCCAACCACGGCAGCCTCTGTTGTGTTTTCTGCGCACAAATAAACACATTTTTAATTAAGTTTCGCCCCGGTCAAAAAAAACGGTTTCATTAATAAGTTGCCCTCAAATGCCTGAATATCTGAAAGATAAAAACGAGACACGCGCATTATTCATTATAATGTAGACCTGAATGCTTTGTGGGGGCAAGGCAGAGACCAATAGGACACAATACTCTGAAAAGGGAAAAACTGACAAAGCAATAACTAGTCGTTTGTCGGGGAGTTTTCTTGCAAAATAAGCCAGCGGCAGTCAATTTCCAGTCTTCCATTGCCTATTATTCATACACTAGCTATATTCAGAATTGTTAATTAAAAAGTGCCTTAGAAAACCAGAGCGGACAAATAGTGGAGAGAGTGGAAGAATCTGAAAATAGGGCCACATGTGTAACATCAACAGTCATGTCCAGGGATAGCGCTCCCCCCCCTTCGACCTCGCCGGTGTACCAACCACCGGCCTGCAGACGTCCACATCCGCGACACTCCCCCGTCACACACCGGACTCCCATCACCTAATCACTATTCTGTGCACCTGTGTGTGATTAGGGGAGGGTATATATGTTGGGGATTATGTTCGTTCTGTGTCGGTTATTAAGTAAGTGTAGTAAATAAGTAGAATACCACTTGTTTCTTTGTTTCTGACAGAAACAAAATAAGTCTTGTGGAATTTTACTTTGCTTTGGGCATTTCTTTGTTTTTTGGTGTTCTAGTATTTAGTTCAGTCTGTTCCTGCACTCACCACCAAACACACCTTACACCATGAATGTTCTCCTGGGTGGAACGACATTGTCCTTGGTTGGATGTGCTTGGAGGCTAGTGGTTTTACTAAAAAAGAGAGAGAGAAAAAAGCAAACTACACAGGAGAAATGCCTTGTGAGAAATCAACCCCGCTTCAATAATCAGATGCATGCAGAGATATAATTCCTTCTTTTCATGCCTTAATGCCCAGATGAGTTCACTGGAAGACATTCAATTAATCTTCATCTCTTGCAACAAACTTGACTTCCTGCTTACTGTTGCTTACCCAGGTAAAAATCGTTTTATTTTTCAGTTGACTCAGATGTCGCCTGCTACCTCCAGTGATTTTCACCATGCATCAGGCGACGCCACTCTAAGGTTAATATGTCACGCACAAGTTGTTCAAAAATAAGGAGAGCAGAACCTCCACACCTTCCCTGTTGTTAATGTTTCTTTATAGCAAAGCAGAGAGAAATATACAGTATCGCGTTGATTTTGTGGCAGAATAGTCTAGTGGTCTGGGTGTTTCGACTCCCAGACGCAAGGTCATGGGTTTGACCCCTGGCAATCTGTAACCATCCTTGAGCAAGATGCCTAACCCCTAAGTTGCTTTGGATAAAAGCGTCCGCTAATTGTTATTTAATTGTAACCAAAATATGACAATTAACAATATCGTCCCCATTTGCTTCAACAGCTCATATCGTCCAACTTCATGTAATTGGATTTTGGCCTTTGACTTTAGACTGAAAAGTGTTGGCTGCTAGTGCTGCTGGGTCTGTTTGGTGTGAGTGTTGCTTGTCGGATTTAGGGGCAAGGTTGGTCTGCGTCTTTGTGGCAACCTAGACCTGTGACAATTTTGATAAACCTATTTACAATGTGGCGTACAGTACACAGATCAGGCAAATACATATCAAGTTGTAGCCTTGTGTCTGAGTTTAGCCTTACTATATGTACCGTACATTTGTGCATTGCGCACCGGTTCTGAGCGCATTCCGCAACTTTCCTCAGACTTTCCATAGTCAAAAGTGTAGCATACATAGCATTGATGTATTGATGCACACACACACACAGACACACACACACACACAAACACACACACACACACACACACACACACAGGTGGTGGGAGGGACAACAGGGCTCAGATAAATTGTGAAGTAAAAAATTCTAAATTCTTGCCACACCCTGCTTTTTGAAAAAAAAAAAAGAATGACTTTACTTTACTTTACTCATTACTTACTCTGAGCAAGTGTCATGTCAAGGGCATGCACGCGCACACACACACACACACACACACACACATGCAAACACACCCGGAATCCGAGCATAGCAGAATGCTGTGCGCGTGTCACTGTGATGAGCAGCCAGCGGGGGTCTGATGGCAGATGAACCTTTAATGTGAGGCTTTGATTGAGGCTCCCATGGCGGAGCCGGGAGCACGGCGAGGGGTTGATGCAGGCACGCCACGAGGAGGAGGAGGAGGAGGAGGAGGTTCTCTGTAGCTTTCCCTCTCTTCTCCCGCCCCTCTTTCTTCTCTCCCATTGCATCCCTCACTCGTCGGGTCGGTCCAACGCTCTATTTATCTGTCAGGTTTCACCCACTGGGCTGTCTCTTCTCTACCCCCCACCAGCCCCAACAGTCCACCCCTGCTATGAAACCCTCATCTTCCTCCCCTCTCTTTTTACTTTACCCTCCCTTTGCCGTTCTGTTTTTCCACTCTTCACTCCCTCCCTCCCTCCTCTCCGGTCGTGTTCAGGCCCTCTGTGTCTCCATGGGGGCTTTGTTTACCCTTTGCTTAAAGCAGAGAACACCCGGCATACAGTGTGACGTTCTAACTCCCACTCACGGTCCACTAGGAGTGCTGCACCTCGGAGCTGAAGCCCCGTCAACGGGAGCGCTGCGCTTGCTGGCATGGTTCTGCCGACGGACTGGCATGAAATAAACCACTACCCATCCAGGAGACAGCTGGTATGTTGTTGTCGTACCAGTCCTGGAGGACTGAGAATTTACACACCAAACGGTTTCTCCATGACTGGCTGGATTTCCTCCGAAAAACGCTCAAGCCATTAGCAAATGTATAATTAGCTAGATGTGGCTCGTACCAAAAAAAGGGACAGTAAGTTGGAGTTTGGGGAAGTTAAGGAAATGGAACTTGATTCGATTCTTTTCTCTCAACGGTCAAATAATCCTTCCGCTTCTTTTCATTAATATTCACAAAATGTTTTATTCAAGAAAAATGGGCTAATCTGAACCCTGAAGGAGAGTAGGGACCATGTACTGTACATGCACGAATGCATCTTCCTGCCTATCTGTCTATCCAGCCACGGGGCATGGGGGGGGGGTGCACCTGACTGTCTGTGTTTTGCAGACAGCCCGGTCAGATAAGCAGCCCCCTGACATTCCATCTTACTATCCTGTCATGTGTATGCATCTGTATGTGTGTGTGTGGGTGGGGGGGGGTGGGGGGGGGTCTCACCATGGAGGTTGTGGTTTGCAGACATTCATAAGCAATGTTCAGTGGCTTACATGAGCCGAGGTGCAGAGGCTTGAGTTAGCTTAATGGTGACAACTCAACCACTGTCCCCCTACAGTATTACAAACTACTGCATTGAATACAGCTTTAAAAAAAGACACACATACACGTGCGCACACACACACACACACACACACACACACTCCTCTCCACTCCACTCCACTGAGCACTGGAAGTGGAGAGCGAAGGAGGGGGAACTGATTATTAGATGAACAAGCCCACTTGGTGGACTCACATGACGGGTCATTTCCCATACCAGCTCCGTCCATGGGTGAAGAGCCGCAGCGCTTGCGAGGTGCCCTCGGCTCCTGTCCTGTAATGAGTCACATTTCAATGAAGCTGTTGGCGGGGAGAACCTGGAGCTGGCACTCCCAGCACCCGGGGGGTTCCCTTCTGTGTTTGCAGCATTAGAAAACATCAATCAAAGCTGTCAATCAAATGTTGAGGAGGCTGGCTATGATTCGCTCTTAAATGCCCCATATGAAAAAGAAAACTTTTGTAAACTAAACAATTTATAATCTTTATATATATATATATATATACACACAATATCTGGACGGCGCAAGGCCGGCAGTAGCGCTAACGCAGATGTAATGACACTTTCGTTGGGCACAAGGTGGTTTTTCTATCGCCTGGGCACGTTGGCTAATTTGCCGGTGCGCCATGACGTCGTTTGTGCCGGAATGGCCGTGGGGGCGCAGTAGAGGGTGTGTCAGCCAAAATCAGGTGGCGCAGTGCTAGTTTGATGTCAAATATTGCACTAGCGTCTCTGCCTGGTCAGACCATGTCTTAGTGCAGCCACAGGCGTTGTGTGGTAGTTTCTGGGCTTTAGGCGAAGGTGCGCTAATCCAAAATCACGCACATCACTTTTGTGTATGTTATGTTGGCCTATTTTGTGAATAATATACCTAATTACCACTGTCCTTAACCTTTTTAATCACAAAACAAAATATCTGCAAGTGTATCATGGTGGTTTATTAAAGGTGCCATATTTGCGTACTTGGCGACTGTGCACCTCCCGAACAAGGACATCATTACTACAATTTCCTTTACCGGGAGAAGATTTTCTGCTGTTCTGGACTTTCTCCGTCGTTCATAAAATTGGCAGTTCGATGAGACAGAGAGCGTGCTGCTGTTAAAGGGAATGAGAGGAGTAGATTTGATTGGCCGTAATTGAAGACGGCCCCCACCACTCCTACTGATAATTTATTTGTTCTAATCCAACCCTTTAACAACTGTGCTGCCTTTGCACTCGCTTACTCTCACCGCCACGTCCCAAAATTAGCAACAAAAGTATTGGCCACACCTTAGATCGACTTGCGCCGTGGATTTCCGCCGGGCCCTTTGTATGTATGTTTACATGATTACGGTCCCTTTCATACATATTTTTTGCAACATACTAGATACATATTACATCCTACTTGTTACATATTATACTGTTTTGCACACATTAGTTTATATGTATGCATATATGACAGTTATACACAGTATGTTTTGTACTGCTGTTCGTATGCATCAAACATTGTGTTAGTAGATACTATCCAGTGTGTGATCAGTAGGGGGCGTGCGAGGTAACCCCCAGGAACTCCAAGTTGGTCCGGAAAGTCGTTGACGTCTAATGACTTCTTCATCTGCATTGCAGAGAGGACACAGCCCTTCACAGTGGTGCTGCCTCCAGACATCACCACCGCACCGGGATTTGCCGTACGTAGACACACTCACACACACACACACACGTGCACGCCTGCATGCGCGTGCACTCCCACACTCAGCGTTGCATGCAAACAAGATTCACAGATGCTCTCAGACAAAAAGAAAAACAAGCAGGAGCTTGTCACTGTGCTGTGAGCCCGTCTTTAAGTATCATTGCAGCATAGATAACAGATTGACACGTGGCTAATCTAGTCTCGCACAGAGCGGTAATTTCCATCTTTTCCCCACTCGAACATGTAAAGATGTTCGGGCTGCGCTGTGCCTACTGAGGCAGCGGAAGTCTGAAGAGAGAGAGAGATCCACGTTTGTCACTTGAAAACCCCCTCCTCAGTGATATGTGCCAGACAGGCACATAATGGGGCACTCTTATCGCTTCAGAGGGACCCTTTGATACCAGCAGGTGAGGAGATGTGCTCGTTCCACTCCGTGATAACCCGACTTCTCATCTTCCTTCCTGCTTCACTCCTGAAGACTGAAGCGTCTCAACAGACACTCAAATCGTTGTATAGAGAAGCATTTGGTTAAGAGGTTGGATGCTAAACCACACCCGATTGTTTAACATACGCATGTTAATCCATGTTTTGAATACGCTCACTTGCCAATAGAAATATAATGGTGCATACTAGTGATTTTATGGTGTATCCAGTAGGCACTAGGTAGATTTCTTGTGGAAGATCAAGACAAAAGGCAAAAGTATTGTTAGTTTGAATGTTTATTCGTATGTACGTGGGCTCTTAGAGCTCTTTTAATGGAGAGAAAATGTTCAAATCTCAATGATAATTGTCCGCTGACCCCAAACGAATGGTCTAAATCTATATTGTTCAGTAAAAGTAATGGGCCATATTAGAACACAGAACAGGACAATTCGTATTGATTACTCTCAATATTGACAGGAGACTGACTATGCTATGTGTGTGTATGCCTAGATCCTAAGATAGAATAACTGCCTACGTAATATTGATAAGAAATCAAACAGCCTTAAGATTTGAGAAGTTATTTTGTGGCTGAGGTTGTGTACGTATAGTGGGAGTTGAGAGAGTACAAGATAGACAGAGAGAGAGAGAGAGAGATGGTTTGTGACACTGCCTCAACTGTAAGAGGCACAAGACTAGGAAACATCCAGAGTAATGACGCTCTTTGGAAAACAAGTCGACTCCTTAGATTGCTGACATTCGGTTACTCTCACTATTGACGGGACAGGAGCCTATGCTATGAGTGTACTCCTAGATCCTAACATAGACTAACTACTCCCTGAAGGGTACTAACCTGACACACCAAAGCTTTGTTACACCGAACCATGTGGAAAGTCGTCCTTGGGAACTCTTTGGAAAAGTGCAGGCACTTTCAAAAAATACTCTGCAGGTGATTGGATGAACCATCTGTTTATCACTGGTATTTCCATACCAGTGGTTCTCAAAATGGGGGTTGCTTTTGGGCTGGGGTCTATGAGATGATTTCAACATAATCATTCATTCATTCATTCATTTATAAACCTGTGTGGCTACATTTGTGCAACAAACGGTCAAACAGTTTTAGACCTCCTGTTATACATTAATAAACAGTACACTTGAACACAATGTTTTTTGCTGCCCCCCTGCAAGAGGATCTCCTTTAATAGCTCTGCAGAGGTGCCCGCTAACGGTATAGAAAGGCTTTCACTGTTAGGGAAATGTTATCATGAATAAAATGCAATCAGTTGCTCTCAGAGTTTATCCAAAAGAATGGTCTGGTCAAGTCAATTTTCGCGTCTTTATTTCTACCTGGGAAAAAATATCTATTATTTTCAGATTATTTTTTATGTAAATGTGAATTAAATAAACACCATGGAATTAGTTAAGATGTGCTCAGACATTTTGATTCATAGTTCATCCCATTATCTCACTGTTCATTCAGTACATT
This sequence comes from Percopsis transmontana, assembly GCA_025447815.1. Taxonomy (NCBI): domain Eukaryota; kingdom Metazoa; phylum Chordata; class Actinopteri; order Percopsiformes; family Percopsidae; genus Percopsis; species Percopsis transmontana. Next base: position 326,690 of record JAOEHI010000014.1, read on the forward strand.
AAAATATAGCAAACGCCAACCCCTTAAAAATGGTTCTCTATGACTTTAACTTGAACTTGTATCAACAGACATATAGCTCTCCTCATTCCCCCCACCAACTTTTCCTATAGCCCTTCCCCCTCAGATTCACCCAGGTGTACCCTGAATGTGGGAGAACGTACGCATCTCAGAAGGTGTGGAGCAGGGTGTTGATCATCTCCTGAAGCAGTACAGTGTTCACGCTCTGATTGGAGCTGGTGGCAAAAAGGAGCACTGCCAACTCCTAGCTGAAATCCTCAGGCAGCTTGCTGGGGATGTTAAAACATTGTGTTGCCTGAAGAGCAGAAAAACATCACATTTCCACAAGAAATTAAAGGCTTCCCTTAGCTACTGTAGACCCCTTCCGTTAAGTTACAAGACTTAATATTAAAATGCTCTGCTTTGTGAGATTGTCTTAAAATGTAATTTGCTTCTGTTTCTCAGCCTACTTAATGCTAGCATTACACTCAGTGATTAAAGTGCAGTTGCTTTACAGTCTCAAAGGCCAGCACTGGCCCACAATTCAAACAACACCCCATATGCATCATCCTCCAGTCCATTCAATTCAAATTCCAGGACAGCTAGAATACAATAAGTGCCGAGTGGGCAGCAACATTAACATAATACAATAAGTAATATATAATAAATTACCCAGCAAGATCTTGCACAGTATATTAACTAAATAGTATAAATAGTCTGTGACATATTTGATATGCGATTCAAATAAGGAAGTAGAGTCCAATACAACAACAGTTCAGCATTAGAACATTTCTGAGAGACATGACTCTAGGACTCTGAAGTTAGACGGTGTCATAAGCATAACAATGAAAGCTAATGCCATATTTACATATCATATCACCTAATGGTAGCATATAAATACTGAATAACAGCAGACCGAGTACTGACTCCTGTGGGACACCACCAAGTAACATATAGGTACAATAGGTCACATTACCATGAAATGTACGCCGTGTCCTCTCTGCTAACCCTCTACCCTCCAAATGTGGTTTGCAACACGATTAAGTTGGAGTCGACATATCCAAGTTAAGTTAAATAATATGAAACAATACAGTAACACCAATTAAGCATCTCTTGAGATTCATAGTTGTAGTCTCTGGTGGAAATAATTTTCAAATAACTTGAGACATGACTAAATTATCTGTTATTATCTGTTGTATAATTTAGCGAGGAAAATGAGGTTTGAGGCCAGCCTGTAATTACTGAGAATTTAGGGTCAAGACTAGTTTTTTTAAGTAAACCCTTTCCACGGTTGATTAAGATTATATTAATATATTATAATATTAAGTATAGAAGGTCCTAGCACTGGAAATATCACTGAGGTTATTGGTCAAGTAGGCAGGTTTAGTGTTTAGTGTTTAATGTTTGGTTTAGTGTTATTAATTTTGAGAGTGTGTCAATGGACACCGTATCAAGGTGCGCAAGCACATCCAATCCATCTACCCTTGTGCCCTCCTGTATCTGACAAGGAGAAAGGCTGATGAAGAGGCCTTGAGTTTGAACTTGTGACCACAAACATGCACAAGAAGAAAGCGACAAGATAGAGTGTATCACTCTAAAATGTAAATTAGAGACAAACATGAGAACAATTCCTCAGAATCCTTCATCCTAATTTGTGATTCATCCCTTTTTCCTCCCTCCATCCAACTTAAAGTTTTTACCTACCGAGTGCTCCGTCACAAGCCAGCGGTAATGGATAATCATTGGCTAATGGCGTTGGTGTTACAGTAGGGGAGTGACAAATAGCTGTTTAATTCCATTCAGAGCGTCTTTCTGTTTATTGGTCATTGAGACTGATGGGACTGTATTAGCTGCTAATAAAGATCACACATGACTGAAGCCATTATTAATCTTAGTGAACGCCTTGCGTATGAATCAACGTCAGGCTCTGGTGCTCTCCAATTGGAACTTGTGGAGTGGCCCTTTTCCAAGAGGATTAGTATTGGAAAGGTTCTTTTGTGGTTGAGGTTGTGTACGTATAGTGAGAGTTGAGAGAGGCAGTAGACACAGAGAAAGAGAGAGAGATGGTTTGTGACACTGCCTCAACCTAAAGCCAGGCAAGTTCATCTTTAGGCACATTAAAGTTTAGTATGTATGAATGTACAGACAGACCAAAGCATAATTGGATCAAAAGTATTTCTACACCTTGCAGAAAGGGCTGCACTTTTATTTAAGCAGGCTTTGGTGCGGAGTGTAATGCCAGTTATGAGTAATTTGGCGGGATATCGAGGTCTCACTTTACAGAAACAGATTTGAATGAGCAGGGATCAGACAGAGGAGGTTGAGAGCCATGTTGTGTGGCTTCAATACACTACCATAATGGAACTTTTCTTTAGTTCTCATCACTGCTTCCAAATGGTAAAGATCTTCAACGATCTTAAGACAGCAAGATGCTGCATGCCACAGCTCACAACGGAATGAGTTACTAGGTAAACAGAAAGTGTTTGGTTGGTCTCAGCCTGGTCCTTGGTGAAATCTGCGAAAATCTCTGGCAACTAACGGCTGCTTGTACCGGTGTATTGTAGCTGCTGCACTGGAGGATGGCGGTGGTGGTGATGGTGGGAGTGGGGAGGATGGTGGTAAGAGGCACCATTTTTAACACAACACTTTTAAAACATCCCAAGTAATGACTCTCATTGAAAAACAAGTCGACTCCTTAGATTGCTGACATTTATAATAATGACTATGTAAATGCAGGTTCATGAATAAAAGATGGTTGAAGAAGGGGGGGCGGGCATAGGGGGAAGAAAATGCCAAATAAAATGGAGTGTGCTGTTAGATTGCACTTGTATTCACAAATGTACCCAGCCGCTCTGATGGCGGTGACCTGCTGTGACTTGTTACACACATTTTATCTCCTAATGACTTTTTAAAGGTGGCTCGAAAGAAAGTGCCCAAAAAGCTGCGAGTCATTTAATATGCATAACCTTAAAAAAGAAAAACATCAAGGCAGGTTTCTTGTTCCTCTGTCTAAGGCAGCGTCGCGTGTGACTGTTTCTTTGGGACGCTGTGACGAGTCACTGGTTTCAGCTTGTTGAAACATACAGCACACACTGTATTGGTAGGAAAACACTTTGATTGATTTTTTTATACTGTGCATTACTTTGCAGCCTGTTACCATGGTGGTTTTATTATGTATTTATATCTTTAGACGGATGGTATGCAGTTTATCACAAAGCTACTCTGAAGTCACAGAGCAATGAGAAAAGTGGATAATCTTTTTTTGTCGGATACATTTTTCATGTTAATTGGAGATTATTAGCAAAACACTGAACACGGAGTGACAAGACAAAGTGAATTACACTCATATTCGGAGTTACACAAATGTGAGAAACAGAGATGTTTCTGCATAAACGGCTGTTGAATCGCACGAGGTCTTAATGCCTATCCATTCATTAACATTGGCTAATGGCGTTGGTGTGTGGGTGATTGGCTCTCTGTCTCTCTTGTCTCACTTGTCTCAATAATTAACAATAATTTCCATGCTAATCACAATAAAAGATGGGAAGCCTAATTCATTTACTATGGAATGCAGTACTAATGATATTTTTTAGTATTTTTAATTTTTTTTACTTTTTGGAACGTGCAAAGAAGAAAAACCATTCAGTACATTACCACTCTCCCCTGGTTTTGCCAAAGTGTACTCTCCGGAAGAGGTGGGGTTTACGATTATATAGGCGTTATAAAGGTTACATAAGGAGTTTTCCTATGATTTTGTAATACATGTAATCAAGTGGGATGTAGTTTGAGATCTCTGCCCTCCACTGAGACAATGTTGGAGGGGAAGGAGCCTTCCATTAAAAGCCGCTATCAAGCCTTGATAAAGTTTAGACAGTAATTTAGTTCATTTTTATGTGATTGTCTTAGTATTGTCTCTATTACAGAGGACTTTGGTTCCTCCAATTTTTGCTGTGTCGACTGAATGAAGCTTCTTAATTTGAAAATTGTGAGCTATGTATGTCATAATTTTTCTGAATCTCTTTAAATGGGAGAAGTGCACCATTGTCATACAGGTTAGCAAAAGTTAGAATGCCTTTTTCTGCCCACTGTTTGAAAACATTATCACTGAATATAGAAGGCAGTGCTGGGTTCTTCCATATAGGGGAATATGGTGATAATGGCTTATTCCATTTTATGAGCAGTCCCATATTCTCACATAAGAATAATTTGATTTTTTTGTTATTTTTCTCAGATTTTTCATTCCGCAGTGAAGGGCATGATTTAAATCTAAAGGTAATACATCATTGTTTTTCTATTCTAGCCCACGCGCAAGTTTTTTAAACCATTGCTTCAGCGGTCTTAATTGTGCTGCCCAGTAGTATAATATCATATTAGGCAGCGCAAGTCCACCAGACTCAAGTGGGAGATACAGTACACTTATACAGACCCTCGGGACTGATCTTTCCCAGCTCCAACAGGGGAAATCATTTTTTTCTGTTTAGGAAGGTACACCTACTGTAGTGAGATATTATTTCATTTTGATTTCATAAATGGTTTACATATGAACCTGATGCAGATTCTGTTCAGTTCTTGCATCATGTAACAAAACTGAGCTTAAGTTAACTCTGTCTAGCTATCGATAACTCTATCCCCCACCAGAGGGCTTCAGAGGGTACCGTACTTCCTGTCAGGGCGAGTCTTGATGTGTTTATCAAGACATAAACAGTTACAGAGTGTGACTGAATCCGGTAGTGTAATAACTATACGCTATCAATCATCTACAACATCATCTGTAACTACATATGCACCATGCCTCTAGCAGTAGGTCATAGTACCAACGAACATTGCTAGAAGAATCGCATAAGGACTAGGAGAGAAAGGATAAAATGGTGGCTGGGTTATGCCCATGGCATTTTGCGTATGGGGATTTCACTTGCAAATTCAACGGCAGACACTTGCTCACAAGAGGGAAATGTCAGTGCCTTCAAAAATAGATGCTCTTGATGGGTTTTAATGCCACTTTGTTTTTGAGCTGCAGCACAGGCATAGGGGGGTTAGTGGCAGGTTGAAGCACCGTGTATGGTCGGGAAAATGTCAAGAGGGTATTTGAATATGGATGATGAAACTAACACTTGAGTGAAGAGGGATCCACTTGTGTCAGGACGTATGCAGTAAAGGTAGGTGTGCATATGGAGGCATATGCTGTGTGTCAGGGAGATTTCTGTGAGGCAGTGAGTAAACAGTATATACAGTATATACAGTATATACAGTATATACAGTATATATATA
>JAOEHI010000014.1:332054-354901 GCA_025447815.1 Percopsis transmontana
AGTGTTGAATGTGAGCAGGAAGTGGTGTAACATTAGAACACACACACACACACGCACACACACACACACACACACACACACACACAGTATACACTATAAACTCACTTGTCTGTCCATCACCGTGGGGACAAAATCGTATCCAATGCCCTCCACCTCGTACGGAGTTTTATTGATGCCCTGTGTTGGTTCTGCTAGGACTGAGCCCTCGGGATCCACTCCCACAATCTAAATCGGATGCAGAGCAAGGTCACCACATGAAGACACATGGGACAGGAAAGCCCAGTGGTCTGGGAGGGAATATTCGGTCATCACATTGTGGACGGAATATTACCCTTGATATCACAGTTGTATCTCATGTGTTTGCCATAAAGCGCTCTGTAATGCAATGTCATGTACTGTGAATGCCAGCTTCCGATCAGCACCTATTGCACACCAAAGGGCCAGACTTAGTTATTTGGGGCCCCAAGCAAACACAGGCATGGAGGCCCCCCTCAACAACTATTCTTCCCTATAAAAAAGGAGCCAATGATAACTTTTGAGTAATGTTCTGCAAATGCATAGATAAAATGCATAGGTAAAGTAGCCTTGTTACATGATGCTGCGCTTATTCTGGAAGAATGTTATGTGCTTGCAAAAACTGGTGGTTAACCAGTTCAACTGTTGACATACTGTATGTACTAATTGTAAGTCGCTTTGGATAAAAGCGTCTGCTTAATGCTGTAAATGTAAATTTAAATAAAAACTGAACACTTACAGAAAGAACACTTATTATAATCAATAGGAGAAAAGCCTATCGGCCAAAGATGTCACTAGAGAGTCATGGAGTGGGGGGCTGAGCCTCTACTAGGGCGTCTGAGCATGCTCCCCAGGATTTGCCCCCAAAAAGTATTTTCATCTTGTACTGTATGTAACTTTTTATTGTTGCAATTTGTGTTAAAATGAGCTGAATTCCCTTTACAAGGGTGCATGTGGGAAAGTCATTAGTTAGTAATAATGACACAGCAGTCTACACAAGCCCACCTACACGCATACACTGATATGCCGATAACCAAACTGCGGCCATAGGGGTGGTTCAGAAATGATGTGAAAGTATGTGAGAACTGTACGTTCCCCATGGCCATAACACAGACTGTGCCTTACAGTGATGTTGGGGCACCTCTCCTTCAGCTTGCGGGCAACACCAGTAATGGTGCCCCCTGTCCCAACACCAGCTATCAGCATGTCCAATTTACCTGCAGAAAGCACAATTGCCATCTGTATTAGCAGATTCAGTGTTCTGACTACTTTTCTGTTTCACCTCTAAACACATACCATCGCACTGCTCCAGGATCTCCTCGGCCGTGGTATCATAGTGGGCCAGTGGGTTGCTAGGGTTACGGTACTGGTCAAGAATGTGCGAGTTGGGGATCTCGTTCTTCAGGCGCCAAGCCACACCCACGTGAGACTCCGGTGAATCAAAACTTGCAGTGGTAGGAGTGCGCACAATCTCTGCCCCTAGAGCTCGCATCACATCCAGCTACACATCATAAAATGAAAGGCATTTATAAATAACCATGGCTCATTTTTAGTTGTGTAGACTGTTAGATGCTCCATTTCCAGTTAGATACTAGTATCCAAAGTCAATAGTTCATTTCTACTTTTGCAGGTCCATCAATGGGAAAGCCAGCTATTAAATTCCTCACGGGCAAGTCCTGCCCCCTGCTCTGTGGCCACTCATAATTTCCTTTTTATGTTCTAAAGATAGCTGGCTCACCTTCTCCATGCTCATCTTCTCAGGCATAACGATAATACAGCGGTAGCCTTTCACTGCCGCTGCCATGGCCAGACCAATGCCTACAGGGGACCAGAGAGAGGAAGTCTTAGTTTGGCCACAAATAGTAACGCCAGGAGTCGCATCCAGGGATGGCGTTCCCCCTCCCCGTTCTACATCGCCGGTGTACCAACCACCGGCCTGCAGCCGTCCACATCCCCAATGTACCAGCTACACACCAGACACTGTTTCACTTATTAGAAAATTCGTTGCACCTGTGTGTAACTGGGGAGGGTATATAAATTGGGGATTACACTCTTGTCTTTGTCGGTTACTGGTGTTTGTCGCTACATATGTTACCTGTAAGCCAAGAGCGTAGATGGCTATTTCGTGTCTGTTTGCGTCCTTGTGTTTGTTGCGTCTAACCTTGCTCTCCTGGTGTTCAGGATCATTCCCTGCCTGTCTGCCCACCTGCCTGCTGCTTGCCTGCCATCTTGCCTGCCTGCCTGCCTAGCCACACTGCCACGCCTCGGATTCCGCTTCCCTCACTTCAACCCACAGACACCCTCAGTCCCTGTGTCCGCATTTAAGTCCGCCTAGTATATCGTTGCACATGGAAAACAACAGTCAAAATGTGTGTTATAACTGCTGTTATAACTGTGTCACCTGTGTTGCCAGATGTAGGTTCAATGATAGTGTCTCCTGGTTTCAGAATCCCACTTCTTTCAGCATCTTCCAACATCCGCAGGGCAATCCTGTCCTTCACACTACCTCCAGGATTAAAGTATTCACACTTCACCACTGCAAACACACACGCACACACGCACGCACACAAACAAACACAAATATAAAAATATAAAGTGACGGAATGCAGCTTTTGGCCACGCAAAAAATGAAAATGGAGACAATAATAACTCAATTCTATTTTCTATAGATTTTCTATTCACACAATATGTAACATTAGAGGCAGCCAATCAGTCTTCTTGCACTTTGCAACACCAACCCTAACAATGAACGTTTAGCCCAGAAGCTGATTGGAAATGGACCAACTAAGCCGATTTGTGAAATTCAAGTGGAGATGGAGGCTGCCAAAAGTCTTCTCACAAACTCCCCACTCACACAGAAACCTGTATATATGATCTCTCCTTATACGTACCCACACACACGCACACTAATGCGAACTGGCATTCCCATCATCTACAAATTCCCTGTAAATTAGCAAGCGCAAAGACTAATCCCAATCACGTGAAAACCAAAGTATGGAATGTTCCTTTGTCCGAGTTCATCCTCAATGAACTCAGCAACCTTACCTGGCCAGATTACTGTATTAATCTTTCTACCACTGACCACAAACAGCCTAAGTTATGGATCACATTAGAGCCTGCCGTTACCCTATACCGGTCACCGTACCATGCCCTTCGTTCTCTCTTCCCTTTGGAGCAGAGAAAGTGCCAACACACTTTCTCTGCCAGCCACCAGAACAACAAGTCTTTCATGTGCACCTCTCCACACCTTGGAGCCCACTGCCATAGACAAAACCACCACAGTCTACCAGTGGTGAATAGAGGAACAGAGGGAGGATAACTGATATCTTTCTATTCCCTTGATGACAAGAAAGGAGGGACTGGGGGGGCTGGTAAGAAGAGAGCCGTACAGCTCCTCAATAAGACTAGAGTGGGCTCTCCCACACTTCTCGTGTCTCTTTCACATCTTACTTTAGCATTTCCTTGGTTTCTAAGCCTTGGTACCTCGTGTCTAACTATTAAAGCGTTTGAAAGCAGCCCTTAATAGCCATGTTCCCAAAGCTGCTCGCACATACAACCCTGCTGAGTTTGGATGGAATCCATAGCCTGTTTCACTTTGTCTCTTCTGCTACTTAAATGAGGAACACACTTCACTCCAACATGCATGCATGGCGGATAGATATATTTCGGGGCAGCAATTTGCGTGTGGTTGTTGCACATTGTACTTATACTGCTATTCACCCTATTTATTGATTTACTGTGAATTGCTTCCATATTGCACTACCACACTTGGTGGTAAGTCATATTTGATATTGTACAACCAGACTTGCTGCTCATAGATTACTGAATTTGAGTCAAAACAGCATTTAACTTCAAGGGTAATATTGGGAAAATTACAATGCATTTAAACGTTTAAAGGACAAATGTTATATAGAATTTTGATCAGATACTGTAGCTCTAAAGCGTTTCATCATGTGCCTAATAACAAGCACATTTTCGCTGTTTACTTTTAAATGACTTCATTCTGTTTTATTATCACCCACTTTCACACTATTTATATTTGGCCAGTTGGATATGTTTTAAGTGTGTGTGTGTCTGTGTATCACATTTTGGCTACAGTTACTCACAAATCTCACACTTGAGTCCGAAGGCCTTGGGGATCTTGTTCAAGCGGACAAGAGGAGTATCTCCAATTTGGCTGAGGATGTTGGGGAGGATCCTGGGAGCTTTGGTGCTGTACACATCAGATTGGTGAGAACAGAGAACAGAAATGTGTGTCCAAAATCCCAAACCACCTTTTGGGCTCTAGAGTTGAACATGTCGCATTTACCCTTCTCCCTTCTTAACCAAAGTTGAACAGGTAAAAAAAGAAAATGTTAAAAAAAATTAATATATATTTTTGGGGGGTGTTAGTGATGTGTACAGCATATGTGAGAGTGTATATACTGTGTACTGTACATACTGTATATATGTGTGGTTGTCTCACCATGCTGTGGTGCTATGAGGAGACTCTGAAATAGGCATGCCTAGTTTCCAGGTGCATCTACTGGGCAAATCAGGACGGATCCAGTTCATCTCATCCACTGCCACATTTCTGTTCTTCGCCTCATTTCCACTTCCATCATCATGCTGGCAGGAAGATCCATTCATGTGGGCCTCAGACAGGGTATCTGTGTTGATGATGGTCACGTCATTAGTTTTGGCTTCTCCACTGAGTTGAACCTGTGCATTCTGGAGTTTAGCTGCATAGGGGCAGATGGATGGAGCAGGGCACACGTCTGTGCTGCCAGGAACAGAAGGCCGGATGGACTCCATCTGAGGAGAAAGTGAATGTACAACAAAGACAAGCTATTTCGAGCATGTATGGAACCCTATAGTATAGCTGTATACCTTGAGTCTTATAGCATAACAGCATAACAGCATAATGCTGTATTATAGAAAAATGAAATCCACAACAGGTACTTGCTATAAGAACAAAACAAAATGCAAATGACCTAGACAACATAATGAAGAATGGTATCTGTTGTAGCACAAATACACACCTCTCTGGGCAAGTCCCTGGGTTTATCTGACAAGATGATAACACCAGCCAAGCTGCGCCTAGCTGATGACCAAGCACAGAACAAATACAGTATGTTCTACTGAAGAACTCAGAGAGACGACTGTGTATGTACTCTGTATTCTTCCCGGGACCAAGCTAATAAATTACTCACAAGATCCTTATCAGAATTGGACTCATTTGGACATATTTATTTGGTGTTGGAAGTGGGATCTTAATACAATACACAAACTGGGTGCGAATAAATATTTTATTCGCTACTTCCCTGTAGAAGGATTTGACCGCATTCCAATGAACCTTGAAGTACTAAATACTGAATTGGCTATAATTCTGAAGCAGAATTCATTGGGGGTGTTGTTTTTCTATAATATAGAAACAGAGAGTTCACTGAAGCACTCTCCTCTTTAAGGCCTAGACTGGAGATGGAAAGTTAAATCATCCAGTGATATAAGCTTCCTCCCAGCCGAAAGGTCGTGGGCTCGAGCCCCAGAGTTGGCCTACCTGTAAGCATCCTTGAGCGAGATGCCTAACCCCTATCTGCTCCTTGTAATATCATCATGTAATTGTAAGTGGCTTTGGATAAAAGCGTCTGCTAAATGACCTAATTGTAATTGAAATGTAAATTAGGCTTGTCAGGCTTGTCTGTGTTGTAAAAGGACATAACCTAGGCTACATAAAAAAGGAGCATGAGCAACTGTTTTTTTTTCTGACTTATGCTCCTTAGTCTGTTTTTCAAGCACCTTATGCTGTCAAAATAAATTGTTGCATGACAAAATATCAACATTAAGCGCGGCGCTCCCGTCATGTGAAGTTTAGAGGCATGCAGTGGCAAAAAAATAATAATTCCAACAGACGGCCAGTAAGACGGTTGATATAACGTTTAGTCGGTCAATCAGTAGGTTTTGACACGAATCACGCGCCATATTTGCAAAACGATTCAATGCAACAGAATCATCTCTATTGTGTAGCTACATGACCATGTGCTTAAGTAAATAGGGAATGAAGGAGTGTAGCCTACCTGTCAAGGGATAAGTGTCTGGAATTACGCTTGTGGTTCAAGCCAGCATTACAAAAACATTGTTTTGGTTCAAAACGCAGAGGGTGTGCCGCTCCTGCAGCAAGAGTGGCTCTCATTCCTCACTACTCCTCCCCCTGAAACTCTTATTACACGCGCAAATGTCTCAGTAGGCTAAATGCAATATTTTCAGGCATTTTTAAATTGACTAAATTGATAGCCACATTTAAAATGGGCACAATTGCATTCAGAGTAAAAAGCCTCACTCTGATATTAGTGTAAGACCAGAGAGTAATTACCTGGTTTATTCGACCAGTCTTCCATAACGAGGAAAAACCTTGTTTTGATGTTTAATTTAATATAGCGATGGAATGGTTTAAATTCCCCTTAAACTGTAAACTGCATGTAGGCTAAAGAAACACATTCTTTAGAACTCCAAAAGCTCCAAAACATTATATTAGTTGACAATATTTGCATTTATAACAGTTTTTAGGCCTATGCTAGCCTATATACACATTAGACTAGTCCATTAATTGGTTGTATTCTATAAAAGACGACAAATATTTGACCCATCTCATATTATGACAATATACATATGTGCTATACGAAGGGGGAAAAAACACTTAATCGTGTCTAATCTTAGACTGTGCAGTTGGTTCACACTCAAAGCACAAAGTCTAATGTCGTTATTAACACTGTGCCCAATTTATAAGGAAATAGCAATCTGGTCCTTTTTTAGACTTGATGATGCAATAGGCTTCTTCCATAGATTACCTACGCAAGGATGCTGCAGCGTGGTAATGTTTCATAACGTGCGTGTATTAGTTAAGCAATAACTTTTGGATCGTTAGCCTACTGCTGGAAGCCTTTGTACAAACAACGTTAGATTAGTTAAAAATATGTGCAGACTACGCAGAGGTAAATTGTAAATAAACATGTCGTCTACAGTATTAATAACGGCTTCCGTTTTCATTTGAGATGAGACTCACCTGACTCCGTGATGCCGACTCTGATCTCGTACTGAGCAAACGGAGGGTTACTCGCCATTGGCGTGCTTTTAACGCAACTTGATGGCACTCAACTAGCTGTCGACGCTGATGTGGGCGTTTCTGTCTTCATCCTGCACCTACATCAGGCCATCGCGATCAGGGATTCCATGGAATATAGACTGAGCGTGTAGAGCCATTTATTAGGCATATTGTAGCCTTAGAACTTGAACTACACATACAATTTTCTTTTTAAATAAATCAGATAGTCACCACCAACGTTTAAACTCCAAATGCTTTTCGGTTTGACTGTAGAATGTTCCATTATTCTTTAACAATATATTATATAACTGTGGCAAACCAAAAGGAATTTTCCTAGTATAAGTTGAGCAAGCCACTTAAATGAACCTGGTCAATACAACAGAATAGGTTAGCAGCTTCTGCTGCTTTCAATGTTAAATACAACACAGAAATTGGAACATCAGATCAAGTCCAAGCAAAAACTTACAGGAGCAGTATGGAATTAAGGTAATTTAAAAGTAGTTTCATACATTCTTACAAATGAATTTAAATCATAAAATCGGTAGAAATGTTTTCAGTTTAATGAGAAGTTACACACATTGACAAAAAAAAAAAAGAAAAGTTAGTCATATTTTGGTCATGATGACACCTTTCCGTCAGACTGGAACACGACTCTTGAGAAGGTGGGAAGGAAATGGCTGGAGAGAGAGAGAAGGAAAGGTGGCCGTGACTGGTTTAAAACCTTCCTGAACGTTCTCGGTCTCTGGATCGGCGCCTCTCACGGTCCCGGCCGCCTCCTCTACCTCTGTCGCGTGAGCGGGAACGCCTCTCTCTGGAGCGAGACCTGGACCTATGTCTGCTAAAGAGGCATGGATTGAGTGTTTGTCTACAGTTTCACACATTGTAACACGTTTGACAATGTTGGTTTCGCTAGCCTTTGTCAAAAGGTCAAGAGAGCTAAACAGGGGTGCGTTTCCCAACTTAGGTAACATCTGAAGGCCTATTGTTTTGGCGTTCCTGAAAAACATTGTTTAGCCAAATGTTTGCAGCCACCACTGCCAAGCTGTGTTTAAAACCACAGCTGAAGTGTGGTTAGAAGCAGTCAGTTTGTAGGTGCGTTTTCTTAAAGTAGTTGTACTGCTCATTAGACAACATTGTTCCAACGACAGTAGTGGCGTTTTGTGACATGCTCAACTGTCATGACTAGGTTAGTAGTTTCATTAACCCATCATGGTTAAGCTGTAAGGACCTTTTTATTTGGGAAAAGATCCCTAGGTGGGTTTGGCTAGGTGCCCTGGTGTCGAGGCAGGCATAGTATAAATGGTGTTTGTACCTCTTTCTTCTACGCCCATAGAGTTCTCTCCTCAGTTCACGTGAGATGGGTTTCAGGTGCATGAAATTACAGAAGCCTCCTCGAGTGCACTCTCTGAAAAAGCAAGACAGACCCAGTTAAACATACTTGATGTATAGTACTATGTAGTATATCTTTACAAAACTCCAATGTGGTTACGCTTTACCGCTTAAAATGTTAAGTTTTGCTGTATTCTGGCCAGAATGCTGCGCACACAGACTTGTGATGATTTTGGGACGCGTGTTTATTTCTAAACTGAAGACAGTGTGGAATCCCAACAGCCCTTGTGTCATCGTTTCCATCGACAACATCGACCCAAAGCGGTACACTATGGAGTGCGAGTGGCGCGCTATAGGCTTTTGATCTCGCGTAACGCTTTGTCACATGACCAAACATCTCTCATTGTAACAGCGGAGGCAAAACCAATCTTTTGCATAATATAAGCTTATATTTAAGTTGTCTTGGCAACATTTTATAGGTCACAAAATATTAGACTATTTAATATGCTATTAAATTTATTTGGCATATTTCCCACTGGACATTTTGGCCGTTGATATTTTCATCTGCCAGACAACTACATGTGATACCGGCTTAAAGCTGGCTAATGTAAAACCTCGGCATAGTGTCGTGGTGTAACCACTGTCAAATAAGGGCATGACTTCAGTTGTTCACCCATGTAATACTGACCCCATTTCGTACTGGCGACAGCAAGCTTCTCTGAAGTCTGTCACAGGAGACAACTCAGCATGGATGGGCTGTGCATTAAACCATCGATTATTCAAGTCCATCACTGCCTTCTCTGCATCCTCCTCGCGACGGAACTACAAAGAGAATGAGAGGCCAAGCAATGTTTAGGACGCACTAAAAACGCATCGGAAAATTGTAGAAATATAATACACGAATTAACGCAAAAGACCCACCTTCACATACACATTTCCAACTAGATGGTCTCCAAGATTATCGCATACATTCATCTCCTCCACTTCACCATATTTCTCCTCCATCTCTGTGAAGACCTCCTAAAAATCCAGAAAAAAATGGGTATATAGTAACATATTCACATCATATGTATATTATGTGATTCTCCAGCTGTGCTCATATATATTGTATTGTTGAAAACACATTTCATCTTGCCTTTATTTGCCTCACAAGGAATCAGGAGGAAGGTAATTTACAAAAAATGTTATGCCCCCTGAGGTTTGGTTTGGAAAAACAAAACATTTATTCATACGTTAGTTATAAAAGGGGAATTGAAAAAGACAGGCTATCAACTATCTATTGCAAAACTCACCGTTTTAACAATGCAATTGGGAACTAATGGTTTTGTTATCACATCTCAATGTGTGAGCTGAAATGTTAAAAATGCATGCATTAAATAAAACACGACTAAATATTCCTGTACCTGAGGAAAAATGAAATTTTTTGGGAGATTGAACACTGCCTTTGTCACAACCTTGTTTTTGCGTGATTTCATCAGTTAATTTGTAAGGCAACAAAACGCCCTTCCAACCTAGCATTGACTAGAATACGAGTAGAATAGGGTGATTTTAAACCTTTAATAGTTTTTGTAACTTCAAATGTTTGGCACAGTAAATAAAAACTTTTTAGATCTAGTTCCCTGTAGCTTTGATTATTTAAGAGAAATTTGTTGTGCTTCTAGATTAATAAATAGTGCATGTCGTTTCATTTTAACTTGTAGGACATAGATTAATTAACACATTAGATAACTTGCAAACCCTGCTTCCTGCAACAAGCCCTTGATGTAAAGTTAAGAGTCCGAAAAATAAAAAAAAACAGTACTTACCTCAAAGAACTCATCATAGTGCTCCTGCATTTCAACATCACTGACTGCACCTAGTGACATAAGTGTGAAAGACACCTTAAAAGTTAGGGTAATGCACTGACATTTGTCTCAAACATGGGATCCAAGTGCAAAAGTAGCCACGGCCACATTAAATATACTGTAAAACTCACAGTTCAAACCATCAGCCGACTGGGCACTGTTTTGAGGGTTACGGTAAATGTTCAAGAGGGCAATCGTCTGAAAGAGAAAAATATAAGCTACTTTTGAGTGCACTTTCAGGTAATTCGGTGTGAGGTTGTTAATTACTCAATTAATCAAAATTATAAAAGTTACTTCTCTTTGAAAGGCTAATGACAATAATGGTCTGAATTTCCACTTACATGACAATCTTTTAGATGCAACTCCTACCATAGTTAATGTGCCTTTTATTGTTTATTTTCAACAAAGATTATGTCAGAATTTACCTGGCTGAAAGTTGGCTTGTTGTGTAATCTAGAACAGCGGTCTCCATGTCTACAGGCACCAATTTTAAAATAAAAAGAGCAGTTCACTCTTGAATGGAGAAAAAAAAAGTAAATGTTAGTAATGCAGACTATTTAATCATGAATATATATATATAAAAATAACAGCTGCATAATTAGGAATTTTACATTAATTAGGATAAACATCCATCCAAATTTCACTGCAATATATATGTGGTAAAAAAAAAGAAATGAATAAGAGTTCTTGTAATAAGGTCTTGTTATTTTAAACGTGCTCTAAAATGCTATTCTGTTAAGTTAATGTGTTAAGTTCTGAGCTCAAGATCAGCTAGTTGGGGGGAATTTCACAGTACAGTGTAGTCTCCAAGTAAAGCACTGCAAAACTAAATTTAGTGACAACTTATAGTATACATAAATATACCTTAGCTCAACTGAGAGTTTTCTATTAACGTATTTGTTTATACATACAGAAATTAGATAATTATACAGTGAATGATGTCTCTAGTATTCCCCGGTTCTGCACGCCAGCCTTTGTACTCCACGGCATGCAGCGCGCACAGACTTGCTTACACCTTTAACCATAATTATTTATACTTTATTTATAATTATACTTTCAAATATCGCACACTAAAATGAAATCAGCACTGTTCTTAAAAACATACGTGCAGTTGATGTAAGTTTAGGTAACATTTTAACCACCACACAGGTGTAGTATCAGCAACACAACGCGGTGTTTAGCTAACATCAGTTAGCCGAATAGCTAACGTTTATTAGACCACCTTAGGCTGGTTATACAGCTTGTAGACTTGGACTGTGCATAGTAAAGTCTTGATTAATGAGGGAAGATGTTGCGAATTGGTAAAAAAGTAACCAATAGCATGGAAAAAATACTTACTTATCCTTTTCTGTACCGAAAATGGATGCCAAGTACTCTGCCATCTTGGATTTAGCTGCTGAAATCACTTCCGGTCCAGGACTTTCAAAATGAAAGTTGCCTACGAACGCAATAAAACACTCAACGTAAATATTACACAAACGTAAAAAATATTTAACAGTATAAGGGCGCGGAGTTGTATTCTAATACATAGGCTATGCTCATAAGCCAAGAAAGTCATACATACAGAATTCATTGATAGCACGTGATTGAAAGGTCATTAGGTCAAAATTGTTGACTGTTCAAAAGAGGAAATTCAACTTTACAAATAGCCTATGGGATAACAGGCACAACATGCCTATGTATTCAGGGAATATGAGTCTACACATTAGCCAGATCAGGTAAAAAAGGTAGAAATTGGGCAACTTGGTAGCAATATCACTATTTCTGCAGTATAATAATGCCAATATTCAGTCATTACTCCCAAAAAGCAACAGCCATAGAGGCCTACAGCTCATATCACCTGTCTACATAAATGATAAATTACAAATAACAAAAGTCAAGCCCTTTAAATCTACACTTTGTCACAATTACATGAACTATCTGTAAAAGAGATAAACAGGACTAGTTCAAAAGAAACAGTTTATTGAAATATACCTCATGATTTTCACAATTTGTGATTTCCTATTCAAATATCAAGAAACAGCTTGTTTCATTATTGTGTGGTGGGACATTTCTTAAAATTTAAGTAAGCCATTAGAACATTGTAGCAACAATGAAAGACTAGGAATTTCTACATACAGTCAACATATATAATATATATGAATATTGTCTATGGCTCACTCACAAATAGATTAATAAAACATGTGGTTGTATAGCAGTGCCCGTGACATAGCAGAGGCATAGTAAGTCATACAGTGGGTACAGAAAATGACCATCCCCTATCAAATGTAGTATCTACATGATTAAAAACAAATTAAATTAGGCCCCCACCCCACCCATAACAAAAAGCAAAAAGGTGCTTTCAAAAGTACCTAGAGATAAAGTTGTAAAAAGGAACGAGATGGGTTTAAAAAGGCGTCAAAGGCTTTAAGGTGTGCAAGGTGTCCCTTGGAGAACAGTCAAGTGCATCATCCACCCAGACCTTGCCTAGATCAGGCCATCCTCCAAAGTGAATGACTGAACAAGGAGGCTGATCTAACAAAAGACCGATGGCAGCTTTGAAGTCATTAATGGCAAAGGCTGGTCACTGTGTGCATGGAATATTCCCCCCTCTAAGTGTGCAAAGTTGGCAGAGCTGTATCCACACTCGTAGCTGTAATTCAACCAATAGGTGCTTCAACCAAGTGTTATCTCAAGGGGCTTCTACAAAACAACTATGCACTTAATTATTATGTATTTCGTTTTTTTTGATTGGACGTGTCAAAGCTTATTTTATAAATACAACTGGAAGAGGTCATATTTTATTTGTCTTTGGCATTGATTTTTTATACGCACAATAAATATGCCACAAAGCTACTGCCTATGCAATGTATATTTACATTAAAAGGGGATACCAAATGTAAAAGAAAAGTTTCTCAAAAAGCAAAAGATGGGCTACATGTATATTACATATTTTCAACTTCCTGGAGGAGGATTTCAACGTCCATACTTACATTGTACCCTACCATTTGCAATACTTATTTTCTCTATCAATGATACTGCAACAACACAATAAATAAGGGAAATTTTAAATTTTTCATACAAGGACACGTTAGCTTTGCTGGATAGTCTCCGCCCTTCCCCTTTCTGTGTTGACCAAAACTTGCATGAATTCGATTAGGCTGTGAAGCCTGGCTGGGTTGTTTTTCTACTAACTTCAAAACCGTTTGAAGCCTGAATTTCAAGAGGTATGGCGATCTGCCAGCGTGTATATGGTTAAACCGGACCAAACCGCGGAATCTAATGTATCCATTTGTCGTGCCTGGCCGCACGCTTCCCGCTATTTTGTAGCATTGACTAGCTGTTGTTGAACCATACTGAGTCAAGTTCACATAGCCTAGCACACGGAGAGGCCGCCTACATGCATACATAGCAAGAGGCACCACGAACGTTAAGCTAACACTATTGGCATTAAACTATTAGGCCGAATCTACTCGTAAACAGGCGACTTCTGATTACAAGGGCCCATTTCTGAAGGGGTGAGTTTTAAGTCCGTTCCGCAGGAAGACGTTGCTACATTGGCGGGTTTCTTGCTTGCTATGCGAATAGCATACAAACAGTATGTACGGTACTATTCCAAAGACAAATCGTGCCGCGTTGTAGTCCTCGGTTCTGCGTATAGCTAAATTTTATTTCCAGTCGGCGCTTGTACTTGTTAATCTCGAGTATATCATTGTTAAGTGCACTGTATTTGTCACGTCGGCTCTCGGAAGTCTAATAACGATGTAAATCTAGCCAGGATTTCCGGCTCCTTTCCATTTGCCCTATGCTGTTTTGTTTCCGTTTATTCCATTTCCGTTTTAAAAGTTTTCTAGTTGAAAAGTTACAGTACGAGTTAATAATAATGCGATTAATACACAAATGGCGATGTGTTTTTGTAGTAAATTAACTGTTCTTTGCTAACGTTATACGGTGGAGCGACGCCGCAGTAGCGCTTGGCTCGCCCGCAGTGTAACGTTAACCGACAACAAAATTATAGCTACCTTGTTCAGCATACACCAACTTAGCGACACGTGTAATAAAGTCTACCAAAGTTCACGGTTTCTATGGTTTAACGTGTACACAGTTTCTCTGTGGTGACTATTTTTCAAGAATTGTAACTAATGGCCTACCATTTGGCCTTTAGACGTGAGTGAAGCCTCGCCCTCGAGTTGGCTAATGTTAGCACTTGGACCACTCTGCAAAGTGTCCCAGACGGCCAAAGAGGAATCGAGGCTCAAAGGCCTTAACGTTAAGGACTATAGCTGTGTCTATGGTCCAGGTCTGTTCTCTGCTAAAATAATAAAATGAACTGTTAATTCAATATGCTCTCTATATATATTGTATTTACTCAATTTAGGTGTGATTGTGATTAATTTGTTCATAAGACTTATGACAATAATTTATTTTATTTCCTTTGGACTGTGCCATAATTATTACTACTACTACTACATACTAATAACGTCTCAACACTCTTGTCCCTTCCCTTGCCTACCCAGCTAGGTTTTGTTTTAGAAGATAATGTCTAAAAGTGAGACAGAAGAGATGATAGAGATAGAAATTGATGGACAGGAGAAACAGGCATGCCTGGAGGAAGGGTGAGTTTATTTATTTATATATACATACATAAATACATACATACTGTTATTGTATACTGCAGGACTGCTTTATTTTATATTTGAGATTGGGCCTAACTTCTCTTTTTGCATGACTCCCATTTTGATGTGTTACATCCTAGTGTGGAAGAACACACCATTATTGCTTCGGATTTGATTCAGCAGGATATTGACATCAATGAGCCCATTGGTAATTTGAAGAAACTTTTGGAGCCTCGTGTTCAAGTTTCATTGGATGCATATGAGATCTGCCTACAGGATATTCAGGTAACCATGCATATAGATGCAATAATTTTTCCTGACAGTTGAAAGAAATTCTAAATTACAAGACCGCAAGATATCTGTGTTGCCGTATCAGTTTGCAAAAAACGCAGTCTCTTTTCTCTTCACCTGTCATTCCTCTGTTCTCCCTTCAGCTACATCCTGATCACAGCCTCTTTGATCAAGGAGTAAAGACAGATGGCACAGTGCAGCTTAGCCTTCAAATTATAGCCAAACCAGGTACGCATTTTAATTTCCAAAATCCGTGGTTCAGGATCCCTCAAGATTTCCACATTTTGTTCAACATTTTCTTTTGAATGTAGTTATAATATACATACTATTTTCAATAGTGTTTACGTCCCAGAGGTACTTGGATCTAAAGCATTAATTTTCCTGACTGTGCATATTCCTATATGTGTCAATTTTGTATAATTCTGTAAATACTAATGTTATGTTGTCATCCAGGCGAGGAGAAGTTGAATATTCTGGAAATTGTGAAGCCGGTAGAGACAGTAGAGGTGGTGATCGATCCGGATGCCGCGGGGGAGGATGGAACTCTGGTTGAGGAGGGACAGCTCATTGCCATGGAGCGCTCCGCCCTGCCTGACGACACCTCTGAGCAAGTTACGCGCTGGGCTGCTGCCCTGGAGGGCTACCGCAAGGAGCAGGTCCGCCTGGGAATACCATATGGTGAGGGGACTAAGAAATATGGACTACTTTATTGATGCCGGGAAATCAGATGTTGGCGCAAAGAGTTGAGAGCAACTGTGCAGAGATGTGTAAACATATATAAGATATAAATAAATAGCTATGATGATGAAAAGAACCAAATGTAATACAATTACTTGTATTCTGGAGATATACTCTCAATGGCATTACATTCTCTCTCCCCAGACCCCGTGCTGTGGTCAGCAGACCAAGTAATCCACTGGGCAGTGTGGGTGATGAAGGAGTTTAACATCGATGAGATGGAAATAGGAGGCATTCACATTCCCGGGTGTGATCTCTGCTCCTTCAGCCAGGAAGGGTTTCTTCAGAAAGTGCCCAACGGAGAGATACTCTGGAGTCACCTGGAATTACTACGCAAATGTAAGTCAGGAAGAGTTCAGATTTGCTGATTTATGCCCTTATGAAAAACCTTATTAATGCACACCTGTAATCACAAAACTTTACATTTAGATATTAATGTACCAATTGATGCTCAAATGTGTGTTGGAAACTGCTATCTGCTTCTGCTGTGTATAGTGTATTCCATTGTATTTGTTGCCTTGTGACTAATGGTTCAATTATATTTGAGTGAGTAAAGAGAAGATTTGAATATGATGAAGAATATCTCTGTTTTTAGATGTGTTGGCCAGTCAGGACCAATCTGGCCAGGATGCCACTGTCACCATCGATCAACGTAGGTTTTTATGGATTCACAGTTACCCTTTTAGGCAAAATAAACTCAGTCAATTACGATAGAGTAGCACTGGAAGAAACCACTTCCATTTGCATTTATGTTTTTACCTTCTTGAAAGAGACTTTTTTTTCTGCTGTCCACTCCTTTTTTTTAAAGAATCAATTTAATAATTTACTAATTAAATGGCATTTATAGAGAACACAATTCTCTGCAATTGCATGGAAAAATAACAAAAAAAAAGATTTTCCATAGGATTTCATTGAATTTGTTTTGGCTGGCATAAGAAGATGGTGTAGGATGCTTAAAAAAATTATAATAAATAAATGTAAACATCCTTTAATAGCTCCATTGAATAGACCTTTAGTGAGAATTATTAAAATGGTTCTGATAATTAAAGCTTATTCTATTTTAATGATTGATCATTTGAATTTCCCGTCTTCCCGTCCCGTGGTTCCAGCTGTGCAGATAATCCCAGCCCCAGTGAGTACACCAGCCACCATAAAGGTATTAAAGCCAAGCCGTGGGCCCAGAGCACCTCGCATTTCAGGGGGAGAGGAGCGCAGCTCCCCAGGGAATCGCACAGGTACATTACATCAGTGGTTATCTTTTTGTTTAACCCATTAAGACCAGATGCAACATTTGGAGGTATCTCCCTTTTAAGATCGGGTGCGACTGAGCGACGTGAGCGTGTAGTGGATGATATCATCATTTTCAAGACCCGTGACCATTTAAATGCATTGTAATTCGAGAAAAAGTATTTATAAATCGCTGAAATTCCCCAGTCTGCAGCCAGACACTCGAGGTCATGAGTGTGAGCTGTAGTCTTAGTCAATGATCAAAGCATATCAAAACTTTCCAGCGAATCTGTTAAGTACACCAACATTGTGCTTGTGAAAAAGTTTGTGCGCGAAGAAGACATAGTTATAAAGATTGCTAATGCGATAGCACTCTGGCATATGGTCCTACAGATAAAGCTGACACACCCACAAGACGGAAAAAATTAAGTAGTACTGTAGGCGTAATAGACTGTCAAAACACAAATGCCTTGTTTATTATTACTGGACATTTTGACCGGCAAGTTTTGAAATTATAATTTTTTTTAATATATTTTACTCACGGTTAACCATAAAAAATGCATACCGTCACAGCCCTAGTCTCACCTATATACGTCACACATACACACACACTCGCCAAAGTGAGTGGTCTGGATGGGCGGGCAATTGAGTGTGTGACGTATGTATGCGGGTATTTTTTTTTTGTGTCTGTGAGGGAGAGAACGAGAGATGCGAAACACCAAAGCAAATCTCATGCCGGCATCTTAAGGAAATTACGTGATCATTTGTACTCATATGTTCGCGATATAGTCATTTATTACATCACACGCAGAACAAGTCTCAATACATAGAGTATATTTGATATATCGCCCACCCCTTTTTCCCGCGTTGCGTTTTAGAATGCTTTTTTAGAATGCCTTAGGTCTTAATGGGTCAAATAACAATTGTTCCTTCCTAGGCTGTGATGATGTCTGTTCTGTTTTTGTGTGTAGGAAAATGATGCCGTGGTTGTCAAATAGATTTGATTTTCACTTGGCATTAAATTATGTACTATAGAACTATTGACTACCTTAGTTTTAAAGCTAATATTTGAAGTTGAGCACTCTTTACTGTTGAGTGTGTTTGAACATAAATAATAGTAAAATAATCTAGAATAGCATTATAGAGTTGCTACACTCGCGTGCATGCTTGTAATAGGTGCCCATAAAGAAAATGCATGTTATGGGCCAAACCAAACGATACTAGATTCATAACCATGCGCATAGCTCTGTGATAAATGGGTTACTTCACTGATCCCCCACACAAGACAAATTATAATAACTTTAGATTTTGTGATAAGCTTTTTATGTCAGAAAGGAGAACCTGCGGTTTGATTTTCTCATCATAATAACATAATATAATAAAAAATAAGTAAGTAGATAAAGACACTATATGCCAATAGCACTGGTGCTCTTTGTTAAATATTTAATAGCACTTTCCACAAATGGATGTACAGGTTGAGACTAACTAGTCACAGACATTTTATCAAAGCGAAAACCTACCATATTGACTACTATGAACATTTATTTGAATTTAACACAACTCTCATTATCTGGTTCTAGGTAACAATGGTCAGATCCAGTTGTGGCAGTTTCTGCTGGAGCTGCTGACAGACAAGGATGCAAGGGACTGTATATCCTGGGTGGGCGAGGAAGGGGAATTCAAACTCAACCAGCCTGAGCTTGTGGCCCAGAAATGGGGCCAGCGCAAAAATAAGCCCACCATGAACTATGAAAAACTCAGCAGAGCCCTCAGGTTTGCTTCTGTCATTATTTTTTCAAGTTTTGCGACAGGATGCATCTAGCAGCAAAAAAAAAAAAATTGTGCACAAAATGTGCTTAAGCAGGCACTTAAAGCTGCTGTAGTTAGGATTTGAGAGTTGCAACGAGGGCTAGTTAAAAAAGAATCAAGGGGGTACGATCTTGAAAATCGACAACCCAAACACCCACCCTCTTCTTCTGTGCTCCCTCCCTCTGGAGCCCGTTGGTCTGCTGTCACTGTGTGTGGGCATTCTTGTGATTGACAGACAAGGTAGATTCACCGGACCAATCAGGGAAAAGAGGCCCTGATTACTCAGAAATATCCGGAAGCCTGGCAAATTCAACTTATATAGAGGCAGGGGCTATCAACAAGAGCAGATATTCTCACAGAGCATATGACTCACTGATAGCTGATGGATGTCTATGCCATTTCTAAGAAATTACACTAAATGTATAGCTGTAAAATCCTACCTACAGCACCTTTATGGTCCTGAAAACCCCAGGCCAAACAATATGTGGGGCGTACTCTTGTCAGTGTCAAAATCAACAGTGCGAATGCTTAAATTTCTTTTTCTGATAGACTTGCATTGTGCCAATTATTTGTTTAAAATATTAGCAGTATCTAACCACCAAGAAAACAATTTATAGTTTGTACACATTGAGGTGTGTGTGTGTTGATGCTAACACTTGTTTTCCATGTTGTTTTGCTTAGGTATTACTATGATGGGGACATGATCAGCAAGGTACAGGGCAAGCGTTTCGTCTACAAGTTTGTGTGCGACCTGAGGACACTTATTGGCTACAGTGCCGCTGAGCTCAACACTCTCGTGACCGATTGTGAACAGAGGAAGCTGGCTCGCATGCAGCTGCACGGGCTCGGCCAGCCCATCACCACAGTGACCCTGGCCACCACTACGCTAGACAAGGACAGTTGAAGCGAGCGGGGCGACATCACGGCCCTCTTGTCTGGGTAGAAGTCTCACTCAGCCATTGATCGGGAATCTTGTTGACTTTCCTTACATTGATGTAACCGCTATTGGGGGAAGGGGGGTGGGGGTGTAAAGCTGAACTTGGATCAGTGTTGAGTCAGTCACTGATCTCTTACAGTAGAATTTGAGGTGGGCAGAGGTTGATGGATTTTTAAATCCAAACCATGGGGAGGGATAAGTCTCGCTCACAATGAGGGAAGATTTGTATGCACGACAAGTAAGCGATAACTGGGATCCAAAATTATGTGGATGGATGGATGGATGGATGGATGGATGGATGTTTGGAATGTGACAAAACAGTTCTGAGCTTTGCATAATTTGTCCCTTGTCTGTAGTTTAGAATGGTTTCTATTGTATATACTGGTACTCCATGTTTTTGATAGCCACAAGGGCAAGTGTATTTTCATATTTTCCATTTATAGAGGATCTGTTTTGTATTTTTATTTAGGCTCTTCCCTAAATTGCTGGACCCTTTTTGTCCACTAGGGGAATAAAGTTGCAAGCATTTTTCTTAAGCTCAGACTGGATTGATTTATTGAGGAAACAAAAGGAAGATGCTTAAACAGTTACAGTATAAAACACGTAAGGCAAAAATGACTCAAAGACATCAAGGTTTATGTACATTCAAAATTTTATTAATGGGATAGTGAGTGTAGAAAGCTTATTCTCAGTCTAAGCAAATGAGTCTTTTTGGCTAAACAGAAAAGTCACTGAACAACCGAGGGAGGAAATAAAAGCCTTAATTTTTACCAAATATTAAACATTCACCTGATTAAGCACTTCATGGTGTATATGTCTGTACTGTACATATGACTAAGACAAAGTGTGATGATGTGTTGTGTGCATTTTGGTGATATAACCGCACAATATGCATTTCACATTCATGTTGATTGTGGGATTGGCTTTGACCTAAATAAGGGGAGGACCGCAGTGTCTTTCCATTTACTAATCTGAGATATGTTCTTCCACCCAAACATCAGAGGGTAATCATTTTAGCGATGATGCTTAATGAATCGGGCCCACATTAATTCCACATAGTTTTGCCTCCACTCTGGGAGCAGGGGGCCTGACACTTCATTAAAACATTAGGACTTTACAAAAAATAGGTAAGCAAAGGGAGGGCCACAACTCAACACGCTGTACATGTATAGACAGTAAATATAGAAAAATAGAATACGTGAAATATGGTAAAGGAAGTGTGTGTGGAAAGCGAACACCCATGTCCTAATCAAATAATCTCACATCCTGTAAAGGGTCTGGAAATTCTAGAACAGGGAAGTGTGAGATTTTTAAAGAATCTAACATGACAGTTGAATCAGGAGACCAAGATGGGGAATTCCAAAATGTTGAAATTCAAATATTTACAGATAAGATGGAAGGTGTAATTACATTTAAAAGTAGAGGGAAATAGACGCTAAACATCCACCTCTATCCCAAAGTTAGACTTATATCCTTATTCCAATTCAAAGTCAGTGAAAAGAGACAGGGAATAAACATAGGAGCAGTAATATTGGTCATAGTAAGACTTTCAAAATGAAACTCAGAGTGCATAGAACGCAAACAGTAACACAATTGACTTCCTTTCGGATACTTTTACACGTCATAATATATTACATATAGTAGAACTTTCTGCCCATGCAGCTAACAGTGAGGCATGGCTATTAATGTAAATAGCAAAGATTTAGTTAAAGCATGTCCGTGACGATAAAGCAGATCCTAAATATTCTTTTTTTTCTCCTTCATATCACAAGATCACAAAGAAGACACTAAGAAATATACAATCTTGCTAAAACGTCTAATAGGAGGGCAACTCCCACAAGTTCAGCTGAGGACCTCAAAACACATTTGACTGTTTCTGTCATCAATTTTGCCATGCACTACAGATACTAACAGCTAATCTCTGTCAGGATATATTACACACACATTACAAAATAAACGAACAAAAAAAATCTGAAAACTAAACATTCAGTATTTTTCAGCTTTTACATATTCCGATATATTTTTTCAGATTTTTTTGAAAAACTAACCTGAAACGCTTGGACTTTAATCCTGCAGAGGCGCTTAGAGAGCCCCTCCTCCCGGCGCTAGCTCTTAAGAGCTATGTTATGTCACCAAACAGCACAGCTGTCTGAGAAAGGGCAAGCGGGAGTGCATGAGCGAGGTGAGGAAAATGAGGGCAGAGGATGAGAAATGACAGAGCGGGAGGTGGCTTGAAATTTTTGAGTTGTGAGCATGTGACGGCAAGGAAGGTCTGTGCTCTGGATAGATTATTCGATATAAACAGTAGACACTGTGTTGCTTCTGTACAGACACTTGCGTTTCCTCAGTGATTGGCTAGTCTGCAGGTGAACCAGGGAACCCTTGTCTAACCAACCAAAAGGTAAATTAATGTTTTATGCGCTGCACTCAATCAAGGGATTAGGGGTTAAGAAGGCTTTGTTTCATTCCAGAGCCATGTCACTTCCTTTCTTTCGTCAAACCCCTCAATACAGAACACACTGTGCAAAATCTCCATAGCTTTCGAACGGGATAAAAATCAGACTTTGCAATACTATTTACAGCTATCCATTTGTCCATTACATTGTAAAGCAATTATAAGGGAAGGGACATGGAAACCAAATGAAATGAGGCCCACAGAGATACAGTACAAGCAAGACATTGGGGTAAGCCTAAAGAAATTACTGAGAGCAACTCATTAGTTCTGCATCTGCTCAAAGAACTTGTAGGTGGGGTTCTCATAGCCGTTCTGTTGCATCTTGGTGAGATGGCGCTCTTCTGGCGTCACGGCTGGGCCAACCTGCAAACAAATAGTGATGCAATCTCTCATGATCTCTGATGCAGATATACAGTATATATATATACACAGTATACATATATACACAGTATACAGTATATATATATACACAGTATATATATATATATATACATACACAGTGTATATATATATATATACATACACA
>JAOEHI010000014.1:355001-383158 GCA_025447815.1 Percopsis transmontana
TTGGTCCGGCCAGAGGAGACAAACTGCTACAGATCCTTCACCACCATATTCTTAACCATCCCCCCCCCCCCCCCCCCCCAGGCTGGTTTGAAAACAAGATGAATCTCTGTTGAACACAAAGATTCACTTTGTTCAATCCAGTGGTCTGGCAGTAACCATTACCAGAGGAACAGGCAGAAGTGCAACATCTCGGAAAACAGATACTTACTGTTTGCTAGGAATATCACTCTCTCTTGTTTGTTCATGTGAGGTTACTGCTGTGTTCACCAGTGGTTGATGTACTTACCGTGGACTTCTCTCTACCTCCCCTTGCTTGGATTACCAATTACACAGAAAAAGACTTCAATGTTAAACCTGCATGCTCCTAAAACGTTTTGAAGGAGGGTTGTGCGGTACACAGGGCATAGTGGGGACAGTGGCTCCGTTGACAGGACAAACATGAGAAGAATCACGATGAATCAGGCTATGGTATTTTAGGAAAGGCACAGAGCCAGGGGAGAAGTGATAACACACCGGGGAATGAGGGAGAGCTGTGATGCTCGGCCTTGGCCCCAGGATGTCATAAACCCCCTTGTGAATGTGCCCTCTGTTCTGGACGTGACACACAAACACACACGTGCAGACGGCCATGAGCTCCGAGCTCCATGTAAAGCCTCAGCCACGTGTTGGTCAACCAACTGCTCCTTTCCGACTCCTCATCTGCCCTTTTTCCTGTCAAACAACTAAAGGTTGTATGGGGCAGCACACACATAACGAGCAGTAAGGATCACACAGCACACCCACCTACTGAGTGAGTCAGAATTTGCTGTCTAAAGGGGAAAACGGTGTGGACAGTTCTAATGGAAAAACCACAGTAATGTGGGAAATTAAGTTCAGGTGTGTGCATACGTGTGTCTGTGGGTGCGCATGTGTGTGTCCCTTAACATTCACTGTCCCTTGCAGCCAAATGTGCCACGGCATTAATCAGCTCTCCTAACAAGCTAGCAGCCTTCAGCTGCCCACAGACAGGTTATAATGAGAACCCCATGCATGATGCATCTGTTGCTGAGATGATAAATACGCAAACAGAATAGCAGAGCATTGATTAAAGACCATCTGTTGCCCCCAACAGAGCACATACTGAATCCACGTATCTATCCAACAACAAACAGCAATCAGTTCATCTTATATCCCCATGTCTATGATTCTGTTCAGTTGATTTTATGTGTCAGTATGATTTTATCTGCAGGGCACTAGATGCATCAATTTGCCCAGCAGACAACTCCAGAACTCCATATTTCCCCAGATAGTAGGCGCAAAGCCTCGCTCAGATGAGCTATAGGCAGCAGAGTGGGTCCATACTGCCTGACACCTGACAACACCATCCCCTTTCTCAAACACCCCCTCTCTCACAAGCATTTTTCTCCCTGCCTGGATTCTGGCATTTCCTGGTTAGGTTTTGGTCAAGTTTAGGCATTAAACTTCTTATCTCTTTAAGGTTATGGTTTGGTAAAGGGTTACGTTAATGTTAAATTAGATTTAGGTTGGGATAAGATCATTATTTAACTTGATGAACTCACAAACATGGCTCCCAATGATGTTCAATAAATAATATTACTTTCCTTTCACAGCTTCAAAATTGAATAACTGTATTTCACTTTGAGAATTTAATTCTCCTTTTTTTCTACCTTTTACACGTTTATACCAGTAAAGTGTAATAAGATTCCAGCAAGTAGGCTGTTTACTGCTGCTGAGATCGGAAGCACAGAGCTCGACTCACAGATGACATTTGATTACCGTATCTGAGGTTTCAAGGAAATAATGTAATTCCACCCTTCCTTCGCAATATTTGATATTGAGATGCTGTTTTAATTCACTTTTTCTTATAATTTCATTTCAGAAGTCATCCAAAGAATATTGATACTTAACATACACGGCCATCTAGAAAATATTTCTGCACTAATGCACCTAGAAGCTGTCAGTTTACAACCAAAGGCATGACATTCTAGGGGGATGTAACATGTTTTAATTGGGTAGGAGCCTTAACAGCTCCAATCAAAAGAAGTCCAAGGTAATAGATCTCCTTCCTAATGCAGTCACTTTCTTTTACTTCAGTAAAGCCATGCCAGATCTTAGACCAAGCACATGAAAGAAGGCAGAATAAATCTGTCAACATTAGGTTCCCCCCAATCTTTCCTGATGCAAAGGTTTCTAAGAGGATGTCAGAACCTGAAAATTGGCTTGACGGTTATGCCAAATCAGAGAGTGAATCAGCCAAACGTTAGAAGCTGATATTCCAATTAAGCTCTGCGATGGGAATTGCAACCATGCAGAGCCTTATTACCAGTAAATGTGGAGCTATAGCTAGCGGCAATTGTAATGAGGTATGGGAATCACTAAGCAAAATAAAATTACAGCCTCTTTCGCTCTCCTCTGCATCCTATAATTACCTGGAATGTTATATCATTCTTTTGAAACACATTTTGAAACAATTCCCTGTAGATTTTAATACAATTGTGTCCGTCACTCCCACAGACACGAGTGCAGTCACACTGCTCCTTGTGACCCCAGAAGCCCCAATACCCTGAGCTGAGCTGCGCAGCACTAGGATAAGAGGCATGCCAGGCCTCTAATGGCCTCTGACCCTACAGGACAGCAGCTTTTAAACATGCCTCAGAAAAAAAAGGAGGGTTCATAACTTGCCGTCTGTTTCATTACAGAGTGAGGGTGGTTCGTCTACCACAGGCCAACGTCAGTACAAGCCTCCATGGAAAATGTGAGTGTTGTTGTACAGTCAGGAGTACAGTAGTAATGGGTTGGTTCAACACAGGCCAAGAAGAGACCCCCTAAAGATTTCTATTGTTCAAAACAGGGTCCTGAGATGCTTATTTTGCTTGAACTACCACCCACATTTTAAAGCACACACACAGAATTGAGAGGGGGCTAATTCACCCGCATAAACCAGCACAGCCTTGTAAAATACAGCCCATTAAAAGCACACGCATACAAATCACAGACATGCGCACGCGCACACAGACCCCCCCCCCTGTATACGCCCATATAAACTTGGGTATCCCGCCTGTCACTTTTGACAAGCTGTGTTTATCCTGTCTGTCCGACCACATCTACTGGAGCTACTGTTTCAGCCTGTATGATCGTACACCAGCGGTGAGCCACGCTTAGCCAGCATGCAGGTCACACACCAAAGCCTAACCTCACTCACTCACTCATTTGCAGACATGTGCACAGACCTGTATAAACATGTGCTCCTGTTTTAATTTCGTCCCCTTTAGCTTTGAAGTCATTTCAGCTTCTCATTACTGCCGTGCTGCCCATTGAATTTGTTTCAAACAGCAGACTACAAATTGGGGTTTGTGACCATCCTAGAGAGCCTGTAGGCTCCTATAGTCTATGAAGCAGAGACATAGGCTATGTCAGTGGGTACAATACATTGCTTTAAGACAGACCACCATTCAGAATAACAGATTAACTCTTTTGCACAGCTAGATTTAAAAATAGTTGCTAAACTTGAGAAAACAACTAATAAATAATGGAAGAGAATAACACAGCACACGTCTGTTTTTTGGGGTTTTTTTTACTTACAGAGGCCACACTTGCCCGAGGTTATTAAGTTTTCATTCATAACATTGGCGGAGAGCTCTGAAGGTCCCCCAGATGCACACTGCACTCCCCCCGCAATGAGCCCCCTCCACGTAAACAGAAATGTCGTTCACCAAAATCCAGCCCCAAAGATAGGACACAGTATAAAATACAGTATAAAGACCAAATAATCATGGCAATAACGTAAAACAGTTTATGCCAGTAAGAATGGCTACTCCAAACCGCAAATATTACGAAATGCAGAGATTTACTTCAAGATCTAATGATTCTTGGATGCAATAGGGTTAATCGTGAAAAACTTTAATTTGGGCCTTTCGCCAGTCCTACCTTCATAACCTAAGCAGAAGCAGAGCTGGACAAACAGCAGTACCAGCGGCCAGATGTCCATATTCAGACCCGACGCTCTTCAACATGTGAAAGTAGCATACAGGAAAACTTCCAGCGCATTCCTACTTTGCAAAGGCCCGCCTCTTGCTCCAGAAAGACGAGATGGTTTTCCTAATACAGTGGGGCCTGGCCAGCATGTGCCGGTAGCCTACATGGCACTTTATACAGGAAAGACTTATATGAGAGATTGTTAACGATTTCATGTGATTTTCGCTATGCTAGTCTACTCCAGGGGTTATTCGGTCTCACACACACAAGAAAATGTTGAGTGAGAGTAGCCTACAGGGTTGGTGAAACTGTGGGAGATGGATTACTGTTTTATTTTGGCCTTCACAAGCGTCTTCAAAGGCTCCACACCTACCCTCTGTATTCTGTTTGGGAGCGAGTCTACACATGAAGCTGTTGAAATGCACCTTGTCTTCACAGGAGGCAGGAAAGGAAGGCATGTGTTGAATTAGGCGCTTGATAAGGCTGCTGCCTGTTCAAACAGTGTGTGTTCTGGGGTCAAACGAGGGCAAAGTAACCCAACAGTTTACCGTCTATTGTTTGCCTGGAAGATGAACTTTGTCATGGTAAGTAAATCCAATTAAGGCACAGGGATTCGTGGTTATAAGCCTGTTGCTTTGTTTTATTTCAATTTTGCTTACTTATGATCTTACATTTGCAATAGGTACAGTGAATGTATTTTCAGACAGCATGTATTCTAAGGACCCTAGATACAGTCTAATTGAATAACTGCAGAGGCACTTTACTAAGGTGGTGAATAAAATATATTACACTTGCCGTTATGTGCTTTACAATAAAAGATAAAAATATGTATAATAGAACATTTAAAGACAGGTCAAAAACAAGTCCAGTAAATAAAAATATTATAAGGTGCTGTTATATTTTATACATTTAAATTTAATATACCAGTATATAACGTTTTTCTTGGGAAAATAAGTGCATATTGTCCAAAATCACACAGTAGTAGATATAAATAACATTCACTCATTTATTTGAATTGCATTTTTATTTTAGGCCTTTGACTGGAACATGAATGGACTTTGACAGGACACAGCAGGTGATGGACAAATGAATGTACAGTATTGATGTAAACAAACAAATGCCATCAATTAGTCTAGCACTGTGCCTCTGAAAACTGCACTAGAGAAAAGCACAATGTCATCTTTGAGCATTTAAAGTGGTAGAGTGTAAGATTATAAAACATCATAAAAACCTCCTGATGGGTATTTCCATAAGTAGGGTAAACATGTGTAATACCTGAGCAGAATGCACATTTAGCCTCCAAATCACTATGAAATCCCTCACTTAAGAATTACAAATCGGCCCTATTTTTGTGTAAAGACATGTATTTATGGAGTTAACTTGTATAGTTTCCTCCTGATCTCAGCATTTATTTCATCATTGTAGCCTCTGTTGGGCTCTGACAAGTCAGTAAATTTTTATAATGTAGTCCTTAAAGGTCCAGTGTGTAATATTTCTGAGGCTCTAGTGACAAGCAATATAAGATCAGTGGTGTATAAAGACCTTATATAATAAACCATAATATTTCCATTACCTTTGAATAAGCCATTTCTATCTACATAACCCGGGCACCCCCTCTATGGATGTTCGCCTTGTTGCGTCGCCATGTTTCTACAGTAGCCCAAAGCGGACAAACAGCTCTACAGAGCGCGTTTCATCACTACCTTGAAAGAGAAGCAGCAGAAAAACAAGAAGCAGCAGAAGTAGTTGTACGTTTCTAACTACTAGGTAGTAGCAGAAGTCCTCTCCTTTATTAGAAGTGGAATTTTGGACAAATGGAGGACCACAGCTATTATTTAGTACGAGAGCCGACGGAGGGTGAATCTGCTTCGAAAAAGCGAAAGCATGATGAAGCCAGACGAATACGAGAGCGACTGAGGCAGAAATCACGGGTAAACATCGGTGTTTATCCCTCATTAGAGCCCCAGATGAAAGGCTCTAATGAGGGATAAATGTTTTCAAAGCGATGCCGATGTTGCTTGTTTTCTGCTGGACAGATAAGGTATTCCAACTTTAGCAATGCAAATGAAAACTGTTGTTTGATCATGTTGGCATTAGCTAGAAGCTAGCCACAGACACAGAGAGAAGTGACTTTTCCCTTGTCAGTGGTGTAAAATATGTAGTTGGATTGTTTCATGTAACTTAGTTCTTCTCCCTCGCTGTTTTGTGGCTTTGCTATGTGGGAAGAAATCATAGACTGTATAAATAAATGGAGAAATGTGCCATTTATGTTCGGGAGACAATCAGCTGATTTGTGCGTACTATTGACCGTAAAACAGTAACGTTAGCCTACAGCATAACAGCTCATATCAACCAGCTAAACTTTTACTACCCTGTTAGGAAAAAATATGTAGTTGGATTGTTATTTCGAATGTTGTTCTCCAGCGCTTTGGCTTCGTTTAGTTGACAGAAATGTGTTTTTGTTTGCGTTTGCGTTGCTGTCTCAGACGACAACATCTTTTATCTTACGTCGGCCACCATAGCTTCTCCTTCGTGTTTGCAAAGGGAGGGGTAGGCCGCGAGTGAGCTGTTTGCAATTCGCAACCATCACTACTAGATGTCACTAGAAAATACACACTGGACCTTTAATCCAAAATACATTTCTAAAAGGCTCTGTGTGTCACATGCTAAAATTGGAGAGGGGGATGGAGTACGACTTTGCTTGTCTTCTTATGTCTTGCTCGTTTATGAGAGCCAACCTTACATACAGTACAGTAGTACGGCTTTAAAATGCAGCCGAAGCAGGGGACTAGTGTTCTTTCATTGCAGGTCCAGGTACTGGGGTAATACATTGTTCCAGAACTGTTGGGAGCCCTGGCTGTTGTCGTGCTTCTCCCCGGCACTCCTCTGCTTGGTCTGAGGAGCTGGTCTGGGGGGCTCCTTCTGTTGCTTCCCCTTGCTAACAGGGAGGGCAGCTCTGTGGGACCGGGGCTGTGTGCCTTGCTTCCTTTTAACTGATTTGACCTCTTCATCTTCACTTTCCTCCTCTTCCTCTGCATTGTCTTCTGTTTCCTCCTCTTCGTGTCCTCCTTCCTCCTCCTCCTTTTCCCCTTCTTCTTCCTCCTCCTCCTCCTCCTCCTCCTCCTCCTGTTGGTCTTCTTTAGACAGCTCCTCAGTTTGTTTGGCCTTTGGAGAATTTGTCTTTTCCTCCTCTTCCTCTATTTCCTCTTCTTGCCCCTCCTCTGCCGCATTCTCATGTTCTTCTTGTCTTCCTTCTAGGTCTTCTTTCTCTTCTTTTAGGCCACTTCCTTGCTCTCTCTCTCTATCTTCTTCATCGTCACCAGCCTCCACCTCCTGCCCCGTCCTCCCCTTATCCTCACTACCTTCATCCTTTTCCTCACTTTCTTCTTTGTCACCTTCCTCATTTGCAGTCTCATCATCCTCACCCTCTCCTTCCTCCTCTGCCAACTCATTTTCTTCACTCTCCTTCTCCACTGCATCACTTCTTTCATGGTCCTCTTCACTGTCTTCATTACTTTCCTCCTCCTCTTCCTCATCCTGTCCCTCTCCTTCACTCTCACCTTTTCCCTCCTCATCTTCCTCTGATTTCTCCTCATTCTCACTTTCAGTGGAATCCTCCTCCTCTCCTTCACTTTCTCCCTCTTCTTGGCTTTCTTCTTCTTCATCTTCACTGTCTTTACTCTTTCCAGATTCTTCTTCTTCTTTTTCACTCTCTTTACTGTTGCTGGATCCTTCTTCTTCTTCAGCTTCACTGTCTTTACTCTTTCCAGATTCTTCTTCATCTTCACCGTCTTTACTCTTTCTGGATCCTTCTTCTTCTTCTTCACTCTCTTTACTGTTGCTGGATCCTTCTTCTTCTTCGTCACTGTCTTTACTGTTTCCAGATCCACCTTCTTCTTCACTGTCTTTACTGTTTCCAGATCCACCTTCTTCTTCTTCTTCTTTATTGTTTTTACTCTTTCCGGATCTTTCTTCTTCTTCTTCTTCTTCTTCACTGTCTTTACTCTTTCCAGAGCCTGCTTCTTCTTCACTGTCTTTACTGTTTCTGGATTCTTCTTCTTCACTCTCTTTACTGTTTCCAGATCCACCTTCTTCTTCACTGTCTTTACTCTTACCGGATCCTCCTCCTCCTCCTTCTTCTTCTTCTTCTTCTTCTTCACTGTCTGTACTGTTTCCAGATTCTTCTTCTTCTTCACTGTCTTCACTGTTTCTGGATCCTTCTTCTTCTTCTTCATCACTGTCTTTACTCTTTCCAGAGCCTTCTTCTACTTCACTGTCTGTACTGTTTCCAGATTCTTCTTCTTCTTCACTGTCTTCACTGTTTCCAGATCCTTCTTCATCCTCATCATCACTCTCTTTACTGTTTCCAGATCCTCCCTCATCATCACTGTCTTTACTGTTTTCTTCTTCTTCACTGTTTCCAGACCCTTCTTCTTCACTGTCTTTACTGTTTCCAGATCCTCCTTTTTCTTCTTCACTGTTTTTACTGTTTCCAGATTCTTCATCACTGTCTTTACTCTTTTCAGATTGTTCTTCCTCTTGGGACTTGTTGTAACTCTCCCCACTGTCATCCGATTTCTCACTCTTGCTCTCTGTTGTACTCCCTGATTCTTCTCCACTTTCACTTTCTCCATCATTATCATCATCACCATCACTTACTTCTTCATTGGTACTGTCTCCTTCACTCGACTCTTCTTTACTTTCTTCTTCCTCTGCCGCTCCACTTATCTCAGAGTTACTCTTTCCCTCGTCTGTCTGCTCCACACTCGAGTCATTATGAGTTGTTTCTCCTCCTTTGTCATCCTCCTCTTCATCAGTTGACTCCTCGACTTCATTGCTATATTTGCTCTCCTCCTCTTCATCCTCTTTTTCATTCTCC
This sequence comes from Percopsis transmontana, assembly GCA_025447815.1. Lineage (NCBI taxonomy): Eukaryota > Metazoa > Chordata > Actinopteri > Percopsiformes > Percopsidae > Percopsis > Percopsis transmontana. The sequence continues at coordinate 363,856 of JAOEHI010000014.1, forward strand.
ATTTTTTCTTTGTCACTGTTCCTGTCCTCACTCATGCCCTCGTCTGAAACTTTGCTCGCTTTGTCATCTGAGTTCTCTTCTCCTTGTTCTTCATGCTGCGAACTCTGCTTGCTCTTTCCTTCTGATTGAGATATATCTTCATCCTCTGTTAGAGACCTTTGAACTGGGACACTTTTATCTTTATCTGTCTCTGCCTGACTGATGGACCTATCACCAGCTGCAGTCTGTTGGGAGTTGAAACTGTTCTGAGCTTCCTGTTTTGACTTCCTTTTTCCCAATGGATTCTGAGGTGTCTTGCTTCCTGCTCGCTGGTATGTATTTTCTGCCTCTGTTCTCTCGCTTTCATTGTTTGGATTTGCTTCGGACGTTGCAGACGAGTGTGAGGAGGAAAAAAAGGTTTTAATGACTGCACTCTGCTTCGTGAAGCGTCCCGCTCGACTGGATTTCACCGGGGATGTGGAGGAGGCCATGTCACTGTCAGAGTTGAAGTCCTTTACATTTGTTGTCCTCTCAGTCAGGACCGCCATGGCTGCACCTGCCATCCCCACAGCTGGAAGAAGAGCGGCTGAATCATTGAGAATTTCCCCCAACATTGATTTCTTATCTGTAGTGGTTTCCTGAGAATCCTGCCCGGAGAATGTCAGTCTGTCTTTCGGAGAAAGGAGCTGATCCTTATTCTCCAATTCAGTTCTCCGGGGGGATTTGGTGCCAGTGACTTGAATTACCTCCGTTCGTTTGGTGCTTTGTTGGGCTGTGGATTGACTTGCTACTTTACTGACTTTATTCTGATGTTGGGAAGGTTGTTCAGACATTTCCTCAGGCTTGCTTTTCACCTTCACTGGGCTGGCCCTACAAATATCTTGCACTTGTGCAGATGTAGTTTGCACGCCATTGTTTTCACATCTATCTCCAGCCACCCCTGGCCTGGTCCTTTGTGTTCTTTCTTTTGCTTTCTTTTGTCCTTTTTCTTCAGCACTGTCAACTAATTTCTGTACAGCTTTACCTTTCACTTTTGGAGAGGCAGTCTTGAGAAAGTTTGAATCATTTCTTGCATCCTTACTGCCATCTTTAGCTGGAGTTAACCCAGCTGTTTTATTTTTAACTTTGCCTGTAGTTGATTTGACCCCTTGGATTTTGCCTTTTACAGGTGTATTTTTAGATCTAATGGTTTTAAAACCTTTAGTCTTGGGAGTCCCAGTAGTTTCTGATGACTTGTTTTGAGGAGCTTTAACAGTAACAGATTTTATCCCCTTTTGTGTATTTTTAAACTTTACTGGAGTTGATTTAACTATTGTTTGCTTTTGAACTAAGTCTGTGGTAGATTTAAAAGCAACCTCAGTCACATTTTCTAAGGATGTTTGACAGCTATGTACAGACATGCTTACATCAGATTCTTCACTGTTGACTACTGCTTGACCTTTTACTGTCACAAGTGATTTACTCTCTTTAAGAGAGTCTCCATTAATGGGATCTTCTTCCAATTTTCCTTTCCCTCCGGTTCCGTCCTTCACTTTAATCAGTGTTTGCTGTGCTTGAGTGCTTGGATTAAGCTTTGATACCTTGATCTCAGCTACAGAATGAGTGGTTTCTTTTTGAATGTTGACCATTGGTTGCATTTTTGAATGTTTTTCAGCTTCACTTTTACTAAGCTTGGCCTGCTTGGCGACCTCCTTGCCTTTAGATGCCACCTGTGGGGTTTTAGGACCTTTAGGATTCTTGGGTGGTGAGATGTCACTCTTTACGGAGAAAGAAGAGCTGCGTCCTCTCAGGAGTTCAGTGGGTAGGGCCTTACGATGCGTCTGCTCTATATTCCCATTGGACTGGGTTTGTTCAGCAGACCCCTCTGCTTCTTTAGCGGCCCTCCTAACAGCTCTCCCCTTCTTCTTCACCTAGAAAGAGAGACACCCAAAACAACAAAGAAATGTAGAAAACAATCTTTAAAATTATAAGTGTGACTATACATACATTTGAGACGTATGTGATGGGTGAGTAAACAGAAAAAAGTTTACTTTCCCCATGAGTGCAGGCAAAGCATCTAAAACAGTAATCAGTACTATGCTTTGGATTTCTGCATTCTCAGATTGTTTTCATACACCAAAAGTGCCTTGCTCTAGTTCAGTTAACTCTAGAATACAACATGACAAAGCAATTTGTAAATGTTGGTACACGGTTATCACTGTATTCACATCAAATATGTGCATAGTGGGGAGCCATAACGCGCTATCTTGAGCAAGATGCCTAACCCTTATCTGCTCCATGTAATAGCATCATGTAATTGTAAGTTGCTTTAGATAAAAGCGTCTGCTGAATGATCAAATTGTAAATTGTAATTGTATCAAAACCCTGAAACCATATGTTGGTGGGAGGAAGCAAGAACAATGATTATAACATATGTAGTTCGAGCCTTTGTTTCTATCTAGACTGAAAAGCAAACACTTTACGGTTAAATAGAGGTTGGTGAGGTGTGATGTAAAAGCCAACGGCTCTGTAATTATTGTCAGGGCAACATTTCTACCAACACAAGGCATTTCAAAGCGCACTCATTCTTATTCATTTGAATGTGACAAATTTGTTTCATAAACCGCTCCTGAAATGTTGAGTGAATTATCCTCCTCATTTACAAATAGTCCTGTGTAAGCACATGGGTAAATACACACAAATATTCACACACAAACATGCAGCACCCTACTCCACATAGCAGCTAAGCCACGGAGATCCTGGGCTCCACTGTATTTCACTACAACACAAACCAACATGACTCGTTCATCAGAGGCCTTGGAAATATAGATGACGTAGCATAATTCACTCTAAATCTTACATGTCTGTCTACAGTATGTGTGTGTGTGCGAGGGTTAAGCTAACCAATTTGTTTTTTATCATGAGCAATCCCTTTTCTCTGAATGTCTGTTGAGAGTTATTTACACATTTCCTTGGAATCGCAATTCATTTAAGAAAAATAAAAAAAGCTTAAATTAAAATTGATGGTTCAGGATTTCACCCCAGTCTTTCACCAAATGGAAAATGCTTCTATAAACACACACACACACACACACGCGCGCAGCATGCTGAGCTATGCACATATTCTTGGAAAAGTCATTGAGGCTTCAACATTGCTGCTTCCTGCCCTGGAGTGCACATAGCAAAACAGATTCTAGTGACTGACAGTGATACACACTATGTCTATAACAGGCTATACAAAAACTAAACACAGCAAGCTAACAGCGTCACTATGGTTACCTCATTTGGTGAGGTGGCGTCTGAGATGTTCTCCTCATCTTTAATAAACATTTGTTTTTGAGATTGGAAGCTTTTCACTGGGAAGACAAGAAATGGTGGCACTATGATATGTAGTATGTACTTAATTGTATCTACATTGAGTTCCATCATGAGAACACATGGTAAACCTCAGCTTGGCTGGTTGTTACTTGGCGTTCAAACTGTTTGTACTACGACCCCCGAAAATAAGTGGTTCATAGTTTGTGACCTCCCTCATGCACACACGTGTTCACCAGAAACAAGCATAAACACAGATGAAAAATGTATGAATATTTTGAGATAATTTAGCCTCCCCCGAAAAAAAATCCACTATTAAAATCAATGAAAGAGATTCCTCTAAGCTTTTCAAGTTCCAACTTGTATTATTCACCATACCTTTTTGTGAGGTGGATGATTGTTCCAGAAGGTACTTCTGTTCTTCCCCCCTCTGGTGATTACCAGAGACACGATTGGGGGGTCCCCTGGAGCCCAGGGCCCCCTTAGGGGGGAATTGGGATGTTTTGTTGCTTACAAGCCTTTTGGCAGGTACCTTTGTGGATAGTGGCTTTTTGTCAGTCGTTTTGGGGGATCGGGAAGTGTACCGCGGGGTGGGCTGGGGGGATAATAAGGGAGAGGTCACTTCTTTCAATTTAGATTCAGAGGGGATTGTAGTGACGTTGGAGGAAACTGGGCTTGTGCATTCAGAGAATAGGGCTTGACTTTTTTTGGATCTGGGTGAGGGAGGTGGACTTATGGTGCTCTTGGAATGTGATTTAGGCAACAATGAAAGCATAGTATCAGCTTTTGATAATATTTTGGTGTGTGGGAGATTTCTTGATGCTAGCAAAGAGGTGTTGTAGAAGCCAATGCTAAGAGGAGGGAGGTTTTGGAATATCTCTCCAAACCGTTCCAGAGAACCCTAAAATCACAAAAAGAATTAAATAAAATCCATGCCCATGTAGTGTGACAATTTTGTACGTACCCCACATCATTATTTATTATCGCTACTGCTGAATTCCAATATAGAGGAACACTGCACCCTAGTGAAGGTATGGAAGCACTACAGTCATACTGCAATATAGTCTAGCTCCAGTGTGACCTCAGACCCCATCTAAAGTCCAGTAAAATGTACTTTTACCAAAGTGGTATGTCCTAATGTTTCCAATGTATGTCCCAACGTTACCTTTTCTCTATGCCGGACTCGAGCGAGGGCCCATATTTGGGTTGCAGTTGGCAGTATTCGTGAGATTTGGGGGTCTTGCAAGAGTATTTCTGTGTAACTCAACTCCAAGCGATTCTCTGCAATGTTGCCATCTCCCTCTAGCAATTCTCTTTCACATTCTGGTGGTCGTGGTCTGGCCAGCACCAGCATATGACTACCACCACAGGTTACCTGAGTATGCACAATTAGGATATACTATATAGTAGGTGTGTATATGTGTGTGTGTGTGTGTACACACACACACACACACACACACACACACAGTCATGGAGACCACTGCATATTCTTGTAAATATAATAATATAAATAAATGTATGTATGTATGTATGTATGTATGTAATCTCTCTCTCTCTCATCACAAAGCATCATCACATGCATTGCACTCACGGACTGCACGCTGTACTTCAGGAAGCGTGTGCACAGTGTTGGGTGGAACTGATTGAAGAAGTTCTCCTCCTCTAATCCTAGCTTTCCATAGCGACCATCACCAAACGTGTACAGTAGCCCTCTGCCTATAGTATCAAGAGGTGAATAAATGCATATCAGGTATAATGTCCATGTAGCTACATACAAACTAGATAGGATTTCCAGCCAATTCTAATATATATTAAAAATGAAGGACTAACCCTTTTTTATTAACTACTGATAACTTGTATAAGAGGAGGGAGACACAGAATTTCAGCAACGATGCATATGCATATTAAATACCCCCCCCCAAAAAAAAAAACAATGCTGTATGTGTACCAATGATATTAGATGACCATTGTAGGATATTTGTGTCCTTGTTAGCCTACCTGTGATCACAGCAGTGTGGTTCTCTCCGCAGAGGACGTGGCTGATGTTTCCATTATGGAAGTGCTCTACTGGTTTTGGCAGATCTGCTCCAAACAGAAATGTTCCATGGCCCAGCTGACCATGTTGACCCCGGCCAAACGTATACACATCTTCTTCTAAAAGAGAAGATGTACAGTAAGCATGGTACAGAAGGCAGTTCAGAGATAATTGTGTTAAAACGTTCTTTTCCTCAATGCTACTGTTTGTATCTGTTTCAAAAAGAAGAAAAAACTTCATTCAATACGACAATTTCTAACTGCCATTATTTTGTCAACCTTTGCAACAATCTCTACATGATACCTGTGAGAGCTACAGTATGCTCCCCTCCACAGGACACCTGCAAGACCCGGCCCAGAATGCCTTGCACTTGCTGAGGGACTCTGTGATTGGCCAGTTTCTCTGGGTAGAGACCAAGCCTTCCACTCCGACTCTCACCAAATGTGTACAGGTGTCCTTCCACTGGAAGAGTGCCACAACAACACATAAGAAGATGGTGGGTAATTGTAGGGGTTAAGAGTTAATAAACATTATGTGCCTCATTGAATGTTACATAACCCCCAATAAATCCACTACTCTTTTGATACAAAAAGAGGCCATTGAATTATGTGTTGTCGTGTGCGCGCTACCTGTGACGAATGCAGAGTGGTTGTATCCACAGGACACCCATGCCACCGGTTGCCCAACATCCACCTCTCTGGGCTCTAGTGTGTAGCTCTCCTCCCCAAGACCGATCTGGCCCACTGAGTTATCGCCCCACATGAACAGCCTCCCATCCTCTACAACACAACATAACGGGGACAGCACACGCGAATGCTCGGGTAATTCCATTGTGCCAGAACTACATGCTGACCATACAGCAGAGACACTACTGTGTCAGTGACCGTTGCTTGCCTCTATTATAACCTGTTAAGGCAGCCGAGGTGTTGCACCCTGCAGAAAGCATTTTGATGGGCACATGGTCATAGAAGGGAGGCAGTGGGCGGAATGATGCAGTGTCGTTACAATGACCCAAACCAAGCTGCCCCTTCCGATTACTGCCGGCGCCATATACACTCCCCCGCCCTGAAAATATACAAAATGTAGACTAGTCAGACACATAAGCTGTGTTCTTTCATTACTTCATTACTGAGAAAGCAATACTTTCACAGAGAAAGCAAATATTGCATTATTCTTACAAATATTGCATTATTCTTACAAATATTGTATTATTCTTACAAATATTATGTTATTCTTACACGTGCAGATAACTGTGTGGTCTTTTCCACAGGCTGCGAGCTTCACTTTTTCACACTTTAGTGCTGAAAGTTGAAAAAAGAAAAGGTCACACATGCTCCAAAACAACTGAAATACCAGAATGGAATATTCTGGTATTTCAGTTGTTCAGTTGTTCAGTTGCATTTACTAACCTTTCACAGAGGTAGGCTTGTTGGAAGAAGGCTTTAATCCAAGACCCAGTTGACCCCAACCATTACTGCCAAACATGAACAGTTTACCATTACCTGCAAACAGAGAGTATGGGAGACCTGGGAGTTTGATTTATCTAAGCCAACGTGTTCCACATGTAATGTGTAAATGCCCACCTGTGACAACGGCAGTGTGCTCTCCACCACAGGATATATGCACAGGTTGGTCATTCTTCAGCCAGAATGTGCATGGCACGTTGTCAAAAAGATTGCTCTTTCCAAATGTGAAGATAGCTCCTGTTTCTGATAAAGGGTGGTTTTCATTGATATTATAGCGTATATGCTTTTATGTTCAAATTACATGATTACAATACAGGCTGTTCTCTCTAGTGGCTTCTGGGTAAATCCAAGGCCAACCTGTTGCAAGGTTTCTATCCATTAAGTCGCAGCTAGCCGCAGGCCAGAAATAGCAACGGGTTTAACACTCACACACATGCTCTGATTGCTACTTTAGGTTTGTTCTGAGAAGGTAGGAGCCATCGATAAAACAGACAGCTTCATAATATTCATGGATAAATTGCCCTCACCGGGTATGTCAGCCTCGGTCTGGCCTGTCATCTCGACTCCGTTATCACGCCTCGCATCTCACAGATTTACCGCTCCCCCAACCAAGGTTGTCAGGTGAATGACTGTCAGAGAGGGACTGAACCGGAACAATGACAGGCGGTTCAAATTTAATCCATCCGCAATATAACAATAAATAAAATATACGAAATGCATTTTATGAATGACATTTTGTGGTTGCTAATGTTACGTTACGTGCCACATTAGCCTATTCTGTAATTATTAGGCTGCAGGCTACGTGGAATGTTAGAAAAGCCACGCCCACCGCAAATGGTAGGTATACATGATCGAAGTGAATATCTACGAATAAAAAATTGGATGATTATTGATTAAATTAATTCATCTGAACTTGGGACGCTGCACCTACTTCACTGCCTCTGCAGTCTGCACTTAAAATACCACCCCAATTCCCTCCCTCTTCTATTGTCTAAAAAGGCTACTAGCCTACTACTGAACCTATTCTAGCTCTTGTATAATGTAATTATCTGATCATTACAAATGAACTTGAATTACTTACTAGCCTAAAAAGCCTATTATGTGATGTTTTAAATGGCAAAGCTACCGATTGTATAATGACTGGTGGTGTCACCTGTTCTACATAATACTTTTCATATGATGGTGTATGGTAGAACACGTAGTATAATTTTAGGTCGCTTTGGATAAACGCGTCGATTAAAGAATCATGTAAATAACCCAAAAATGGACAAACTCTGCCTCTGGCCACGCCCCGCAATATATCTCCAGACCCGACCTAGGCCGCCTGTTGTCCCACTGCACGCTGCCTTTCCTTGGAGCGAGTTTTCTTTCTGATGAAAGAGTTACCCAAAATTGCTGCCGTCTGCGTTGTGTGCTGCAATAATGGGAACTAAACTGATCGCTACTTACAGTCCTGTTTTTAAAAATTTGAAACATTTCCAAAACATTCGCGCGTGTAGAATTAGGTACTGGATTTGTCCATAAAACCTACCCACATTTTTTTCAAGTAACAAGCGACCAGCATAATGTAAAGAATGCCTTTCCAGAGACTGTAAACATTAAAGTTTTGTTTGTTTCTCATTTTCCAGCAATGGAGCAGCATTCCTTGGTCCGGTGAATTTAAAGGGTCGCAGTTGTCTCACGCTGAAGAATTTCAGTTCAGATGAAATCAAAACTATGCTATGGGTGTCAGCGGATTTAAAACATCGGATAAAGCAGGAAAAGCAGGTAGGCTACAGTAGGCTAGCCTCCACGTTGAAAATGGGCTTACTGTAATTTGTAATTACTTTGATTTCTGTTTCAGTATCTTCCGCTTCTGCAAGGGAAGTCGATCGCGATGATATTTGAGAAGAGGAGCACCAGAACTAGAATGTCCACTGAAACAGGTGTCAGGTTTAGGTTTGCTCTGGCTGCGTTTCACGTAGTTGAGTTGAGTTGTCTGTGTGCAAGTAAAAAAACAGACAAAAACTTGTCGCACTGTTAATATTAGGCTTTAACATATAAACCTAAATGCTTGTGCTAAAACAGCCCAACAAACATATATTAAATACATTTGCACATAAACAATCACACTTCACACATCGTGAGATCATCCCTGTATATGTAACCTGACCTACCTTATGGGGTCAAAATTGATTCAATAACTCATTGGTTATTTTAACTGTCCATTGTATTATCAAGGCTGGTGTCAGTAGATTAGTATATTACATTTTGTAAAAGATTGCAACATGCATGTTGCATGCTGGTTAGATGTATTCAGTGGCTTCTCTACTTAATGGACCATGTTGCCTGTTCAATGAAGCTCAGTGCTAATACAGGATACAATAGGAATGCTGAAAAGGGACTTTGTGCCTGTCTCTGCCTCTGAACACCCCTTTCTTTGTTTCTTTATGCTATACATTTAAACACATTTAAAACGTTTACAGTGAATATAAAAGAAAGCGTTAGTGGGTTTAATTATAGATATTTCCATTTAAAAATAGATTCAATATAATTCAGTGTGCCAGTGTGACTGATCCCAATTTTGTTGAATGTCTAGGTTTTGCTCTGCTGGGTGGTCACCCCTGTTTCCTTACATCCCAGGACATCCACCTGGGTGTGAATGAGAGCAATGCAGACACAGCTAGGTGAGTTTATTTACAATGTGCTTGTATGTAATAACAAAAATGCTAATTACACATCCAGCATACCAGGTACCTTCGCTGAGAATCAGTATACAAGTAGTTTATCATGTGCCAAAAACATTTTAAAAAACACCACTGAAATGGAATGATGAGCTAAAAGGAAGAAATATCTGTTTAAACTGACAGTTGGAAAATGGAATGATATGAGGCCTTTGAATATGTCCCAGTGTTGGTCTATCTGATACAGTAGCACTTAGTCCCAACCACTACAGTATGTATTTGAACTTGAATGGGGAAGTGACAATTTGTCTGGGATTTGAACTGGAGACTTTCTGGACACAACTTCTCTTAATGTCTCGGCTACTACTGCAGGGTTCTCTCAGGACTCTGTGACATTGTCTTGGCAAGAACATACAGCCAATCCAAGCTAGAAGAGTTGGATAGGGAGGCCTCTATTCCTATCATTAACGGCCTGTCTGACATGTATCACCCTATCCAGATTCTGGCTGACTTCCTCACATTACAGGTACTGCTGCTTCCCTGGATGCTCCTCTTTACAACACCACACTGTGTTGTTTTTACAGTTTCTATCTTGTCTTATGGCTTTAGTGTCCGAACTGCTACAATGTTCTATGTGCAGGAGCATTATGGGTCACTGAATGGACTAACGGTTAGCTGGATCGGAGATGGAAACAATGTCCTCCATTCCTTCATGATGACCGCAGCTAAACTGGGAGTGCATCTCAAGATCGCTACACCTAAGGTTTGCTTCTGTTGAGATGATGTTGTATACTTACCAGTTACATCATCTCACCTACAACCATTTACATGTGGCAGATTATTTTGGGGGGTAAAATACCTTTTAGTTACAGGTCAAGTGTATTACGTATTTTTATTCTCAGGGGTACGAGCCAGAAATTAGTATGATCGAAGAGGCACAGAGACTCTCCAGGCAGGTGAGGTTCTCCCCATATCAGCATATAATCATATTATATTCATTGTGAAATCAGCTAATATGAAGTCATTATTTTTTTTTTCCTAGCATGGGACTAAGTTAGTTCTGACCTCTGACCCCATGGAGGCGGCCCGCGGCAGTGACGTCTTAGTCACTGACACTTGGGTCAGCATGGGACAGGAAAATGAGAAGAAGATGAGGCTAACAGACTTCCATGGATACAAGATTACCATGCAGGTAAACATCATAGTGACGGTGATAGTAATGATGGGAGTGGGGCAAACACCAAAAGTACAGGGTTATAAATACACAGTTTATACATGCTGCAGGCTCTTTGTCACCTTGTTCTGCCTTCTACAGACTGGGAAAGTGGCTAACCCAGACTGGACCTTCCTGCACTGCCTTCCACGTAAACAGGAAGAGGTGGACGATGAGGTGTTCTACTCGACCCGTTCGCTTGTCTTTCCCGAGGCTGAGAACAGGAAGTGGACTATTATGGTGACTGGCCTACAGTAGCTAAAACACAATTCTCCTTATATAGCTAAGTCCAACCAGCCTGCTATGACCATCCTTATCTTTCAAGCTCCACGATTTGTTCTGGGGGGGGACAGGATAGTCTAGTGGTCTAGGTAGTGGTCTAGGTGTTGGAGTACCAGCCAGAAGGTTGTGGGTTCGAGCTGGCCTACCTGTAAGCATCCTTGAGCAAGATGCCTAACCCCCATCTGCTCCATGTAATTGTAAGTCGCTTTGGATAAAAGTGTCTGCTAAATGCCAAATTATAAATTGTTCTGCACCGCCTGAAAATTAGGCAGTGGTTCACCGACCCTGAAAGTGTTTGAACTGAGAGTTCCCAGACTGACATGCAAAGCGAAACAAATCGCTTGTGAGATCAGGATGTTCTCCCAAGGCCATAATACAATTAATATGGGTTTGAATTTGAAATGAATTTGAATCTGTCAAACTGTCTGTTTTTAATATAAGGTGTTTATGCACAGTATCAACACGCTCTTCTCTCACTCTCAACCCAGGGCCTGATGGTGTGCCTGCTGAAGGACTACACTCCACAGACACCAGTGCTCAAGTTTTAACTGTAACGTTACCACACTGCCAAACGGTTATCTTGGCGTGCGGGGACAATATACCAAAACTAAACAGTCTGCCAGTTGTTTACTGTCTGTTTTTACAATTGTCTTGCTCCACTGGGGCTCAACATGAAGAAACCATATTTTTCTTTGTTGGGGTGACAGTGTAAAACCAATAAAGATGTAAGGAGAATTAACCTTATACTGCCTATGCCTGAAACTCTGCCTCGTGTTGATTCCACCTGTACCAGCTAGAACACTAGGCCAAAACGTTTTATTATGTTGAAGTTACATTCAGATAATGTTTTTATATCATGAATTGATCAAGGCGGTTGATGTAGTTTCATGAGGATCAACTTTTTCCACTGTATTTTAAGGCACCCACGTCCCTCCCAGCCCCAGCTGCGGCGCCTCCTAGTCCGACGGGGGCAGACTGGCGAAGGGAGGTGGCCAAGCTAGAATGGGCGAAGCAGCCTGGGAGCACTACTCGAACACTCCCATGAGCAAAGTGAAATTGCGCCATCAAGTGGCCGAATATTACTCCCTTTTCGCAGATTGGCTAGAGAACCGTGATGCATATTATTTGCGGGAAGCTTTGATCTCCTTAGGTGGTCCAGAGGTCTAAAAGTGATGAGACTTCATTTATAACGCTGAGAGCAATGCGGTTTGTGTATTGTATACAGATACACGTGTGTAGATTCCTTTGAAGCACATCTAACGTCTATTAGAAACACAATAGGCACATTTTTCAGCATACTTGTTTAATGTTTAACTAACTAATGCATTTAAAATACATGCGAAATCTACAGCATTATAACGAAAAGGTGACATCAAAAGACAGCGAAATACGCCAAATCCCCCCGTAGACCACCCACAATTTTGAGGGGATCCGCTAGCACTAGGAGAGGCAGAGTTAAAAGTTAGAGGGAGGACGCCATTGCAGCTGGTTGGTTGGCTGTATTTCTGCTGAAGAGGGATAACGATGGCAGGGGGCTTTGGAGTTGTTTTAAATTCAGTAACAAACAGTCACACCGTCGCACTGTAGAGGAATATACATAAGATGGAATGCCTGCCTTTGGAAGGGAGAATGCGCACCCAAAACGCCATTCCAATCGAGGTGAGAAGAAACTTGTGTTTTTGAGGGACAATGGAAAAGTTTTGGCTAACTTAGGCTAATGTTATAGTGGTGGGTTTAGCTAATGCTAGTAGCAAACTGTGGTCATTGTGGGTCTTTTCAGATACAATCTATCTGTAAATCGTATATGTGCAATATGCATTTTCTTTACCACAGTAGGGGGTGTTTTGTAACCTTATTTTTACATTTCTTGTTACTGCTGTTTCCGCAGTCAGGCAAAAACGTACACTTTTACCATACTCAAGAATTTAGTGGGGGGAGTCGTGTGATTTAAAAAAAAAAAAAGGAAGCGTTTTTCAGTTGTCTACCTATGCGACCGTTTACTGTGCTTTATTTGCCGCGGGATGCAGAAGCGTGTGCATGAGGTTATAAGTAATTGCGGCTGCAGTTCCACAATAGCAGCTACCACAAGACAATCATTAGACCCTTATGTCGTGTCACAATATAATATGCTGTATGTTTATGCAAGGGCAAGCCCCTTTTAATGTTATATCATATCACTGTAAAGCATTTTTCTAATCATATATTCGGTCTTACTGTATCTCCTTTCTAGTCTCCTGCTAAGTCTTCACCTCTCTGGAGGTGAAGCCTTTCACCATGAACGGCAGCAGAAACTGCACCACTCTGGGTACTGGTGAGGGTCCGGCAGTCTTTGAGTCCATCTCAATCGTGACCATCACTCTTCTAGCCTGCTTGGGAAACCTTCTTATAGTGGCAACCCTCTATCGAAGGCCATACCTCCTCACGCCCAGCAACAAGTTTGTGTTCAGCCTGACAGCGTCCAACTTGCTGCTGTCGGTACTGGTGCTGCCGTTTGTGGCTGTGAGCTCGGCAAAGAGGGAATGGGTGTTTGGTGTGGTGTGGTGCAACTTCACCGCCCTTCTCTATCTACTCATCAGCTCGGCCAGCATGCTCACGCTGGGGGCTATTGCCATTGACAGGTTAGTGCCAAAACGACATAGGCCTAGATAATGTTTAGTTGAAGGCCATGTGAGTTTAATATAATGGGAACAAGTGAGCGAGTGTTTAAATAATATGACATGTACACGTGTTGTTGTTTTGGAGGTGAGTGAAAATGCCAGCTCTGCTGTCATTATGGGGATTTTCTTTGCCTACATTTGTCTAGGGATTAATAATTTTGAACAGTACAACTCCCACACTCCCACTGCAAATGGGCCACAGTGACTTAGTCTACAGTATATAGTGCAGAACACTTCAGAAAATGTATTAAAGATTCTTGGGAATCTGTGAATCTTTCTCACCACAGTTTTCTAATATAGATATAGTATATACCTACACAGGTCATGTTCTAAGGAAATATATTGGCAGGTTTATGGTTTGGGGTTAGATTTTATTTAAAGCAGAAATCAAGAATTTGCATGCCTTTTTAATTTATTCCGAACCTGACAAACTTCCAAATCGATCCAAAACGTAGATAAAAGTGAACCGTTTAAGTGTTCCACTTCCTTCCCCTTCTGCAGGGTCCCTGCTTGAGTTGAACTGCTTATTGGCCCATAGAAGAGGACTGGTGCTAAGCAGCTTTAAGATGTTTTCTTAATTTGTAAACCTTCCTGCCCCTAAAAGCACGTCCTCTTGGCTGTTGTAAAATAAACAAATAAATACATTAGTTACTACTACTACTACTACTACTACTAATCATGAATTTCTCAGGGGTCAATAAAGTGTTAGCAGGTAAAGATAATGAGCAAAAAGATCTGAAGTCTGTGTAATTACCAAATACCAAAATCAACATTTATAATATAATTGGGATGATATTAAAATATTTTCCAATCATCCTTAACCGAAACCCGTTAGCTATACAGTGGTGGTGAATTGCTGGAGAAGTGCCTATCAAAGCACATATTAGAAATTCTTACACTAAATAATGTTTACATGATTAGGCTCCATTTTGTTTTTCAGGAAGTAAAAAGGATCAAAATTTCAGAGATTACCGATTTTAGATCCAGCTTATTTAACTCAATTCTCAGAGCAACTCGGAAAACGTGCTTTTATTGAGGCCGTTGTGTTTTAGGTCGCTTGGAATTAACATTGAATGCTCTTATACTTTTCTTTTTTTAAGCTGTTCCTATTATTAAGGATCACAAGGGAGTACTCTACATGGCACTAATAGACCAAATGTTGTGTATTAAATATAGCGTAGTGTTTACTGTAGGCAATTGTAGTCAGAATTGCTCTGTTTTTATTTTGGGGAATTTAATGTTAAAGTATTCTTTGTCTGTCCTGGCACCAGGTACTATGCGGTGCTCTATCCTATGATCTACCCCATGAAGATCACTGGGAACCGAGCCGTCGTGGTCATCGCCTACGTGTGGCTGCACTCCCTGGTGGCCTGTCTGCCTCCCCTCTTCGGCTGGTCCTCCTTCGAGTTCGACTGCTTCAAGTGGACCTGTGTGGCGTCTTGGCACAGAGAGCCGGGGTACACGGCCTTCTGGGTCACCTGGTGCAGCCTGCCCTCGCTCCTCGCCATGCTGGGCTGCTACGGCGTCATCTTCCGCGTGGCTCGCATGAAGGCCCGCAAGGTGCACTGCGGGACGGTCGTCGTGGCCCAGGACGACGGCGGCGCCCAGAGGAACGGCCGCAAGAACTCGAGCACCTCCACGTCTTCCAACGGCAGCCGGAGGAGCCTGGTTTACGCCGGGAGTCAGTGCAAGGCCTTCGTCACCATCCTGGTGGTGGTGGGCACCTTCCTGCTCACCTGGGGGCCGTACGTTGCGGCGGTGTGCACCGAGGCGCTGTGGGGGCAGGGGAGCGTGTCTCAGGGCATGGAGACTCTGGTAGCCTGGCTGTCCTTCTGCAGCGCGGTGTGCCACCCGCTCATCTACGGCCTGTGGAACAAGACGGTGAGGAAGGAGCTGCTGGGGATGTGCTTCGGCGACCGCTACTACAGGGAGTCGTTCGCCACGCGGCACAGGGCCTCCCGTCTCTTCAGCATCTCCAACAGGATCACAGGTGAGAGGCGGGGAGCATTTGTCCTAGCCACAGACCCTGGTTGGGATTGGATGTAGCCCTGATGACATGCTGCTGTCATTTATTCTAACAGAATGTTGCTTGCCTACCATGACTGGTGTTAGACCTATTCAGCTATTGACAAATGTATTCTAAGGATGTTTATTTATTTATTTATTTTTTTTAATCTGACTGAATTGGGAAGTGATCATTTAGGACCCTGTTATGTTCTTGCAGATTTGGGCATGTCCCCACACCTCACAGCCATACTGGCTGGTGGGGGCCAGATTGTGGCCCCCGGGAGCAGCACAGGAGACACTGGCTTCAGTTTCACACAGGACTCGTGTAAGTGTCCCCCCTCTAGTGCAGTGGATCCATTGGGGTTAGGGAGAACAAGAGGGGCCGCTTTTGGGGGGGGGGGGTTGTTGTCCTTAGTTTTGTATTGTGTTGCCCTTAGTTTTGTATTGTGTTGCATCATACTCCCACAGCATTGGCTACAGGTGACTAAAAATTCCTGTCTGCCAGCTCATGCCTTTAATGTTATGTCATGCGTAACAAGAGAAATTGCTTCGTTGACACACACACCATTGGCAGGTTTTCATTGGAAAAGTTCTGTACAGTGTTTTAAATTGACTTATTAAGCTACTCTGTTTTTCATATTATTACCTGAGTTTTCTGCCTATTCCCTCCCCTCCTCTGCAGGCACAGACGTGATGCTGCTTGATAACTTTTCCACTGATGGCTCCTCCCAGCCACAGTACCATGCCAACAGTGCTGGGAAGAGGCGGAGCTCTGTCACCTTTGAAGACCAGGTGGAGCATTCCAAAGGTATGTCGTTTACTACCTTTTGGAGAGAACAGTAGACTTGTGTACTGAGACGTGAACATTGGGATACATAAATTAATTAAATAAACATCTAGGTAATGCTTCTGTGTGAAACCGTCATGTTCAGCAGAGACCACTAATACCGGTTTGTCCCTCCTCCTCAGCTGAAGGTATATTCCCAGCCACTGTCCAAGTCCATGCCGAGGTACACACATCTCTGGACAGCTTCGCCTCCTGCCTGGCAAAGGCTATAGAGAGCGACGCCAAGCTCACCATTTTCGGAGAGGAGATGGCACTCTCGGTGGGGCTGCTTTCAGCCAGGGGGACACCAAGGCCCAGATACCTGGACGGCCAGAGACTGAGGCTGGAGAGCATAGATGAAGGCATAGTCAAAGACGACCGCGATGAAGAAGAGCTAGATGCAGAGAAATGATCAGCCCAAGTGTATGTCTATGTTGCCTGTTCATGTATTGGGATTTGCATAGATCTGCTTTGCTATGTTGGCAAACGACATGTTAAGGATTTCTGGTCACCCATGAACACTTTGACACATGGAAGGCAGCCAGTACACACTTATATCATAGTTTGCTGTGTAGTTGGGGTTCATATACATATATGTAGTCCATACTTGAAGTAAAGGGCACATCACTCATTCCACTTTGTTGGACCAACCACACAACAGGAAGAGTGCTTTGCTAGCAATTATGTTTTATGGTAATCTAATATGAAGCCTTAACTACTGTCACTTAAATGGCTTGTCAGTTTTTCAGTTTTATTATATATTTATCATAATTATGTTGTAATTTTTCATAATGTGCATGAATGTGGCATTCATATAATTTGGTACTTGCAGAGACTTATTTTATTTTTAGAAACCTATTATCAGGAGCATTAAAACAAAGAACTAAGTTCATGTGATCATCTCAGATAGGGTTGTTTTACATAGTGTGATTGCACTAGAACATGCCGTGTAATTGAGTGTGACGTGGCTCTCAAAAGGTTTTATGTATAATGCTATTTTTTTTTTTTTTTGAAGAGCAACAGTGTTGTTATCAAGGCCAAGTCCATTTAAGAATATAACAAGATCATGTTATAAAACAAGTCTTGGACCAAGATTTAAGACCAAGATATTTTATTATTTCTTAATTCAGTATGTCAAAGCTATGCTGCTTATTTACATTACAAAACTGTCAGAACTAAAATGTTAAGGGGATATAATTTGATGCTAGTTCTGAATAACAACACTGTAGCTATGAGAAGTCCATAGTACAAGTTTTTTTTTTTTACTCAGTCGGCTTATACAGTTCCCACAGTTATTTAAGGAATATTGGATGTTAAGTACAACAAGTGCAAACTGAACAGTTATTAGCCACTGTTGGTGCTAAAGTCTTACCTCATGTTATACAGTATGGTACTATTTTTGTAAGAAAAACATCAGAAAGGAGTTATGTACTTTTGATTTCCACTATAACGTTTAGTACAAATGTTTGTATTTTTTTATAGTATAGCAATATAATTTTTTTCTACTTATCCCACATTCAATTCTCCACTTTTTCTTTTTCTTGTAGTGAATGTAGGGTGTTTTGGGAGGCCATACTGCGTTATGGGTTTTGCCAACAGCTCCCAAAACAATCGCAATACCAAACCACCTGTCCCACCATTGGTTCCCCTATGAGTTTGGGACAAATTCCTTACCCATTGTGCGGATTTCTATTAAGCCCCGAAGCTGTTTATTCAGCAGAGCACTAAAATCTTCACCAAGAGTCATTACGTAAAGATCACACTGTTCTTTATTTCTGGAATTAATTCATGAGTTCATCCAATTTGAGGTCTACTAAGCAGCCGCGTTGCTAGACCTGAATAGAGAGACAGCTCTGAGAAGCCATTTAATTTATTCTTCCAAATTTGGAGTATTTAATTGACTTAACCAGCTGGGAATAAGAAGCGTATTTTTGTTTCAACAACAAAATAAAGCATACTCAAAGTATGTTTTACTTAAAGTTCTTGTTTACATGCGTAACTGCCAATGCAGTACATAAACATTTGAGTTTTGTGCTACAAAAACAGAAACATCACACCTAACACTGATCAAAGCTTACTTTTTCCTGACAAAATAATATTGCACGTAGCATCCTTACACACCAGTTCACTCTCACTCTTATAATATATATGGACTTCTTACTCTTCCATTCACACATTTCTCACACACAGAAACATCAGTGAGAAAGTCATCTTAAAAAAGGGAAGGGGCTAGAAATTAAACTAAATCTGACAGGGGAGTATTCTACAGTAGGCTTGTACAAATCTGATGTCCAAGTGCTTGAGAGCAGAACAAACGGAAAACGTTAATGAAACATCAGATGGCTACCGCTAGTCCTCATTCTCCTGGCCGGACCCTTCGGAGCGATCGCCTTCCAGACGATCTGGAATGAGATAAGCAGATCCTTAACCCATAACACATTTGAAATAATAAATGTACTGTAATTAACCAATGTATATGTAATGTAGTAAAAGTCTTAGGACATAGTTTCAGTGCATGCAGATAACTGGCACACAATTACTAAGAATTTGCACAAGAGTTAAGGTGTGTGTATATACCTGATCTGATGTGATTGAGGGAGGCTAGCATTCGAAGCATGAAAGAGGCTGGGACTGTGATGGTGTTTCTGGTCTCCTCCAGCATCAGCTCGTTACGAGTTATTACCTTGAAAATGGAGAAAAGCCATAAAGGTGCAGGTATAAAATAGCAGGCAGAGCATAGGGTTTTAAAGAATCCACAGTGTGTGTGGGGTGGGGGGGGGGGGGGGGGGGGTTAAATTAAAACAAAAAATTATAAAAATGATTTTGCCAGGCACCGACAAAAAAAAAAAAATTAAATTATAATAAAAAAAATTTTTAAAAA
>JAOEHI010000014.1:383168-396429 GCA_025447815.1 Percopsis transmontana
GGGGGGGATACATGAAGACGAACATGTATCAAAAGGATTTGGCCAGGCTCCGTCCACTACATATACAGTATATTATCATGAATATATATTTGAAAACATGTAGAGGGGGCAGAATAGTCTAGTGGTGGAAAACTTCTTATTGGACCTTCTATTGGACCTTTTAAGTAAAGCTAAAAGGTCGAGGCAAATTTTCGTATCCACCAAGTGAGCTATAAAATAGACAATGGACACTAACTCCAACTTTAGAGATACTGTTCTTTGCCATACCTCATCAGCAAGGACTCTGTTGAAGGATGCGGATACCTCCAAGGGAGACCATATCTTGATATCATAGTCTATCCCTGACGATGCCAAAACTGAAAGAAAGGACATACAGTACACAAGGTAATTAACAGCATCGCGTCACCCAAGAGGCCCAGACTGGGGGGGGGGGGGTGCACTGCAGTAAGACTCACTGGGGTCGTAGGGGTGTGGCTGTAGACAGTTGACCACATGGTTGTCTGCCTCAAGCAGCATGAGGTGCTCTCCGGTGTGTCTGTCCCAAATGAAGATATGCCCGCAGTCTGACCCACTCATCACAAAGTTGTTGCCCCAGAAACAGGACTCCTTGATCTAAAATTGAAGGAAATAAGACCAATCTCCACGTTAGTCAAATGTTGCGTTGGTTCAGTTTGTGTATTAAACTTGTAGCATCTTGGTCACAGCAGAAAGTATGTCGTGCAGCTAAATCAAGGTGAATAGTCTAGTTGGAGTCTAGTGGGAGTGGGGCAGGGTAGTCCAGTGGTCTAGGTGTTGGACTCCCAGCCAGAAGATCGTGGGTTCAGTTGGCCTACCTTTAAGCATCCTTGAGCCTTGAGCCTTGAGCAAGATGCCTAACCCCCATCTGCTCCATGTAATAGCACCATGTAACTGTAAGTCGCTTTGGATAAAGGCGTCTGCTAAATGACATGAATTGTGATTGTGAATAGATGTACCATTGTCCTGGAGTTGCGGTGGCCCTTGTAGACCATCTTTACTGAGGGTCTTCGGATATTCTGCGTTTCACTCTCTTCCATCTCCCTTCTTTCCTTCCTCCTACGGAACAACTCCTGGATGCGGGCAGCTGCAGAGCGTCTGTGAAGCCAACATATTGGGACCTATATTGATCGCTTAGGCTGCTGTCGGCATCATGCTTTTATCATTCAGGGACATTTTGACTTCCTTGTCCTATTAAGGTAAGCAAGATTCACATTAGCCAACAAAAGTTATTTTCTGCCAAAATTAAATATTGTTCAAAACCAAAAAAAGGAAAAGAAGCTTAAAGCTCTATTAAAACCTCATAGCATCATTCTAAGTAAAAATTCAATAAAAAATTTGATTTATTATCATGAATTGCTTTGTTAATAGGTTAAAAGTTAATAGGTTTATTTTTGTATCATAAGAGAATGAAAGAACGAATAACCTTTTTCTATATTTTATAAATATTATAAATTTTTTTTTTTGCGCTGCTTTTCTTGAGAAAAATAAAACTAATGCCAATACAGTGCATTCCTCATTCTCTAGCGCCCTCTAGTGGACAACATGTTGATCATTCTTGGAATGATGCAGCTCGTGGCTGGTGACAGCACACATGCATGCACACTCAGACAGTCGTGTGTTTGTTATTCGAACGGGAACTGGCCAAACCAACACAAAACCATAATCTTTATAGTGAATACTATAAAAACAAGTTTACTATTGACTGAATATCACACGCTATGCAGGTTAGATGGTTTAGTTGTCACCAGCAAAACTTTACCTGATCATTCTATCTCCTACTGCAGATCCTCTGGTATTAAATCTATGTATAATAAATAATCAATGGCAAGGAATCAGAAAAGGAAATAAGAACACCCACTATTCATAATAATAATAACAATGTCTTTTTCCCCATCACTAAGTATTTGTGGATAGATGAGTGCCCTTTGTAATGTACTGTACAGTATTTGGCCATACCTCTGTCCCTGGGCACCCCTGTACCTCGCTGAGGGGATGAGGATGGGGTCGTCATCGCTGTCATCCGAGTCCTGGTGTCCTCGTGGAGGCTGGTTCTGTCCCGCATTTCCCTCCGGGCCTTCCTCCCCCGTGGGCTCCTCTCTCCTGCAGTCTCCCGATGTGTCCTCCATGCCCTCCGGCTGGCTCCTCTCCAAGGGTGAGGATGAGGTGCCGTCCCCCGCCGAGGAGGCTTTAGCCAGAGCCAGGGCTGGTGCACCGGCCTGGGCGCTAGAGGAGGAACCCTCACACTCGGGGTCTCTTCCGGGGGCTGGCCTGGCCTGGCCCGAGGTCTCTGATGCAGCATGAGGTGCTGGAGCAGGGAAAGACGTGACACGTAAGTAGGGATATGCGCGACTAGTCGATTAAACGTTGCTACCCTCGCTAGTCGGCACCAGAAATACCAGTCGGTTAAACGTGTTATTATTTTATGAATGTACACATTTTAATTGCATATTGACATCATTTGCACTAAAAGGTCAAATGTTGCTTTATCATCTGTTACTAATGTTAACAATGCCAGATAAATAAAAAAAAACGAGGGAAAATTTGTGATTAAATTGTGCCAATTTTTTTTTCCCCCCTACTTTTAGACTAGTCGACTAGTCTCTAAGTTTAAACTTCTGTTTAAACATCAGGAAAGCCCCTGTACACCCATGCAGGTATGGAGTTAAATTGGACTGATGAGGCTGGCAGTGTACTGTAAACACAGAACAGTCTGCATGCTAACTAGAGGCCCAAACAATGGTTACACCATAATGGGACGCACAAAAGAAAAAGCACAACATTGTGCGTCCCATTATGGTCTATTATAGGCGAGGGTATACAACATTTTAATAGTTATGTTGGCCAGGCATTGCATTGCATTACATTACTGTCTGACTTTCCTATGGGAGTTTTGTTGTAATCCCTCAATGCAAATGCAGTTTGCTGACCTCAGCGAATTTGTCCAAAAACAGGCCTTATCAGCCAAAACAACTCAAAACACTTGTTTTGTGTGGTTTCCAGGGGCTTTAGCAATACTCTCTGCCAAGGCTTGGTTATATTTCTCATTGGGCCACTTATTTTCTCACTCAGCTCTGATGTGGAGCCGTCAGCTGACAGGTTCTCTCTGCTCTGTACTGCTGCAGGGTCGCTGGTTTTGGGTCCCCCGTTGCCTCTGGAGCCGGGAGTTCTGCTACTCCTGTGGAGGGAGCAGAATAGGAGATAAAAACACTAAATACACACTGCCTTTGTTGTGTTACTGATAATGTATTAAAAAGGATCTAATGGCTTAAACATACCGACAGTGCACAACACTACAGAAAATATACAGATTATAGTATGCCAGAAGATTTGTTTTACTGTACATGTAGGTGTAACACTTTAATAAGTGACTTTCCATCTGAGAGCACAACTGTAGTTACATTAGCTCCCATCCCAAGTAACTACAGTATATAAAGAACTTCTAATATAGATTATCTTACGCTAAAAAGCTAGGCTGATTGAGACCTGGGCTTTTTCAGACCGCTGTGATCCCATAACAACCTAAGTGCTCACCACTCGTCTGTGAAGTCCAGTTTGATGGTGCTGGTGGTGGTTCCCTCTGAGCTGTAGTGTAGACTCAGGACGGGCTCTGCTGTGCCAGGTCGACCCACGCCAGACCCAGTATTGGTGGCGGAACTGGTGCCACTGGGCGCCCCAGAACCACTCGCTGGTACCGACTCCTTCCCAACAGGGACAGAAGTCACTGAATCAGGTCCACCTAAGAAAGGGTGAGAGGTTGGAAATGTTAGATTAATTTTTATAGTGTTTACCCACGCTTAACATTTTTTGATAATCTAACTAAGCAGACATGAGTCCCCTGTCAATCACATTGAATTATGGTTTTTATACAATACAATGGGAACATGCAATCTTGTAATTGCATCACATCCCATTGGCTAAGATGCAGAAACATGCAATTCACGCTGACGGGTTTGACAAATGTACACACTGACATGACAAACATCTCAATGAGACAGGTGTAACGGTAAAGGGAACTAAAACAACACACACCAGACCGTGAAGGTAACATTTTACCTGCTTATAACGGCTTTAACGCAGCTAGGCTAGTCTGAACAGACCATCAGAGGCTGGAGATGGCTTTAGTTTTGAGACCCAGAGTGGCAGTGTTTCAAGTGGCTTTTGACTTATAGAAAAGGTTGATATTTGCTATCAACCAATATCACCACAAACATAACAATGAGGTATAAGGCACAATTGTATAGTGAGGGAGAGCTGAAGGAAAATGCTGGTTTCATTTGCAGGACAAACAGAATAAGCAATATTAGTGGGTACAGCCAATTTTATCTAAAGAAACAAGGCAGCATAGAATTGTTAGAAGCACTCTATACCATGCTTCATTGCATGCGGATAGAAGATGACATAAGCGCATCCCACATGGAAGGAAGGATGGAGGGAAACAAAAAGAAAGATATAGAAGGGGGGACTGGCTGACGCACCCTGCTGTTCGTCCAGAGTCATGGATCCCAGCTGTTTGTTTACCACAGACGAGGGGGAATCTGGAATACAAATGAGACATCGGCACAGAAGCCAGAGGTCAAACCACAGGGCTTACGTAGTCAGACTCAGGGGTTAACATTCAGGGGTTAAAGGTAAACTTTTAGGTTTAAAAAAAAAAAAAAAGGGCCCAGGGGCAGGCAGGAAGTCAAAGTCAGTCAAAACTTCCTGTTGGTGCAGTGAAAATCGCAACAAGCCCATTTAATGTAAATCCAATGTTACTCTGTATGATGAGGTTGGATATTATAAAATTGGATTTACACCAGGGGTGTTCAGGCCTTGGTTAATATCTATCAAAAAAACAAAACACAAAAACAACCTGCCGAAACCAGTATACAGAGTACTACAGTGAATCATGCACACGGTCAGTTATAACGATCCTTCTAATCTACAACAGTAGTAAAATGGACATTCACCACAAAAAACCTTTAATGAAATCCACTCATTGTGCCTCTACCGCACCATCAAAAGTGGGTCAAGAATGATTAAAGCCAGGGGGGTTGGTGCCACTCCGATCAGGGAGAGGAAACTCAAGCAGCAGACATAGTGAAACACTGAGAGCACTCGTGGGTTAGGGAATGAGCATGTAACAGAATAACAGGTTAATAATGTGCAGGAGGTGTAAGCTAACCATGCTCTGTTAAAAAGGTATACCAAGATTTCCACCTCAATATAACCTGTAGTTGACCCTATGGGCGCAAATAAACAATTTCTGCAGTTAACCTCTATACGATTTATACCCAATTGACTTTGTTACTGTCACCTCGGTTAGCCTGTAGAAATAAAGAGCTAAGTTAGGTGTGGTCAGAAAGCAGCGCGCCAAACAGCCCGGTGTGGGCGGAGTCAGCGTTGTGTGGGCGGAGTCCGTGCTGTGTGGGCGGAGTCGTTTGGATTGAGGGGAGCTCTCGCTCGCTTGTACTTGGTATACCTTTAAGAAGCGATACACTCGTTGCGATAGGGAGACAGGTGTGACGGGGGCTGTGGCAGGGGGGCAGTGAATCATTGGGTGGGGGGGGAGGGGGGGAAGTAACCTGCGCGGAGAGGCCTTTCTGCAGCCACCGGGGCAGGAGCGGCTCTCTGCGGCCGTCTCTCGGAGGTGGAGGGAGCCGCTGCTCGCGCCCCCTGGCCCGGGGGATCAGCCAGCAGGAGAAGCCTCTGCAAACGCCTACACACTAAACTTACTGGCAGCCGGTGGGGGCCGTACTCTGACAGGGGGGCAGGAGGGAGAGAGAGGGAGAGTAAATGCAAGAGGAAGGAGGAAAGAGAGGTGGGCGGGGTAAGGGGGAGGTGGGTGCTGCTTGAGTGGAGTGGCTCCAAGGCGTCCACGCATCTCTGTATACGCTGTATGAGGGTCCCTGTGGTTGTGTGTACCTGACAGGGCAGGGTCTGAGGTGGGTGCAGGCGTGGGGGCGGGGGCGGTAGTGGGGGCCCCGGCCGCGTCCGGCGGACTCCTCTGCTCCGAGTCCAGCGAGAAGGTGAGCGGGGAGGAGGAGGGGCCCGAGGGGCCTGAGGTCTCCACGGACGAGGAGCTGGACGGAGGAGGCGCTGGGACTGTTGAGGAGGACCCCGAGGAGGAGGAGGAGGAGGAGGCGGAGGCAGACTTGGGCATGGCAGCGGTGGAGGCGGGGCCGGCGGGGCCGGCCGCGGCCTCCGTGTCCATGGGCTTTTCAGCGGCGGAGGGCCCCTGGGGGGCGGAGGGGGCCTCCGCCGGGGCCGGGGGGGCAGCGGAGGCCCCCTCTGGACGCAGAGCTGTCCCTGGCGAGGAGAAAACACACAGTCAAGTCTGGTCCAGCAGATGCTTACATGTCTTAGCACTCATACTAGGTGTCACATGCATCTGTGTCAGAACCTGGAGGATTGCATTTCTTCTTGCTTATTTTTCCTAAGAGGTTTATTGTATGTTGTTTATCAGCCATAGCCTAAAGGCTTTCTCTGTACAGATGTGTTCTTGTTCAGTGTTCTATGTTATTGTTGTGAGATGCCAGGTTCCCATCATGGTGAGAAATAATCCATGGATCCATGTATAAGTGCCTTAGCACATGCACATACACATGTACCACACCGCTGTGTAGTCCGAATAGCGCTGGTGTGTTCTGCCGTGTTAAACTAGCATGCAGGACCGGGGGCAGGGGGCAGGGGGCAGGGGGCAGGGGCGTCACCTCTAGGCTGGGTCTGTGGTCGCGTCCCTCGGCTACTCTGAGCCTCGCTGGCCTCCTCGAACCAGCGCGACAGCATGTCTGACATCCTCTGCATCAGGGACACGTTGGGGCTCTGTTCCCCTGAAGGGGCACCGAGACAGCAGCTTAACAACAGTAGTTATTCTTATATACTGTACATTATACTCAATGTTGTTGCAGTTGTTCCCATAATGGGTTGTCAAGAGAATATATTTATAATATTTATTTATTGTTTATTATTTATAATCTAGTCATATCTATTTATAATGATCTCTAATGGGCATACATCTCTAATTGTACCAGTACGTATATATACATACTAGATAGATAGATAGATATAGTATATACGTTTTATAAGATTATTTAGTGCATGATAGTTATAAACCCCATCTTTTTGGAGGAAATGCTTCAAAATATCGACCTTGCAGAGCCACTGAATTATAGTATTATACGATATATATTTTTTTTTTGTTATAAATTGTTTTTGTTGTGCATCTTACTCCATGAGTGTTGACTCCAATATTGGTGTTCTATATTTATGACAGGACTACATACTGCATCTACATTTTTACTATAGTGACAGATCTACCATCGATTTCAGATAAATGATGCTATTTACCATGTGCTTGTCACAGAAGGAAATGATGGTTAATGTATTAACAACACACCTATTGTTAATACATTCATAATAACAGTTATGAATACATTAATAACAGGAACTTCAAAGTACCCTCGCCTTGTCTGTAAAACCCTCACGTCTACAATCCACTATAGTCTGAAGAGCGTCACTTTAAAGTCTGCTGCGGAAAGTTGTGTGAGACGCTAACGAGCTCCCCCCAGACCGAGAAGATGCTTTTCATCACTCATAGCCAGAGCTGTGGGCTAGAGATCATAGCACTGCTGACACGAGCAGACGCCCCAACCCCCAGAGAAGCATCGCTTGTTACTCTACAGTAGAAACTAATGCTTCAGTGTGGGCGAAGCAGGAGCCTGCTCAGACTGGGTGTTCATTTGTCTATGTGTTGTCTGAAGGGTCCGAGGAGAAGGAGGAATTACATTCGACATCGGGGAGAAAACTGCGTACAAGGCAATGTGATCTATTGTGAAGGGTGTGTGTGTGTATGTGTGTGTGTGGGGGTGTTATTTATTGTCCTCATTACCATCCCTCTCCCTCTCGCTTTCTGGTCGAGCTCGAGGCCCTGTGTCAGACCAGTCACCTCGTAAACGGAGACGCTTCACTGGTGGCTGCCTCAACTGAGGAAATAAACACAAACACACACACACACGCGCACACACACACACAATCTGTCAATCATAGCTCGGTTAAAAAATAGCCTTTGCTTATCTCTGTCACCGTCTTCTTTAACACCCCCGCCCCGGCCCCTGTAGACCGCCTCCACTTTCCACTCATACCTCTCCCTGCAGGACGACAGGCTGAGAGCCAGAGACATTGACGGGGTGCGGGGGTTGGGGGTGGAAGATATCAATAGCTCTGCTCAGGAAAAGGTGGCGACGATCTGCATATAGGGTGGGGGGGGTTTGTTGACGTTTAAAGGAGGGAGGAGATAAAAGGGGCAGGGGCCATAAAACCAGGACGAGGAGGGAAAACAGTCAAGATGTGGAGAGCTGGAGTCACAGGTCAAGAGGGACGGAGAGCGCAACGGACATGCAGAAGGGGTCAACCCGAAGTAACGGGACCCTCTCTGGCAGGCCCTGCCGTCGGCTCGGGCTATTTTGGTGAGCAGCGGGACAGCGCCTGCGTCGGCCGCTGTATTTGGAATGGAATGCGCGCGGCGGTCGCAACTAGACACAGCTGAACACACCATGAGGACATCTGAACACTGGCACCATGATCCAGCACATTTCGGAGCCTTACACTCATGGGGGAGGCACACCAATTCATCTGCTAGATGGAAAACACTCATACACAAATAGTGTATGTAGCTTATACACAACATACATACACATAGGCACACAGACATATGACATCGACGCACACATTCATAGTAGAAAAATACAAAAGGAAGATATCCAGACTAGATAGGGGCTTAAAACATACACACATGGAAAATAGATCAAAAAGATATCACCACTTTATCCTAATAGTATTGCCATCGTCCTGAAGCTGTTGCATAGACATTCACGCTATACTATCCCTCTAAACTCCCAGCCTCCTCGCTGCTCTTCCACTCGGTCTTGTCCTGCCTTTTCAGGGTCATTTGCTCCCCGTGCTGCACTGCCCTGCATCAGCCTGCAGAGCACTTAGAGCAGCGCAGGGCCAGAACAAAGACCTTAATAACATCCAATTCTCTTATCTGCGTCTAAAGCCTCTTGGCTGCGTGTGTTTCAACTCTAAGCAAATACACAGGAATGGCAGGCCAACATTTGGCTTCAGCAAGTACATGATATAATACAAAGTGGGGGTCGGGGTCGCAAACTTATTCTGAAATAATCTTTTTATTTATTTGGTTGGTTTATTTGGTTACATATATTTGGTTGTGAACTGTACGGATTGACGCATTATTTCCTAGGCTGCAATAGAAATTGACTACAGAGACATTTCCGGAACTTGTGTTAGTAGTTAGTAGTAACTTAGTGCTATTTGATTCCATTAGTCCGGTCACCTCACCTCCTCCCTCCTCTCCTCAGACGGGCCCTTCAGTTCCCGGGCCTGGTCATCTCTGGGGTTGAACAGGTAGATGTAGTCAGAGGAGTAGCTCACCAGCACCTCCTGGCCGTCTCCGCTGTAGCACAGAGACGTCACACGACACGACTTGTTGGACAGGTGGGCTGGAACGAACCTCACACACATGCCTGTGGTGCCCCGGCCCATGTAGTTCCCTGGTGGGAGAGGGGAAAGAAATGTAGCATTTTAAATCATGAAGAGCTTGAACCTCCTCACAATGAAGAAGCTGTGAAGAAATAGCTGCAGCTCATTTTCTTTCTGCCAAAAAAAGGGCAGATTTCAAACTTAATAGCCTTCTGGTCCACACACACACACACACACAAATATTGATAAATTACCTGTTGCTCTTGTGCCCAGCATGCGTCTATCGTAGATGCGCACGGAGCTGTCAGAGCAGCCCACAGCCAGGTAATAGGGTACCAGGGGAGAGATGGATATAGAGGTTGCTGCCCTTCGACAATTTATCAGAATGTCCTGAAATACACGTGAAAAGAATAGGCTAGTGAAGAGATAGACAGTGGCTTGTGTTTGTCAAACGGTTTAAGAATAATTTGTTGCTGAATTATTCAAAGGAGGTATAATGTCGGTTGCATGTGAAGCTGAGATATATTTAACAATAACACGGGGCAGTTCCTGCAGATACTGGGAATGGCAGTGATTTTAGCTCTGGGACCCAGATTTGATTTAGATTGGCTACTATTCCAACATCAACAGTTTTTGTAGGTGTCACAATTTAAAAATTAAATGATTTGGGTTTATATACTAACATGTGTAAGCCATTTCTCATCAGGCAGGTTGAGCTGAGGTACCACACAGTTGATGTAAAGAAATAGCAGTTCGGGTTAGTTGGGATTCAGAAGCTTACATGGCCTGTTGCTTCTCTGCCTTATCTGACAACTTGAAGCTTACAATTACTGATCTCCCAGCATGAAATAGGAGAGGATGTTGCTCAGTGAGATGTGTGGAGTGAAATAGCAAAAATATTTGTTATTTATATTTAGATGTAATAAACACAAACAGCTTCTGCCACATCCAGCTAATGGAAACACCTTTTCATTCAATTTCATTTTTGTAACATTTCCAAAGTCAACCTAAAATTCCCTTGGGAGTCGGATGAAAAATGTAGGTTTAGCACGGTTAGTCACCAACTGAAAGAAAGAAACATGTTCCAGCTGTGACCATACATCTTTGCAATCTTCTTTAGTGCAACTGGTCTTTGTGCGGAGGTCAAACCATCTGACTGTTCCGTCCTCCCCACATGACAAAAACGTGTACGGATCATTTGGTACCGTCATAATCTGGAAACAAGGTACGAAAAAGACACGTGTTAAAAATGCAGTCTGATTTGCACCATTTTTAGCTAGCTAGCCGGTGGAAGCCGGGTCAGTGACAAATTCTCCTGTCTGGTACCTCATAAGCTGTTCCATAGTGGCAGGTAAACTGACACTGTCTGTTGTACTCAGGGCTCTTGTCAGTGTGGGTGTAGTAAATGATACCATCCCCAGAGCAGGACACAATCTCCTGGTCGTTGGTGTGGGGCATGAACTTAGCACTGAAGATATTGGCCCGGTGACCGGACCGTATTGACTTTTTGACCTGAGGAACAGTAGGAGAATGAAGAATAAACTGGGATGTTAGTAGGGTGTAGCTACAGTGTGTGTTGCTAAGATCTTTTGATTTGACTCTTATTCAAATCAAATAGTCAACAATAATTACATTTTATAATTACGATCTATAATGAATGAATAACTTTCTGTACATCTAAAATAACAGACCTTTCTGTTGTATGGGTTGGTGATGACCAAATTGGTATCATCTGAACCAGAGAGAATGTATTCTCCTGTATCATTCCAGCTAATGGTGTTGACCTGTGGAGGAATTACAATTTATATACTTCCAGAACCTCATTTCTTGTAATGTGGCCTTTACATAGAACTTTAGCTCTTGTAAAAGATGGAATAAATCTCTTTTATTAACTGCTTTGACCAGCTACCCTTAATATGTATGTTTCTCTAACTGCAATCCTTCAAGGACCACAGTGTAGAAAACCTCACTGTGTAAATCAATATTTCATTAACACTACCTACCGATGCTGTCGGCCTCAATTAATTTGTGTGCGACAACCTTATTCAGTGTAGGGCACCTTGCATCATCCCACACTTGCTTTCTACATCATCTTTCTGCATACAACACATTACAATCACACTAGAACTGTAGGAACCCAGTGCCATGTTTCAAGAAGCTTGGGGTAATTTCTGAGAGACCGCAAACCTCCTGGTAAATTAAAGCATACAACAACATACAAGCCAAACTCAGCTCACAATGATCATTTAATGCAGCAATCTTGTCTATTGGAGCTTTAAGACAGACAATGACAGACAACGACAGACAGGCATGGTTATGGGTATGTGCTGGTCTAAATGTGGAATATTGTGTAATGCACAAAAGATTAGATTTGTCTCCGACAAAGTCTAGTTGCCCACCCCAGGGAGTAGAAAGGACGAAGTAGGAATGCTCTGCTGTTTGTCATCACAATGTTAACACCTCATTCAAACAGTCCTCTGGCTGGACATGCCACAAGTATGTAACAATGACATCACCTACTCTAGAAGAGTGGTGTGGAGTGAAGTCAATGAGGAATCAGGACAACTCTGCAAAGATCATGACAGACCGAGAGTTGGACATTAATAAAGAGAGGACCCCAATGTTAAAAACCTCTAAATGCCATAAGTTTGGGGCTTTACATCCAAATTATGTTTTTTGGGGGTTGTTTTTGCTGGCTCTCTAACTGTACCTGAGGGCAAAGACCCGAAAAATGTGTGCCTTTTTCTTGCCTATGAACACCCTTATTGATAGCACTAGGTTTACCCATTCACGGACCGGCCAGAGGTTTTTTTTAGCAGCAGGGACATACAGAAAGCAAATGCAGGAAAAGCAGGGCCTATGAGCATGCTTGTCCAGTTGTCAAAAGCTATAAATCACTCTTCCGGCATAAATATAGTCACATCTGCAAACACAGATAAGAACAACCATATACCTTACTTATTTAAAATAGTTATTATCAAAAGATCATTAAAAAAAATAATAGTTGATTGATTATTTCAAAAGTAATCTTGCGGTACCCCTAAAATGCATTTTACAATTCCCCCTACTGAGAATCACTGATCTAACATGTTAATAACATGTTAATAACATGTTAATAAAAAAAGCATTCCCTAAAACCTCTTACTGAGGCTCAGGCTTAAATAAAGCCCACTGCTGGTGTCAGGGTTCTCCTCAGACTTTCTGTTCTGCTTGTGGCTGCCTCAGTTCTGGTATACTGGCCATGGTGATTGCCTGGGCGAGCAGTGTGACAGAGTGTGCTTCTATCAGCATCAGGTTTCTCAGAGACTTGAGCAGCATGGCACAAGGCCAAGGTTCTTCTCCCCGTAAGAGCCATGGTTTTAAACACAGACTAACAAACAACAAGACAAAAAGACTGAAACGCACGCTACGGGGCACTTACACAGCCATCATGTACATTCAGTGTAGCTTCGAGTTTAAGTTGTTGCACAAATTCTCTTCGACCTGTAAAATATACAAAATGCAAAGTTTAATAGCCCATCATGTCAATTTGCATATATATTTACATATTAGCAGACAAATTTATCTAAAGCAACTTGCAATAAGTACATTTGTCGATAGATGAAACAGCCAGCCGTCAGTCATCATCGGAAACATACTTTTAGAACATGAGCAGTCAGAGCTAGATTAGTTAGAAAATACCTCAGTTGCATAGAGCAGGTCATGAGATAATAGTATAATACAAGGGGTTAGGTTTGTTTTCATTTAATTTTATTTACTTTCC
>JAOEHI010000014.1:399208-411423 GCA_025447815.1 Percopsis transmontana
CCCCCCCCCCCCCCCCCCCCCCCCCCCCCCCCCCCCCCCCCCCCCCCCCCCCCCCCCCCCCCCCCCCCCCAGGCAGACAACACGGTGAGGTGTGAGGGAAAATGGGCGTGGCCTTTCACATACATGCATACTGTAGACAAAACACTAGTACAGACGCAGTAACCAACCTTTTAGAGGGAGAAAGAGATTTCATACGCATACAAATACAACAGCGTCTTGGATGAGAACCATGCACACTCACGTGAGTGGGAGGTGCAAATCCTTTGGTAGGTACAGAGGAGTCATTTTATTCTACATAACGCGGGTCTCCATGGTTACAGATAAAGGCTAAATCTATACCAGGCAGTAGGTGCCATATTACAGCACAAGAACCAACATTTCGGGGAAAAGCTCCTTATTTCTCTTTTAAAAAACGACATTCAAGGACTTTCAGTTATTTTGGCAACACCTACAGTTAGTAAACTGTAAGTGGTCATTTTGTAACCAAACAGCGTAACTGTATGTGTGTGCCACCTATACAGCAGCCCCAAATGATCAGAACTGTAAATAATCCAAGTATTGAGTTTGTTGCTATCCCCCTGTAATGGTGAATAGGGAGGGTTGGCTATAAAGAGCTACCACAAAGAGCCAAGGGAGGAGGGGAAAGGAATAAGGAGGAGTAAGGAATGAGGAGATACCTGTGGCTCCATGGGCCGGTGCATGGCGGGGGCCTCTGACGAGGAGCCACCGTTGGAGGGTTCGGTGGAGCGGGGGGGCAGGGGAGGCTGTTTGGGAGGCGGGGCAGACTGAGGGGAGCCCTGAATGTTCTTGCGGTACCGCTCGTCGGCCTGGGTGCAGGGGGGGGAGACGGAACGGGTCAGAGAGACTGTTGGTGGTTGACGGGGGGTTAGGACTGAGTAACTAGGGTTACTGACAAAGACAAACGAGGAGTAGGGAACCACCTCTAACATCAAGAATTATACAATAATACATATATTTGATACCCTATTTCAGCAGTTTCAATGAGCAAATTGTAATTTGCTTAAAAAGGAGGTGCAACATTTAAAATTCTTTGCAGTAAAATTGGTAATGGTCGTGTCAGTCTGCCCAACACAAGGACTCCAGGCGATTGGACCGTAAACAGACTGCATCTCTAAATTTTGTACTTTTTAAAAATTCAGAAATGGTTCCTCACTCCTAATTATTCTACCGCTTTGTCCTTTATATAAAACACAACCTTCACGATTGACCAACACTGCGCACAGCTAGTCGCCATACAAGTCTTTAACATGCCAGTCGAGAGCAGTCAAGGCAGCTGCACATAAAAGGAGACAGACGAGGTGGACACAAAACGTTCTCACAGAACATGTGTGAACTTCGTTGGATTAGGAGACCAAAAGGGTGATCCTTAGTGAGGCCATAACACGGTGTGCAGGCTAACATTGTGGAGTCTAGCATGTTAGTACGTGCCTCAGCCGTCCACATGCAACATTTGGGACATTTGGGTTAAATGAAATTCCTGTCTTTAGTTTCTTTATAGAACTGAATAGCCACTGACAATTCTCTCAAATGCAGCAGAATATTCACACTGAAGAAACTAAGTTAAAAGGGAAAAATTAGGGGAGAATTATACAACTCTATACGTGTCGAGATCTAAAAGGGGCGATTCACACTTTATTTGTAAGTTCATTGGCACCAATGACACTTTATTTTTGTCCTCACCCCACTTGAAGTGAAAATGAGGATGATTTTAGCGCCTCAAAAGAGATTTAGTAATTAGAAAACACTGCAGAGGCAGGCAACAGTGAGGAATCGATGGAAGAGGTATAATAGCGGAAGATTCTTTTCCATTCAGGATGTTAAAAAAAAGCTGGTGGTTACAAACAAGAGGTTTTCGATTATCAGTGTAACCCTCCATTTGTCATATGTCAGTCCGTAATACCGTTAGCCAACATTAGTTAGCAGCTAACGGTTTATAAAAAAATAAATATATAAAAAAATATATAAAAAAATAAAATATAAAATAAAAGACAGCTGTTTTGTATTATAGTCTGTGGTCAAGGTAAATAAAAAGACTGAAATTATGTCTGAGATTGTATTAAGGCTATTAATGCTTTAAGGAGAAAGGAAAACCTTAATTTGCTGCTCAAACCACCTCGTGTTATGGTCGCTCAGCCTGTGTGAAGACAAGCAAGCTAGAAACAGCAGGCAGCAGAGAGAAGGCGGGGCCGTTAGGAGGGTTCACCTCTCTGACAGGCTCAGGAGTATGACTGACAGACTCAGCAGTCCTATCGGGCGCCGCGCCTTCTGCCTGAGGGGGCTCAGAGTCGTTTGGGGCTTCGGTCTTGGGAGGAATGGGGGTGGGGGTTGAGGGCTGGTCTGCAGGGGCATCATTGGGGTCTGTCGTCTCTGGAAGGGGGGGCTGGCTCTTAGGGATGTCCGCGCTGACCCCCTTAGCGGCCCTTAAAGAGTCGGGGGCCTCTTTTGCTAGAGGGAGGGGACTTTCAAGGACCTGAGCTTGCGGGGTGGCGGCGATTAGGACTCTGTCAGGGGGCCCTGTGGAGGTCTGAGGGGGTTTGGTCAAGTCTTTGGCCTTGTCTTGTTGTTTGCGGTCGTGCTGGAGGGAAAGCAGGTACGCCTGCTCCTGCTGCAGGCGTTTGTGGAGGCGCTCGGCCTTGCGCTGCTCCTCCAGCTCGCGCCACTTGAACTCCTGGTGCAGAGGAGGCGTGGAGCAGTGTTGAGGAGAGGCGGCGGTGTCCGCTGGGGAAACTACAACGCCCTGCCGACGAGCGTTAGCAAGGCCGAAACTATTGTTTTAACTGCTACGTAGATGGACTTTAATGTAGCGTCTTGTTGTGTCAGAGAGCTTTACTATTCTTTAACATTTCTTTTTGTTCATTATTCAAATATTCCTATACCAGGCAGGTCTTAAATATAGTGCTGAACACAATCAATAAAATCAATTAACATTTTTGGTAAGATTTTTCCCCTACATTCAGCCACACAAATGTCATCTTAACTGAGTGATTAAAACCAAGTTATGATTAATAAATATATGGGTACCCTTGAAAAAGTAATTCAACAGAAACACTGACAGAGAGGAAGAAAAATGTGTTAATTGACCTTTTTGTATATTAATTCCTTCTCAAAAAGGTCGAATAATTTTTTTGGGGTAAATGATTCACTTCATATGCAGACGGATGAGTCTAATAAACGAGTATGACTTCTTCTTCCTCACATCCTATTGCCGTTTTCAGCTTTTGTAGTAGCCGTGACGCGCTTTGCCATAAAACCAAATCCATTTGTCAAAGACTACTGCAAGTCAACATCCCAACAATGGGAATAATATAATAGTGGAATATGGGTGAATATTAATAACAGTGGAATAATATTTAGAATATAATATAATGGCCATCTTGTTTCAGGAAGAAACTATTTACCTAAAACTCTTAGCATTGAATCATTTCACACTCAATGTAAATAGATCAGCCTTATCAATTCCACAGATGTGGTGTAGTCTTTTTTTTTTTCGCCCGAGAGAATGTTCACCCATTACATAAATCTCCTCTGTAGGGCTGAGGGAGCATCTGATCAATACAATCAACTGGTGTAGTGACTGGTGGGATTGATAATCTGCAGGCCAGAGTGCTTTAGCGTCGTTTGCTGATCTAGCAGCAACTACAGTAGCAGATACTGGAGAGTGGAAACAAAACCATGGCCATGACAACATATTGGCAAACAAAAATAACCCCTCTGAAGTGTCCAGGGCAGGCCTGACCCATTTTTAATTATTACGTCAGAGCTGAAGAGGCTACCATGATATTATATTATTATATAATGGCTACATAAACATGACAAAAACACAATAGAGCTCTCGTGTTGTACGCCACGCCAAAATATGGCCCGGTTCCAATGCAAGTTCACTTTTTTGCCTAACGGAGCTGGGTCCATGGCAAGGGATACCAGATCATCTGCTTCCAAGTTTTACCTTGTTGCTAGAAAAGTTACAGCTTCCACTTTAAACCGGTTACATAAATCAGCGCACCCGGTGTTATCAGAGAGACAAATACACTAGTTGGAAAATCTAGGCAGACTTGTGTCAAGACGTAATTATGTTTATGTTTATTATTATTTTTAAAAGCCTGTTCATTTAACCCATGGAGAAATCGCCATACAAGTCCATATTTGAGCAAGATGAAGTCAAGCAACCTACGAAGTCACTGGTAGGGTATGGAGAAGGGGTGTGTGTGTGTGTGTGTGTCTCTCACCAGTAGCATGGCCTGCTCTTTGAGCAGCTGTTGCTGCAGCATCTCCAGGTGTCGCTGCTCTTCTTCCAGCTGGCGACGAATGTACTCCTGTCAATCAAAACAGAGCGGCACGCGCGATTGGTGGGAAGCCAGGAAGAGAAAAAAATAAAATGGTGGGCGGGCCTTTTATTCCGCATCTTGTTCTTTTTATTTGTAGCGTTATTGTTACTATTGGATTCCCTATAGACCGAACGCACTGGATGTGGGATAAAGGGCTGCACACTGACCTGCTCACGGTCGTTTCTCCGCTTCTCGTCCTCGGCCCTCCTGCGCTCCTCCTCCTCCTTCCGCCGCCGCTCCATCTCCTCCACGCGCCTCTTCTCCTCCTGCTCGCGCCGGCGCTGCTCCCGCTCCTGTTGCCGCCGCATCTCCCGCTCGCGTCTCTGTTGCTATTGGCGACCAGGGGAGAAACCGCATGAGAATGCTACGGAATCAAATTCATTTAAAAAAAATTTTCCCCTTATTTAAACCTCGACACCAAAAAAAATTTGGTGTCGAGGTTTAAATAAGTCTTTAAATAAGTCTAAATAAATTTTAAATAAGTTTAAATAAGTCTTTAGTCCAGACCCTACTTCCTGTTTACAATCACAACATCTATCCTTATAGTTTATAGATGGATACTAAAGCCACATTTAACATTTATTTTACATTCATTATTTATTTATCACTATTTCTATTTTCTATTCCATTTGTTAATTTACATGATAGCATATAACAATATAAATAATGTACTGTATGTTTATATTTCTGTTTAACCTTTACTCCTAACATCAGAGCGCTTGTTAAATACAAATAACCCCCCCTCCCCCCCACCTCCTCCATCCCATCGCTACCATCCATCCCTGTACCTCCTCCAGGCGCCTCCTCTGCTCCTTCTGCTGCTCGATGCGCTTCTGCCTCTCGGCCAGAAGTTGGCGCTTGTACTCCTCCTGCTCCCGGAGCTGCTGCTCCTGGAGGAGCTGCTGGCGCCGCAGCGCCTCCGACCGCTCCTTGTTCTCCTGCTGGAGGCGGATGAAGTCGCGGCGGAGCGTCGACTCTCCCGGCACGTTGACGATGGAGCTGAGCAGGAAGGGGCGGGGGGGGATGGTTAAACGGTCACGCGGAATGGCAGTTGGAAAACTTGAATGCCCTTAAAAAAGGGGACACTTGTATTCAAATGCCCTTCAACATCTCTGCCCCAGGATCACCGTTTGTGTTTTGAGGAGGTGTGGGAGAGACATGCTGGTTACAAAATGTTGTTTTGGTTTCCAGCGAGAGTGCGTTGCCCTCCCCTACCCACAGAGTGGCTTCAAAACACCAAACAGTCTTCTAAACACAGGCTGGTCTGGGGCTGCAGTGGCCCTTTAACAAATAGTCACTCTCTCCAAACCTGGGCTCTCCTTCCTGTTCAGGAGGGTCCTCCTCTTCCTCTTCACTACCGCTGTACTCGTACTCCGTCTCATCTGCGCGCGCACACACACGCACACACACACACACACACACACACGGTGAGAGGGGGCGAACAACAAAAGAAAGCAAGAAAGGAAGAAAGGGAAGGACGCAGGGATGCAAGGTAGGAAAGAATGGAAAGGAGGAAGGAGGAAAATGGCGGGGCCCACCTTTCTCTCCCCTCTTCTTCTTGGTGCGGTCAATGTGGTCTTTGAGCTGGATGCGGACCTGCCTCTCGTTGGGCTGGTCCCGGATGAAGGGGTGCTTCAGCAGCTGCTCTGTCGGGGGCCGCTGAGTGTAGTTCTTCACCAGACAGTTCTCAATGAAGCCAAAGAACTTCTTGGACCTGGGGAGGGACACAGAGGGTCCATAAAGCAGTTCCGTCTCTGAATAACACTAATCAAGTTCTAATATAACCTAGAAGCTAATGACACATGAAAATAAGACACAGGACACAAAAAGTGTTAACGCCCCTGTACGCCACACATGTGGCGTTACTTTGGTTGAAACTGGGCGGAGCTACGCAGCATGCAGTCAAAAGAACCAATCATAGAGAAGGTGTCAGTTGTCCCGCCCTAACAGGTGCAACGGAACATAGGACAGTGAGGGAGATGTCAATCAAGTGGGGTCTGTTGATGCCCACAGTCCCAAGAAGATGGCCTAATCAGCCATATTAACTCAACACACCTGTATGGGTGGACAGGGGCTTGAATTTTTCACATTTCTTCATTTATGTGGTTAAATGCTTCAGCAATATTGCTTCATTACAACATTAATGTCAATAAACGTAGGGTTTAATTTAAAAGTAGGAGGAGTTAGAGGGAGCCATTTTAGAGGCCCATAACACACTTTAAAGAAGATATACCAACATCCTAAAGAATTGCGCTCCACTTCTAAATTTACCCACCAGCCCTGACAATACTCCCTCCCTTTGTGGCTGGGTGTAATCTCATCTATCTATGTCACACTGAGGTTTATAGGTTTGGACAG
Organism: Percopsis transmontana; assembly: GCA_025447815.1. NCBI lineage: Eukaryota > Metazoa > Chordata > Actinopteri > Percopsiformes > Percopsidae > Percopsis > Percopsis transmontana. The sequence continues at coordinate 405,913 of JAOEHI010000014.1, forward strand.
ACAGCCTTTCGCAGTGTGCGAACCATGAAATCCGTAAAGATGGGTCTCAGGAGAACCAAATTACCACCGTTGCTACACCTGCTGCCAGACGAGGCGATTCACTTTTAGTGGGTTCAATTCTGCTCGTCACACGTGGCTGAATGAATAGGTAGGCAATAATGAACAGGACACAGCAAGCTACTTTTGTAGAGCTATAGTTAGTTTTTAATACTAGATATGCAGACGGTGGCTTTAACGGGCAACAGAAGTCACGCCTGGTAAGCTACAACTCTATAATTTGCTCCGCTTTGCACATCAGTCTGGGAACTCTCAATTTAAATTAGTTTGAGGCTATCCGAGAACCACTAGGTAATCAGCATCCAAGTGGGTCATTCTGATGGTGCCCAACAGCAATTAGCTGTCCGTGTTTAGAAAAACGTGGTTCATGTTCGGACTAGCTGAAGGTGATCCAAATACCCGCTACAGACGATTGTCCTTCTAATTAGTTGTAGGTGGTCAAATATCCTTCTCATGATTTGATTGACACCGATTAACAGTTTTTTTTATATATTTCTAAAGTGGAACAAATCATGGCCCTTGCAAAATCAGGATTGTCTTACCAAGCATTATGGCCATTTAACTTCATAACAGCTTAACATGCCAGCTAGTTCTTCCAGAATGTTCATTGTCTTTTCTCCTTTCTCCCAGACCTATCCAATGCCCATGAACCAATCAGATTTGTTTTATTGGATTTGAACTGGTGGAGTTATAAAACTGAATCCTCCCCCTAAATCCTGATTATAGCTGTAAAAAAAAAAAGAAAAGAAAAAAAGTCTGGCTGGTGTTTTGCTTCTTGCAGTGTGAGCATTGCGGCTCTGTGCTGCGTGCCAGAGCAGGTGTGTCACAGATGCCTTGCTCAGCAGCGAACGCACAGGATGAGTTGCGGATTTGGAACCAGCCTAACACGCTGCAGCCCAGATGAAGGTCATAGACCGGATCAAAACGAGCAAAGAAAAGGGCGTACGCAAAGTACAAACACACTCTTATAAAACCCATAAGGCTAGCCTTTATATTAGCTTCATGACTTCTATATTTTGTCTTTGTAAAACACACAGACGTGTCCTTTAATTTGCTCACCATTTCTTAGACTTCAGCCTTGGCGGCGGGTTCCTTGGAATGAGGAAGAGCGCACGCATCGGGTGCATATCACAAAGGGCTGGAATAAGACACGCGAGTTGGTAAGGTTTCTACACAATGAACGCAACACACAACATGAATGGGAATAACATAATCTGGTGCTTACGAGGTGCTCCTTCAGCCATCTCAATAGCCGTGATCCCACAAGACCACAGATCACTCTGTAAGAGAAGGACATAACAAAAATACAGCTTCATTTCGTGTCGTGTGTAAAAGCCATGGCAACAGGCATCTATACTATGAATAAACAGAAAACAGCAGTAATATAGTGATAGTTAAAATTTTACGAACAACAAAAACAAAAGTAAAATAGCAATAAAACAATACAAATGGAGGAAGGATCTCATTTATGAACTACGAACGGCACACACGAGCACGCATACAGAATCAAGGCCTCCCCATACACAATAAATCTCCTCAACAGGAGTGACAGACAAACCGAGCTTTCTTCAAAGGCAACAAACAGGCCATTGAGGCCTGCTGCGGATGGCTCTTTGTCGCCATAGAGACACTCACTCTGTAGTCGTATGTGGCGTCGGGGTTCTCGTCGCAGGCGATGACTTCGGGCGCCATCCAATATGGCGTCCCGATGAAGGTGTTCCTTCTGCCCACGGTTCGGTCCAGCTGAGCGCTCACGCCAAAGTCCACTGGAGCGAGCGGTAAAAAGTGTTTACTTAAAAACGCACTGAAGACGTTTAGCGCAAACCACTATTATAGTTTTTTTGCCCATAAATATTCCTTGGTCAACTTTATTCCCAGCTGGCGCACGAGGCTTCGCACATCATCGTAGACGTGAGTTGAAATACAATGGAAGCCAATGGAAATTGAAAAGAACCAAACAACCAACCCACACACAAAAAACAACAACAACTTGCATACAGATTTGGTTCATTAAATATCAACAAAGCTCAACATCCTGGACATCAGCATGGGGACACTCCCAGTGTTTATGCCAATGACCAGGCAATTATAAGGCTGAAATCAATCTTGATGACTTTACGTCTTCTCCCAGCCCAGGATATGGGTTGAATGATCTCAGACAAATTACCTTTGAGCCAGATACACAAATAACAATTCAGAGCCACATAAAGCTAGGATGGACCCATTCATGGGATAAAATGGTGAAAATGTAATTTTTGGGATATTTCTATGAACCTCATCATCAGATATGTAATCGGGATGTAAGACGTGAAATATTCCTTTGACCCAAAGCCTTGAGAATAGGAATGAAACATGCCAGAGTGTCTTTATAGTTCATTTATTATGTTATTGCAACCATCACTCACCCAGTTTGACCTCAGCGTTTTCCGTCAGCAGAACGTTCTGGCCTTTGATGTCTCGATGGATGACGTGGTGGGCATGTAGATGGGCCAGGCCCTGAGAAGATGGAGAGAGGGAGAGGGAGAGAGAGAGAGAGAGAGAGAGAGAGAGAGAGAGAGAGAGAGAGAGAGAGAGAGAGAGAGAGAGAGAGAGAGAGAGACTCTTTATAAAAGGACTTGGTGTGGTTCGACGTGAATTCAGTGGAATATAACTGGGGAGGAAGAGAGAAACTTGAGGAAAGGGTGTCTCACCCGCAGGATCTCCCTGGAGATGTAGGCGATCCAGTCCTCCTTCAACTGGTTCCCTTTGGTGTTCTTCACCAGGTCTGTGATGGAGCCAGCGCCACAGAACTCCATCACCAGCTGAACACCACAAACAGCCCAACAAATAAGAAAGACCTCAAGAAAACTCTTGACTATACAGGCTCACCAACTCAAAATATGTTCACACACTAATGTGCGGGGATGAAAAATCCATTTGGGGGCTTATTGAACCAAATCTACCTAAATAATACATCTTGTTTTTTTTTTATCTTGATTGTGTTCCCTTGCTCATCTCAACACGCTGGTCAAGGCTTTGTAGACTGACAATAAATCCCCTCAACAGAGGAATCTTTTTAAAAATTACCATAAATTCTTTCATCAACATTGTAGAACTAGGTTCTGAGAAACAGTGGATCCCACCGGAGGTTAAAAACAGATTCAATTGGTTCATTAAATACAGAATATTTAATCCCAAATGTTAGCGTGTGGACTCATATTGAGGTAATGATGCTATACAGTTAAAAATGCCATACACTACCCAGTTTAGAATCGTTGACTGGCAAATTAACTACATTTCCCAATGGTTGTAAATATGTTAGCTCGTCCTAAAACTAGCTTCAACATCAGCTCAGAAGTCTAATATGTTACTGTAATTAAATATTAATAGAAAGCTATCACTGCAGGATGTAAACCATTATTTTAAAGAAATTCAATTGTTTCAGGGATACATTTCTCAATAAAACATAAAAACTATCCCTTTAGATATAATACATATAATATATAATAAGAATAGTTTACCCAGAGCTGGTCATCGTGTCCTGGTGGGCTTTTCTTGATGAAGGCACCATAGTAGGTGGCTATGTTCCTGTGGTGGGAATATTTTTTAAGCATGTTGATCTCCAGCTTAATTTCCTCCTCTTCATCCTGTACAAACACAACACACACACAGAGAGGGGTATGTTTATCACTTTATTGAATGACACATTACCTTCTTATTTGTTACCGTGTTTTAATATTCAAAATCCTACAGTTACAGTAGAACAACAGCAGAGACTGTGTTGACATACTGTCCATTATCCGTATTTAGCTTTTGGGGAGAGCTGGCTCACAAGAGAGGGCAGAATGCCATCCTAAGCTTTTATGCAAAATGGGTGAAAATGCTGACGCGATTAAAAAGGTACAGTCTTCATTAGTCTTATGGCATGCCCAGAACACCAAATTTACTCTCCAGCTCACCTTTTATATTGAACTGCAACATGACTGCGTTACAGTACAACTTTGCACAAAAGACCACTTGGCTATAGGGGGAGGGGTGGCATGCGCTTTCTCCGCTTCAAACCAAAGTTTCACGGCCATACTAGCCACGCGGCAAAGTCTCCGTGTCCATACTGAAGCGGTTACTCCAGGGGAAAATGCAAACGTCATTGAACTGCGCATGCTCAGGTTGCTAAACACATGACCATATGCAGCTTCTCCGTGTCATTTCCACTTCGGTTGTTTACGGAAACACTTCAGCTCCTCTAAGGCAGGCAGGCAGACAATAAGCTAAAACCTAAAACTCATTTAACTCATAAAAGTAAAGTCGCAAAAGCTGTGGAAAATACGCACTGGGAGACAAGCCAGAGCAATTATTGTGACATATTGGAGCTCTCTAAAACACATTATTTGTCATCTGAGGATGCAGAACAGTTTAGGTATAGCATTTGCATTCTCGTAATTTAACCCTCTCTTGCCAAATAATGCAATTGTACACTTTTTGCATTAGGCTACTTGTTTTGTTAGGTTGTGGATACATATTCTTTGCAATAATAGAAATTATAGCTTGGCCAAGTCAGGATCCGGTGTTATGCACTTTTTCTATTCTCCTGCTAAAGTCCTACTGCTGCCAAAATAGTATAGTCATGTGATCTTGCATGTGGCGTCAGCATTTCTGAAAATCTCAGCTTTCGCTGTCCATACTAGGCAGCGAACCCAGCGTTTTCAGATGTATCCACTTGGTAGAGCGTTTCTGAAAAGCTCCAGTTTCAGTGCTGGAAAACACCGGATTCGTGTGGATGGAAGGTCAAAACAGATGCTTTTTTTTCTCTCCAAAACACAACCAGCAGACGCTTTTGTCCAAAGCGACTTACAATTACATGGAGCAGATAGGGGTTTGGCATCTCGCTCAAGGATGCTTACAGGTAGGCCAACTCTGGGGCTCGAACCCACAACCTTCTGGCTGGGAGTCAACACCCAGACCACTAGACTATCCCGATAGCAACTTCAGTGATTTACTGTGACGTGCTAACTGAACACGCACAGCTAGCAGCCAGCTAGCAGTATGGGCAGTATACAGTATTATAAATTCTCTTATGTGGAGAGACTGTCTTTTCATATGATGAGCGACTCCACACCATACACAAGTGAGATTGAAGAATACTAATATACTAGTACTACGATATGTGCACGTGTGCATGTCTTCCATAGCAAGATGGCGGTTGGCTGTCTGTGCAGGCGGCCCAAGCGCCGCATGCCTCGTTCAAGGGTTGACGTAAGCCTTCCTCCCTCGTCCACCCACACTCCCCAGCTTTCCCTCCCCCAGTCCGCTCTGCCCTGCAGCTGTTGGATTAACACACTCCCCACCGTGAAAGCCTCTCCGCCGCAAGTCACATGGAGGGGGGAATGACAGACAATCAAATGAGTGTGTGTGTGTGTGTGTGTGTGTGTGTGTGTGTGTGTGTGTGTGTGTGTGTGTGTGTGTGTGTGTGTGTGT
>JAOEHI010000014.1:411523-427149 GCA_025447815.1 Percopsis transmontana
GAATTTTGGACAAATGGAGGACCACAGATATTATTTAGCACAAGAGCCGACGGAGGGTGAATCTGCTTAGAAAAAGCAAAAGACGAATACGGGAGAGACGCAGGCAGAGATCACGGGTAAACATCGCTGTGGCTTTTCCCAGGTGGAAGGCTCTAGGGATAAATGTTTTCAAAGTGACACCACAGTTGCCTGTTTTCTGCTGGAAAGGTAAGGTATTCCAACTTTAGAAAACTGTTGTTTGATAGTGTTAGCATTAGCTAGAAGATAGCCACAGACACAGAGAGAAGTGACTTTTCCCTGGGTCAGTGGTGTAAAATATGTAGTTGGATTCAGGGGCGTCAGCTGCGCTGTTAAACATACGGGGCTGAGCCCAGATTCTTCGGGACGTGGCTATATGATGATGGTGTGTGGCGGACCGTGACTGACTCTCGACACTGGGCCATCAGAGTTACCGCAAGCAAAACAAGTTGCCGTATGCACAAATGCACAAATTAACGGTACATTTAGTAAAGCTAAATCTGCACACCTGCTGTACGCGCGCATAGTGCATAGGGCCTAGTAAATGCGAGGGTGAGGTCACGTCACTTCACGTCACGTCTCGTGAACTTCAAACTAAATTTTGCAATATTATTGCGCTCTTCGCAGACCCGCGAGACAGGCTGTGCCATGAACACTATTACATATTCATTCAGACAAGATTTGTGGTGTTGTTGTTGAACTGCACCTAAACTTTGTGTTGCATACATTTAAAATTACATTCGGGGCTAACGTTACATTCAAAACATTCTGAGCTGAAGCCCTGGAAAAATGACCTGGCGACGGTGATGGTTGGATTGTTTCATGTAACTTAGCTCATCTGTTTGTCCAACATTTGCAATAACATGTGGTTTTACTGAATAATTAAGTAAATTTCTTAATATCTCTATATAAAGAAACCTCATTGCTTTAATTGTTACTCTCTGCTGTTTCAGGTGACATCTGTTATCCTACGTCGGCCACCGTAGCTTCTCCTTTGTGTTTGCAAAGGTAGGGGTAGGCCATGAGTGACTGGCTGTTTGCAATTCGCAACCCTCACTGCTAGATGTCACTAGAAATTACACACTGGATCTTTAAGGGGGAGAGGAAGTTTTGTTTTGCTACCGAGCTGATGTTCTTCTGAGTCATTCCAAAAGTTACAAAGGCAGACAGTAAGACAGAAAGACAAACAAAACGCACATGTATACAGTAGGATTTGGTCAACAAAACAGGTTTCGGGTTAAAAATTGCTCCTTTGACTAAAATATTGACTCTTGGCAGAAAAAACATTTTGTAGGCAACTGAGCAATTTTGCAGGCGAAACCACAACAAAGATCATGAGAAATAGGAAACATGAATACAGGAACGATGTATGGATGGGTAAAATTACAAAATACATCGAGGGAGTTTTTTTTCACAATCACACAATAACGCTATTAAATATAATGGACAATCTGAAATACAATATTATACTAGATGGGAGAATAGGGAAGCTAGTCAGAGTAATAGAGAGGTAAGATTAATTATGAGTAAGAGGAATGAAGTAGGTTATGAAAGCAGGATCACTCTGTGATGTACCATGCTAACGTTCCGCTGATTGCGTTTAACTCTCTCCATGTCTGGGGTACTGGCCACAGCTGTGCCTCCTCCCAAATCTTCTTTGTACTGAATCTTTATTAATACAGCACAGAGTATCTTAATTAGATGTTTGTAATAATAATCCTGGGTCCACCAGATCCACCTGCACTTGAGTTAATAATGAGTTATATTTAGTTTCTTAAATAATTTACAGTGAACACATACATAACACAGTAAACTAAATCTTTACCAGCACACAAGCTCTGCACTAAATAACATGTTATGTGTTACGCTAGATTCAAGATTTGGCTGTGGTTAGTTATGCATATAACTTTTTCTTCCAGATTAATCTATTGCACCAGAGGTGAATAGAAAGAGTGACGAACAACAACAAAAAAACAAAATATTATTTGTAAAAGGGTTAAGAAACAGGTTTAGGAGAAAGGCACTAATTGCATTGGTACCGAGCTAAAATTCTTCATATTCTCTTTAGCACGAAGCATTTCAGGAGTGTCCTTTATAGTTGACACTTTGCCTTTTATGCTTTTAAGGTCTGTCTGGTACTGAAGCTACAGGGAAAAGAGCACAAGTGTAATTAAAATGTTTAACAGTGACATAAAGTACAAAAACTCACAAAAACTCACAAAACACCGTCATAAAACAATAAAGTGTTCCCTACTTTACAGCTTGAAGACTAATTAATCATTTTTAGCTTACCTTCTTGGGTAATACACACCACATACTATGGTGCCCCTCAAAGGTCACTAAGTGAAAAGACTTTACTGTGAAAGGTACTTGTGCACTTAGTAATCACTGCCTGCAGACTGGCTATTCGAAACCACTGCTTAGTGGACATGGATCTAACCAAAATTGTCAGAATGTATTCACCAATTTGTGGATTAGTGCTAATATATTTGATTTTTTTCCCACCTCGTGGCCCTTGGGGGCTCTGGAATATACCATCAAACATACAATATAATATCTGCTTAAATCAAATTTAGTTCAGACACCAGACATTCAAGAATGTTGATAAGTATTGAATAGTAACCTGAATAGAAACAAAAGCCATTGAAACCTTAAACCCACTATTTCTAGGAATACCAAGGTTGTGGCACTAAAGTATAGCCCAGAACTACGGATAGGAATGAATGTTGCTAACCTACTGGATACGTGGTTGCTAATGGTAAAGATACAGTGAAAAATGGAAAATAAAGGTCTACTGAGAAGGAGAGTGCTGAGACAACATAGAGTGGAGTTGCAGGGGGGTCCCTCTAGCCACTTCCACAACATAGAGGCTTTTTCTAGTCTGCACTAAACGGCATGCTATCATTCCCTTCCACTGCAGGTACTTACAGTGCTGAAGTTCTTCTGGTTTTCCCGGACTCTCTGCATTTCTGGTGTGTCCAGAACAGGTACATAGTGAGACATCGTCTTCTCAGCCTCTTCCTTGTACTTTTTCTGTAAAACAGGATGAATCATTTGGCGTTCCAAGTATACAATACGTATTTATTGCATAACAACCTGGAATTAAAAAGCAAATGTATTATTTTTATTTTGACAAAAATAAAAAAAAATGCTTTGAGTTCAATTATGCAAACATGAAACATGAAGAATATTCCAAAAGAAAATAGGCTCTGCCTTTGAATTAAAATTGACCAATAGCAGCAGTAAGTAGCACGTCACAACACACCTAGAGGTCATATAATATAAACACTTAAGACAGAAATCTGATTTCTAAACAAATTCCAAGTCTGTATTGACCTGCGGTTTAAATGTAGCCATAGAAAATCTGTCCACAGAATTGAATGAAAATCAATGCTAAATCTTTGACCTATACATGCAGTATAAACTGTACATGAAGGCAGGGAAAAACTGACAAAAACAAAACCTCCTTGGAAGAGGTAGAACTCATGAACTGTATTGTCTCTTTACTGGGGACCCCAGAAGGCTTTTGATACATTAATTTACCTGGCTGACGATGTTCCTCATCTGCTGGGCATGAATAATATCCGGGGTGTCAATGACAGAAGTGTAGCTGGCCCTGTCCATCTCAGCAGTATGCTTGTATTTAGTCTGAAGAACAGAAAACCAGCAGTGTTACGTTCCAGCATGTTTGCCTGTGTGTTTTACCTTTGTCCCTTTCTTTTCCAGTCCATTAATAAATTGTGGAGCCACCCTATGTCTTTCTGTTACCCAATTAATAGAGATTCAAGTGATGATTCAGACTGAATGTGTAATACTCCAAACAGTTTACTCTGGATAATAAAACTTTGTCTAATGTCTTGCAACAACATTAATTTCTGACATTTAGTCAGATCACTAGTCTCCCAGCTAGCAGTGCCTTCAGCGGTCAATCCAACCAAGGTACTATTCTCAATTTAAGTCATGGGAATGCCCCCTATAGCCTATATTTTCACATAAATCTTTTGAAAATTTATAAGCAAAAACTATAATACAATTTTGATTTTATATATTTTACACTGAAATTGAGAAGATTGCAAGTTGCAGTTCAACTTCAAGGGCAGCCTACACTGCTTGATTGTGATAAGGTGCCCTGAAGGATTTTATGGCGATTAGAGGCAATCCAATACTTATGAAATCAAGCAATGATACCCCCAACTCCTTGAGGTATTTTGTTTTTACTAGCCTAGGTATGAGGGGTGGTATGAGTTTATCAAATCGCACGATAATACACCACCTTCCTTTTCAATTCACACGCCTCTTTATCACCTGTATATTTATCAAGGAATTTTTGTCTCTTTGACCCTTCAGCCAAACAGCTTTGACACAAATGATAAATGCTGCCTTACAATAATGTCATTGAATAAAAATGTTAGGCTCATAATTAATCAAACAACTAAAGTGAACATTATAATTCATATATTTTTAACAAATGCAGTTTTATCAACTTCAGTTTTAATTAACATGACAATTTATCAACCAAATTTTAATCAAACAATTTTTATAACTTCCACCCCTCATACCTTGGGACATCTAAAAGTCAATTATTTGTATTTTTTTCAAGATGTGATTTCATTTTTGGCCATGACGAGCTTCCCCCGTCCCTCACAGACCATGACAGGCGGACATGACATTCACCTGAAAAGTAAACGCAAGGGGACATACCTGACTGAGGATATCCGTAGCATTCTTGGCCCTTATGAAGTCTGGCGTGTCTGTAGCCAAGGCCAACATTCCCTTGCCCTTGATCTCTTGCTCCAATGCTTTCTTGTACTCCCTCTGTAAATATAACACGTTAAATAATATCACATGAAATCACAGTAGATTACCAAATGATTGAAATATTTGGTACACACTACCAAATGATTGAAATATTCTAAGAACACAAGAATTGTGTAACACCGAGGAGGGCTGCAAAACCAGGAGGGATAAATAAGGTTAGCCATGGGGGTCAAAATGGAAACTTGGAAGCAGCTTGTGTGTGTACGGTAACTGAAAGACAAAACAGCATTAGTTCAGTGAACAAAGTTAGAAAATGTGTCCATCACACTGGACACAATAGTATCACACCAACAAATAGCCTTTTACATGCAGTTTAAATGCAGAGAATGCTTAGATGATGTGATGGATAGAAGCCACTTCCACGGAAAGTCACTATGATCCCTTTGCAAACAGTCCTACCTCACTCAGGATTTTAGTGGCATTCCTTGCTCTCAAAAGCTCCGGAGTTTCCTCCAGTGCAGTTAGCCCTTTACCCTTCACCCCTTCCTCTAGATCCTTCCTGTATTCTCTCTACAGGGAGGAAGAAAAGACAGACAGCACACAAGCAGGCCAGGCAAAGGCATTCAGACGTCTTGCTTTTCCTTTGAGCTGAAAATCACCAAGCCTCCCAAAAGCTTTTTCAAACGGATTTGAATTCACAAATTAAATTTTTGAATTCATCATATACAGTAATTTACCCTTTTTTCCAAAGCAACTTACAGTGAGCACAATTACAAGTATAAAGGAGTAGGTAGGGGTTAGGCATCTTACTCATGGATGTGTACAGGGATTCCCAACGTGCCGTTGGGAATCAAACTAACTGACTCCGACCACAGAGTCAACCACGCTAACCACCTATTCTGCCCCCATATAATGTCATATACTTAATATGCCCTCATAATGTCAGGCAATAAGTGGAATCAAAACCTGTGATCAAACTGCAGGAACAGCACCCTCTACAGTTTTAACACAGTTTATTTTTAAATTTACAGCATTTGGCAGACGCTTTTATCCAAAGCGACTTACAATTAGTACATTTGTCAACAGTTGAACTGGTTAACCACCAGTTTTTGCAAGCAGATAACATTGTCATCAAGAGACAATGGACTGTTAGCACGTCCATTAACAGGTGCAGGTGGGCAGGTTTTATCACAGTACGCATAACACCATAACAACTGTGACCATACTGTGGCAAAATGGTTAAATGTTTTATTTAATGTTGTTAAACCTCAGGGAAATAAGCAATAACAATAACAGAACAAACATATGGCGATCAAATGTGGCACTTGAGCCGTGCAATTTCATAAATCACTACTTTAGACTGCCTGTCAAAGGGAACTGTGGCGCCAAATATCACCTCATAATCGTCCACTAAGGGGTTACCTCTCTTCATCGCAGTAATGTGGTCCTGCCCCCTGGTTATTGTATGCAAAGTACAAGGTGATGTCATTTGCCATACAAAAGATAACAAATAACATCACCTTATATCACTTTGAACAAGTCCGATGAAGCAATTGCAAAAACCAGCGTTCAACCTGTAGAGGGTGATGTTAGGGGATGTTGACTTTATTTTAGTGTTTGGCTACTCTTTAAAATTGTCAGGATTTTGACAATTCTAAAAGAAGCGTGAATGACAAAAGTAAGGATTAGGATTTCTGTTGATTTTAAGATAAGGGACAGAGAAACATTGGTGATTTTAGCAGGTAATAAAAGAAGCCACCACATCAAATATAGTATTGCAACAAAAAGATATAAATGACCTCACGACAGACAAATTGCATGCAAGATATTTTCTTGCAAAGCTATTTACTGTAGATGTTCTACTTGATGGAGGATTGGATGTAAACTGGATGGTGCAAGGTGTGTTAAAAATACAACACAATAAACTACTCTTGTTTACATTACGAACCTATTAACCCCAAACAGCAGTGATTTATAGCTCTTGAACAAGGTGGCAAATGATGTTGTGAGCAGACAACATGGGGGTTCCATCCCCCATGATGATCACTTAGAAAGCATAGCATTAAAATTTAAATAAATAAAAAACATTCCATGCACCAAAGGAGGTGTGACTGTAGACATTTTAAACCAAAACCACATTTTTGTAATGCAGGTTTCAACCACAAGGGTAATTTGGGACACATATTGACTTATGTACCTTTGATTGATAAACCATGCAAGCTAACCTGAACTTATCTGGGTGGTGAACTAGAAAAAGTTATTCAAGGAGGGGTGCTGTGTGTGGTTGTGGCCTAGCATGAAACATGGATGATGGATTAATGGGAAAAAATGGCTTGGGGAGGGGGTATAAATTGTCCTATATTTACCTCACTTGCTATTTTGGTGGCATGTCTTACATGTACCATGGCAGGGGTAACCTCCCAGCCTGAGAGATTCGTTCCCCTCATGCCCTCCTCAAAGTCCTTCTTATACTCTTTCTAGATGCCACAAAGATAGGGGGACAGACATGGTTTAGATAAGCACATGCAAGTAGCCCTGCTTCACAATGCAGTTACCTCAGACCTGAACAATGACATTGACCAAATAGAGGCATACGTGGCGAAATATGTGTGTGTGTGTGTGTGTGTGTGTCTGTTTATCTATAAGCTGTCTAGCATCTGTGCAATAATTCTGTGCAACCGATAGAATAGATTTCACATTTCATATTTTTGATACTTTGTTAGGTTTGTTGCTGCTGGTTTGTTGGTCTATACGTCTGCTACTGCAGTGCACCAACCATGTATGTGCAAATGTGCTAATTACATTTTATTCTGATTCTGTGTGTGTGTATAGTATGTGTGTTTATAAGGTGTGTTTTGTGTGTGTGTGTGTGTGTGTGTGTGTGTGTGTGTGTGTGTGTGTGGACTTCTTTACACCGCCTTTTTTTAATGTGGAAGTTTTGGCTGTTTATCAGGAAGAAAATAAACTGCTGAGTTGCATTACTTACTATCATATTCATGCTCTCATGTATTGTTAATATACTAGTAATTCACAAACTATATTCTCATCTTCTTTTGTAATGTATTGCCCCATTGGAATTCACGTCAATCACCCAAACAAGGTCTAGCTGTGTATAACCAGAAAACTTTCTTGACACTTTCTTTATGAATTCGCTGTTAGATGATACCACCTTTTTACATTTTGAAGACTTAGATAAGTCACAATAATGACATTGCTATGGAGAAGGTTGAAAGTTCGAAAACTACATTGGCGAGCAAAATTGCCATCTTGTAATGCCACAACAGTGCAGCAGTGCAGGTAATGTAATTTACAGTCTTCCGTCTGTTCGCTTCTCATGTTCTAGAAATAACTAATCTAAGGCTTCAAAATTTACAAATGTGGTGTCATCCGACAAGATCCAACGTGGTGCTTGAGCCACGCAATTTCACCATACTTAATAAATCACTACTTTAGATTGACAGTCAATGGCAACTGTGGTTCCAAATAAACTCATATTCGTCCACTAAGGGGTTACCGTGGACTCAGTGTTCCGTTTTCGGCTTTTACTTGACACGTGACCTACGACACATCACCTAAATATAATAACGTCCTTGTAAAATGTGTAATTAATACTGTTAATTACAGAAAATTATCTCCCGCTTCCAGAAAAATCAAATTGACAACCTCGAGACTGCTCGTATCAACAAGATAACAGTAAGTAGCGAAGCTCCGCCTGTAGTCTAACCGGGTTTTAAAAATGCCGCCGTGAGAGAAATTTAAATAGCGAAGAGCAAGGGGAGCGATATATCCATAAGGGAAACTGCTTTCTAGACCTTTTATCAAACTGCAAATGTTTAAATTAAACACATTAAAGTATTTACATAACATATCATTCCATACAAAATAATGTGTGTAGAGAAGCAAACGGAACACCGTGAGTTGGTCATGGAATTCCGTAAAATGCCGGAAGTGCCAGTTTTTTTAATATTTTCACGTATAGGCCTACTATTAGTACATCATCATGTCTTAGAAGCATTTTCCGGCAACTGCAATGATATCACATTAGCTGTAGCCTGATTTGTTATCATTGCAGCCTCATATAAAGTTGCTAGATGTCCGATTGTGTACGGAACACCTTCAGTCTACTGTATCTCTCCATCCCAGGAATGCGGTCCTGCCTCCTGGCTATTGTGTGCAAAGTACAAGGTGATGTCATTTCCCATACAAAAGATAGCATATTGCATCACCTTATATCTCTTTGAGCAAGTCAGATAAAACAATTGCTTTCGGTGATAGCGATTAACCTATAAAGAAAAATGTTAAGCCATATTAGTTTTATGTTTTCATAAAGTAGATCTGTCCGATTGACTCTCCTTCATGAAATAGGGGTCTGAATACTGGATCTCATGATCTCATAGGTGTCCATCCAACCTCAGGAGAAAAGTATGAATAAGTAAGAAAAAAATATGAGATATGTTCTTGCATGAGGTCCAATGTGTAAAGATTTAGGAGTGTATGGAGAGAAAGTAAACAAGGGGCAGTAGCAGAAATGTAAGAGGCATAGCTCACTAACTGGATCTTTACCTGACTCTGCATGTGCTGTGCCTCCTTAGCAGTCACATATGTGGGTGTTTCAAAGTCCAGCATAGCCTTGCCCTTCTCCTTCTCATACTTCTCCTTGTACTTCACCTGGAATAGAACATAATATTTTCACAATGGTTTGAAATGTGCATGTGCAATATACCTGCTACTTTCAAACCAGACCACACAAACAGAGATGGATGGATTCAAGACAATAAAAGTTATTTTCTCCTGTTTATATACTGTATCTCCAGCATCTGGACATCTGTATTTTATTTTTTAACACAACATCTTCATATAAACATTATAGCAACATCCTGTTTTAATGACCAGTGATCCAGAGAGAGAAAGAAAAGGTGCCAGATATTTAAATGCACTATTTAGTGAAAAAAAACACTCATTAATAACATGTTCCTATAGGTCTTTATGTGAAAAGAAAACCACATCTGTTATGTTTTCAGCAAATTTGTAAATTTGTCTCACGTGAAGCTGTCAATTTTCGAATGGTTTGTAAAAACAATTAGAAACTATTTCAGACAGGCCTTTACCATAGATATTCATAAATTGGTAGTTGATACTCTACTTATATGGCCTTTCAGTCAATGTAAGAGTGCGCACTAATGACGATTAAATCCACGATTGTCTAATAAATTCTGGATACCACAAATGAAATATTGTTTTTGAAAGAAAAGAACCACGATTTAGGAAACTAAAGACAAGATGGGGATGAAGTTAAAGATTCAAAGTCTGGATGAAGAAAGGAAGTAGTAATAGTATACCGATGAACCAGTAGATTGAGTAATGTTAGGAGGACTTGAGGTGACCAAGCGCCACACCCCTCAGGCACTATCACTTACGTTGCTCTGAAGTTCAGAGGCCTCTTTGTGATGGAGCTGCTCTGGTGTGTCAGCGACCATGTGGTAGTGACCTTTACTCTTCTCAAATTTCTTCTTATACTGGTACTACGCAGGAATTTTCAATCAAGTAAAACAGCTCAGTACAGTAAACGAGAGGAAAAATAGTCTTACTGCCATCAACTCCATAATAAAATTGTAATAAAATAAAATCTAATGTTATTGTTATTGTTATAATGTTGTAAAATATATATGTTAATGAAAATAATATATGTTATTGAAAGAATACACAAAAAATGTGTTAGAAAAAATTCAACATAAAATAAATGTTCAGTAATGATGTTTAACATTATTTATTTTAATGGGAATGGCAGGAAGTTTGGTTTTAGGCGAAAAAGAAATTAAGGAAAATCCAGACTATGAGGAGATCTACAGGAAAAAATTAATCATAGGTGGAAAAAAAAATCTATGGTAGAAAAGGAGGTTATAGGTAGGGGTAGTACAGTATGAGTGTGAGATTGGCAAGGGTCACTACCAGATGAGGTCACTGAATAGCGGAGGAGGTGCAATTACCAAAGCTTAGTATGCTAATCTAAAATGGGTCAAGAAGCTAAGGGAGTCTTACATCACTAGACAGCTTGCTGGTGCTCAGGTTGTGCTGCATCGACAGGGACTCTGCCATGTCCGTGACAGGTTTGTGGATCTTCTTCATGTCACCTTTATACTTTACCTAGGATAGATAGATAGTGGATAGATAGTGGCAAATAGAAGCACAATAAGTCCACCAAGCATAAGGACACTACAATGATTTTACACGTGAACTCAACAAACATTTTCTTTCTTTCATTTTATTGGTAAAGCACTTTGAATTGCCACTGAGTATGAAATGTGCTATATATATATATATAAATCTGCCTTGCCTTGCCTTTATCTTGGGAGTGTCTTTCAACTAAACGTGTAAAGAATTCTGGGACTTTCACAGAATTTACAAATATAATATACTGTAATACTAGAATATGACTGTGCATGTAGTATACAAACCCACTAACCATCTCTTCTTGCACAACACATATTCCACTATGATAATATTGTATGTGTTACCATATAAACATACAGTAGTCCTTGTAACATGTGACAGCTTACCTCACTAGCCAGTATATTGGCATCTTTCAAAGTCTGGTAAATTTTGCTCTCCTTCATGTCATACTGTGGCTTCTTTCCTTTCATCTCTTTGTCAAACTTCTCCTTGTACTTTACCTAATGAGATGAGATAAATGAATGTGGAGGTTATTAAAAATACCTGATGTACATTTTGGGGGAACAGACGCTATCTTATTTCACACAGAGGATTAACATTACTGGACAAATAAAAAAATACAAGGAATTAGTTGTGATATTGAGATGAAAAACTAGTGGCTTTGGATGAGATGGATATTGCCCCTAAATCTATGTGCCCCTAAAATAAATTACTTATAGTAGCCTATAGCTGATGTAATTTGTTATTTAATGAATTTGCTCACAGTGAGTAAATTAATAGCTTTAATAATAAAGCCAAATAAAGGCTAAAATGAATTTGCCTTCTGTGAGTGATCTATTTGTTCATGCATCTACTGTATTATTAACCTATAATTCTTACTTGTTTAGTACCTGGTGGTCCCAGAAATTAGACAATAAAATGGGGCAATTCTATAATCTACATAAATGTAAAATGGAATATATAGTATAATAGTAGTAATGGGTAGAGACAGAAAATAGGTGGGATTGAATTGGATTGTAATTCCATGTCTGAAGGATATAGAAGAGTGAAGGCTTAAAGAGAGGAAACAAGGCACAAATATAATCAGTATCACTCGGGTTAGGTATATGCAAATCCAGCGGTAATTACATAATAATTTACAATGAAGAGGTTAAGGTTATACATCTCCCTCTATTTAAATCAAATTCAACAAAATGTTTTGTAGATGATTGCTGGATGTACACAAACCTTTTAGGTACAAAGACAGTGTATTCATTTCACGCCACTGTACATTCAGAGAGATGATTTAAAGGTATACTCCTTGATAGCTCCATTAGAACCCCACATTTCAGCCCCAGTTCACCAGCTGTACAGGGAGGGGTAGAGAGGAATGCCAGCCAATCCGCATTCACGAGTTTCAAACCAAAACAACATGTACGTAATGCTGGTTTCAATCATAACAGCAGTTCCAGAAACAAATCTAGGAGTGTCCCTTTAAAACAGTCACAGACAGAGACAATGACTGAGTGATTCAAGATGAGTTGGAGCCGCCTGAGCATGTAAAAAAAACGATGAACAATGGAAAAAAGGTAATAGAGAGACACATTTTCACAGACACACAAGGCGCTAAAGCAACTAATGCCGCTATTATAATGCTTGTCAGGGGGATAAAGCTGCACGCCTACCAGCAATTTTTAAATTATTCTTTCTGAAGGAAACTCTTACATAGCAACCCTACCGTACTATCAAAAATCAACCAGCCAAAAGACAAACAAAGAGAGGAAACAAGACATATAGTAGCAGTCCACTGTTCCCACAAGGCTTCAGGGCATTAACCTCCTTACATTACTAGTCAGGGCACTCATTTTCTTTATGTGGCGCATCTGTGGCGTATCATAGGAAGCAGCTCCATGGAGGGAGGGCTTGGCCTCCACCTAAAAGTGCAGTGAGATGGAGGAATGAAAATACACAGACAAGGACAGAAGAGTGGAGTGTAGGGAGAAGAGTCTTAAGGTGTCTGAAGATACAGAAAGGTTGGGATGAGAGGGAAGGGTAAAAGGATCTTCAACATTGCAACATGGATAGTGCACAATAGCAGGGAAGCACAAATAACAGCTGCTAGCTCTATTTGTTTGTTGTTAAGCATCTGCTGCTCACATGATATGGGTGTTATGAAGATGAGCTGACAGTGACCTCTAGAGACTGGTTAACTGGAGTTAATGTACTGTTTCATCTCAGCTGTGGAAAAAGTACAGAATCCCTAATAATATGCCATGAAAAAGTTTTTGCCCCCTTCCTGATTTCTTCCATTTCTGCATATTAGTTACAATGAATGGTTTCTCTACAAAATTCAATATAATATGATATAATATAATATCCTTTGTTAAAAAGTAATTGGCCCTCTGAACTTAATAACTGCTTGTACCACCAAACGCGAGATCTCCAATTATAGGAAGGAAGTGTTTGGTTGTGGAAGAATTTTGGCCCACTCATTTTTGCACAATTCTTATAAGTGACAGTGACACTGGATGGTTTTTGAGCATGAACTGCTTGTTTAAGGTCTTGATGGGGTTCAAGTCAGGACTTTGGCCACTCCAAAACCCTCATTTTGTTATATATATTTATAGTTATATTTGAGCTATTCTGAGACAGTAGACTTACTCTTGTGTTTTGTATTATTGTCCAGTTGTATAACCCAATTACACTCTCTCCCTCAGAATTTTCTGGTAGAGAGCAGAATTCAGGGTTAAATCAATGATGGCAAGTCTTCCAGGCCCCAAGACAGCAAAGCATCCCTACACCATGACACTACCACCACCACCATGTTTGATTGTTGGTATGATGTTCTTATTGTGAAATGTGTTTGCTTTACTGCAGACATATCAGTATCTGTGCCTTCCAAAAAGTTCTATTTTTGGCTTGTCTGTCCACAGAACATTATCCCTAAAAGCTTGGGGGTCATCAATGTGCTTCTTTACAAATGTGAGTCTGGCACTTAGTTTCACTTAGTGAGCAGTGGTTTGCGCCTTGCAATTGCAAATCAATTCTGGTTTTCCCCAGTCGCTTTCTTTGTTGAATCATGGATGCTGACCTCTAGCTGAGGCTAGAGAGGCCTGCAGTTCTTTAGATGTTTTCCTGGGTGTTTTTGTCCCTTCCTGGGTGAGTCTCCCTGCACCCTTGAAAGAATTTTGGTAGGCCGGCCACTTCTGGGAAGATTCACCACTGTTCCAAGTTTCTCAAGTTTTCCAAGTTGGCTCTCACTGTATTTCACTGGAGTCTCAGAGCCTTGGAAGTGGCTTTGTTTTTGATTGTGGTATAGTGTGCTGCTTGTTAAGACGGTGTAGCCTACTTCAAGGCTGGTAAGGTTGGTAAGGTTCTATAAAAATCATGTTTAGATTCAATAGGGCTGGCAGTAATGAAGCCTAGGTGTGTTTGCTTGAATAACAAACAAAATGTTGTTATACTTTGGTTCTCTTTGTCTTATATTACATTTTGTATGGAAATCTGAAACCATTCAGTGTGACTAATATGCAAAAATTAAGGAAATCAGGAAGGGGACAAATACTTTTTCACTGCACTGTAAGATGCAATAATAAGTTAACAGGGAGAGATACAAGAGGAGCAAATTAAAGGGTGTACCTGGCTGGTTAGCTTGGACACCTCAGTGGCCAGTGTAATGTCTGGACGGTGGAGCAGAGAGCCACCACGGCTCGCCTCCTGCCGCGCCTTCTCACGATAGCCCACCTAACAGAAACACAGGCGTCCTACCAGTCAGTGCTTGCTGGAGGTGTAGACTAAATCTAAATCAAAATTTTTTGCTTTTATGAAGCATTGCTTCATAAAAGCATTTCCATTTTGTTCCATTTGATTCTGGTGTGTGGTGTACAGAATAATTACACAGAAATTACACATCAAATATATGTAGTTGGTTCCGCCAGAGAGGATAGGCAGAAGTCTTAAAAAATATAGATAAAGGAGTACGTCAGACATCTATCGGGTTAGGGTTAGGATTAGGATTAGGATTAGATTGAATTGGGATTTCTAAAATTGCATAAAAGACAGAAAAGATATGTGAGGAATATGTTAATTCTTTCCCCACCATTTCATTGATCCAACATTGTATTCATATAATATTGCTGCTTGCCTGAATTGTTGTCATAACATGTTAATATATTCGCATTCTACATAACTGTCTTAAAACATACAGTACATAATATTATATTAATACTGCACGATCAATGCGGTGCAATGTATATCATGAGCAAATAACAGAGTGCGCGGGGGGCAGGGTGGATCAAATCCACCGGCTATCCGCGAGCAGTGGTGCAAAGCACGACAGAGAAAAAGCAGCGAAAATGCTTCCGCTTCAGCTCCAGCTGCAGTGTGCAACGGGTTTCAATCAATGCAACGCAATGTGGTTGCAGCAGCACAATTTATGTCCTGTCCGTTCACTATAATTCTTGACTCATCCACCACGTGGCACAAAGGAACCCAACAGATCAGTAGTGTTTGGAGTCTGTTAAATACTGTTCATATGCATGTACTGTTGTCACGATCGGCGCGCTCACGGCCACGCGCGCATCGTGCCTCCTTTTCCCTGCAACGCACCTGTAGGGCATTAGTCCCACAGGTGCAGGACATTAATGATTAGGCCTTGTTGTGTATTTAGGTTCCCCAACAACCACAGGGGTTGTTGGGCA
>JAOEHI010000014.1:434634-458837 GCA_025447815.1 Percopsis transmontana
CAAAGGTGGGGGTACGCCGTGAGTGACTGGCTGTTTGCAATTCGCAACAATCACCACTAGATGTCACTAAAAACTACTACACACTGGCCCTTTAAAGCTACAGAATTTACAGACATAGACACTGTCCACACTAGCATGGTTTCGTCATCTACGGTGAATGGTTTACAAAAGTTGTTTGCAAGCTCTACTACTTAAGCAACAAAGACGGTGAAAAGAACATGTAAATATTCATGCATGGCATACAGATTTGTAATTCTATTTTTACTGTAAACGTGTAATCTAGCTATAATAATATGTAGGCCTACATATCAGTAGTAAAAAATAATAATAATGTAGATCGGACGTATATTATATAAAATAAAACTTGATTCAGACTTTATTTGAAAATAAAGTCTGACTCAAAATTACCATTGTATAATTTTCTATTATTTCAAACAATATGTATTCAAAACCTAACTAAAGTAAAACAAGTAGCCTGTGTATGAAGCGAGGTGGACGAGTGCAGGTGCAGAGGGAATGACAGCCAAAATGTAACCAAAGACGCTCGTAGGGTCGGTTTAATCCATAAACGTATACACGTTAAATTCTTCGTTAGCAATACATCCACGTATGGTGACACAGTGTGAAACAAGAATAATCACTGACAACTCCTCATCACCCACTCCCCGGCTCATATAGGCAAGGGGAGTGCGGTGATGAGGAGATGCAGAACATTTACGTGCAATTAGGGTGCGCTGAGTGAATGGATGGTCGCAGGCCAGTGGCTCAATACGCCGGCGAGCTAGAGCGGAGGGGCGGGGGCACTCCCGTTGTTACAGTACCCCCCCCCCCCCCAAGGCGCGCCTCCTGGCTCGCCGACGTGGGGGTCGGCCCCGGGGTCGTGGAGCAGGCTGGTCCGGGCGGTGACGATGAAACGCTCGGATGAGCTCCTTGTCGCTGCGTTCCTCGGGACCGTACCCCTCCCAGTCCACCAGGTACTGCAGCCCCCCCCCCAGCCGCCTGGACTCCAGAATCCTTCTCACAGTGTACGTGGAACCCTCCGGTCCGTCCAATTGTACAGGCAGAATGGTAGAGGGGCCGGGCTGAGCCAGGGGCCCGGGGACCACTGACCTGAGGAGAGAGACATGGAAAGTGGGTGAAATCCGGTTGTATTCCTCTTGGCAAGGCCAATGTGTATGCAACATCATTTACCCTCCGCAGGACCTTGTATGGCCCCACATACCGGAGACCCAATTTACGGCAGGGCAGACGGAGAGGAAGGTCCTGGGTGGCGAGCCATACCTCATCCCCCGGGCGGAAGCTGGGACCTTCGGATCATCGCCGGTCCGCCTGCGTCTTCTGGCGTTGGCTGGCTGCCTGCAGACGGCCCCTGGTGGCGGCCTAGGCGGTCTCCGCGCCTTGGAACCACTCCTCCACGGCGGGAACGTCGCTGGAGGATCCCGACCAGGGGCATAGTGGAGACTGCCGACCGTACACCACCTGGAAGGTAGAGAAGCCAGTGGAGGAGTGAGGAAGGGTGTTGTGAGCGTACTCCGCCCAGGGGAGATACAGGGACCATTCGTTCGGACTGTCCATGCAGTAGCTCCGAAGCCTCCTGCTCAGATCCTGGATGGTACGCTCTGCCTGCCTGTTTGCCTGTGGGTGGTACCCGGAAGTAAGACTGACCGTGAACCCCAGGCGGTTCATGAAAGCCTTCCAGAAACGGGACGTGAACTGGGGGCCGCGGTCGGAGACGATGTCCTCTGGGAGCCCAGACGCGGAAGAACTGCTCGAAGAGGACCTCAGCGACCTGGTTGGCGGAGGGGAGACGGGAGAACTGCAGGAACCGTGCCATCTTTGAAAAACGGTCCACGACCACGAGAACCGCCGTACTCCCCTCCGACGGTGGTAAGTCCATGGCGAAGACCAGGGCCAGATGAGACTATGGTCGCTTTCCAGCGGGGGCCGTGCGCGGGGTCTTGGATTGGGCACATACCAAGCAGCTGTCCACGTAGGTGTTGACGTGCCTCGCCACCAGTACTTCTCCTCCAGCAGGGCCTTGGTTCCACCTCTCCCGTTGTGTCCTGATGCGGGTGACGTATGCGCCCAGGTGATGAGCCGCCCTCTCACAGGCGAAGGGAGGAAGGTTCTTCCTGGAGGGCCTCCTTGCGGGGGTGGTTCCTGCCGCAACGCCTGGAGGATCTCCCGGTCGATGTCCCAGGAGATCAGGCCGACGATGCACTCCGGTGGCAGGATCGTGGTTATCCCTATAATTAAAGACCCACGAGAGGGCATCGGCCTTGATGTTCTTGGACCCTGGGCGATATGTCACGGAGAAGTGGAATCGGGAGAAGAACAGTGACCAACGGCGCTGACGCGGGTTGAGGTGCTTAGCTGCTCGGATTTATTCCAAGTTCCTGTGGTCCGTCAGGACCGTGAACGGTTCCTAAGCGCCCTCCAGCCAGTGCCTCCACTCCTCTAGGGCCAAATTTACTGCCAGCAGCTCTCTGTCTCCCACGTCGTAGTTTCTCTCAGCGGCGGAGAGCCTCTTGGAAAAGAAGGCGCACGGATGGAGCTTGGGGGGTGTCCCCTGCCGCTGAGAGAGGATGGCCCCCACCCCTACCCCCACCTCCACGACGAAAGGAGTACCTATTCCATGAATGACTGAAAGACCGATGGTGCGTTGGACAGACCGAAAGGCATGAAGAGGTACTCGTAATGGCTGGACATTGTGCTGAAGGCGGTCTTCCACTCGTCCCCCTCCCGGATCCGGATCAGATTATATGCGTTCCGTAGGTCGAGCTTGGTGAAGAACCGGGCTCCTCGCAGCTGCTCAATGGTCGAGGGGACCAGCGGCATTGGGTACCAGAACTTTACCGTTACTGCGTTTAAGCCCCAGTAGTCTATGCACGGCCGGAGCCCTCCGTCCTTTTTCTCCACGAAGAAGAACGTCGAAGGACGGATAAAACCCCAGCGTAGGTTGCCGGCCACATAGTCCTCCATGGCCGCTGTCTCAGTCACTGGGGTATCAGGTCGATAGCGCAATCCCAGGGTCGATGAGGAGGGAGGCACTCCGCCTGGCTTTTGGAGAAGATTTCCGCGAGGTCCGTGTATTCCGCTGGGACGTTGTCCGGGATATCCTTTAAGATATGTGCGTTATCTTAAAGTATGCGCAGTTCAATGACGTATGCGGTTTACCACGGAGTAACCGTTTCAGTATGAACGTGGATACTTTTTTAAATGGAGATGAAAACTGCAGTGTGGCTGTGTGGTCAAAAGCGCTGTTTTACACGTACAAAATTGTACCTGTGCTAGTATGGATTTGGCCTAACAAGTGCACTTACAGACAGCAAAGTATACTGCAAGTGCTGAAATTTGCGCCCAAGCAGTTGACAAACTTTCTATACCTCATCCCATGCTATGAACATAACCTTGGTACAGACTTGGTGCAATTTTTGTTTGTATTATGTTATTTACAGTAAATACATGAAAAAAGCATGGTACTTTCAATATGTTCAAATCTGGTCTGGTACCAATAAATATGTACCATTGTCAAATGTACAGGCACATAAAGTCACACACACACATACAAACTAACACAAAACCCACATATAACTTAACAAACTTCTTAGTAGGACTAATAGATAAACCCAATTTATGACCCAATCAAGGTCTTCATTTCCCCCTCAAATCAGCAGACAGGTGGTCATCGGCTGAACAATGACTTTAAGCAGCCGGGTTAGAATGAGGCTAAGAAATCATGGCTAGCTTACTGTATCCTTGAATGTACATTGACCCTTCTGATGAAACTCTTTACCCTCATGTACACACATTAACACACACATACTCGCAGGACACCTTGTTAAACTCAGCATGTGGTTTCTGGCTCTTCTAGTGTTGATCGTGGGGGGCCTTCCATGTGAGCCAAAGGGGGTGGTGCTGGAACATTAGTAGATAAAATGGAGCCTGCGTCGCCTGCATCTGCATACTCGTAACAATTGCTAAAGAGAAGCAAGGCGGTCCAGTCATTACTTGTGACTGTGTGTCTGTGTGTTCTAATGCATGTTGGTCTGTTTTAGGGGTTGCAGGGTGGGCAGGCAAGCAACAATATGGGCTTTAATTCAGACTAAAGCCTCTATCAAAAAGAAGGGTCCAAAGCAATTAGGCTTGGGGAGGAGGAGGATGGGGAGAAAAGGAGTGAATAAAGACATAGTAGAAGGGAATTGTGAATTTGACACATTAAATGGTGGCCATCATTTGCATATGGTTGTGTAGAGTTTGGGTGTATTCATTGGGTGGTTGAATGAATATAGCATGGTTATGCCTTCTTTCCTCCCTTCTCACAGCTGCTATATATTATCCAGTTGCCACCTTTCAGCTGTAATCATGCTATTTTGCTGTTTTCTCTAGCTTTTCTATTGCTTTTGTATTTTTATGCCACCTTGCTGACTGGCATAGATGGAGTCAACCCAGCAGTTACCAATTTACATCAAATTAAGATGAATAATTGATGTTGTAGACAATTGAAATGTTAATGCCCCACACTAATATTAACATTAGCTAACTATCATTAGCTAACTATCTGATCTCTTACGTCAGAGTAAGAAAGTGTTAAGTGTGTCGAAAGGGGAGTAATTGATTTTTCTCAAAATTTATTACTCCCATTCCATTTTTATTGTCAAGCTTTTATAATACTGTTCCTTTATGTAATTCTTACATTTCTTAAATGTCTTTAATATAAACAATAAAATATAATTGATTATGGTATTATGGGCAAACATGATGCTATTGTAACAGTCACACCTGTATAGCCTATGCGCTAAATGGCCCAGCCCTATAATAGAGTGGGAATTAAATTATTTTAAATGATGCACTTGAAGCATCAGTGCTGCTTGGTTCATCACTGTGTGACCAACCACACTGACTTCTACTCATTTCTTCCTCCGCTATATGAGCCTGGAAAAGAGCTGAGTAACAGGCCCAGTGTGGTGCCTTTTCCTCCATTGTGTCTTGTGCTCCGCATGCCAGCTTTCCCCTGTCACATCAACACTGCCACCCACAGGCTCTGCTGCACAAGAAAAGACTGCTCCACACACAGTGTATAATTGTGCACAGTATAGACGCTCAAAGAGAAAACAAGATTTTAAAAATTTCTTGGTTCAAAAGGTGTTTTTAGGAGACACTATTTCAGACATTGAGTGTATGAATATGCAATTGATATTGCGCTCAAATTATGAAATGTAAAACTTTAACCTTCATGAGAAGATTAGTGTTATTTGTTATTAACCTCTTTGTTATTGACCTCTGAACTCCACAGTTCATTTGATACTGACCATGTAGAAATATTTAGCAAATGTAGAAATGTATAAACAAGTATACATGTTTATACCATGCATCCACAGTAATATTAAAGGATAAAGGCAGTATAATTTTACATTTTTCTTATCAAGTGAACATTTTGTCCTCAAAGTTGTGAGGGAAAATGGGAAAGCATAAATATTATATAATAACGGCTTTGACAAGAGCCAAATTGTAATGGCTAGATGTCTGGGTCAGAGCATCCCCAAAACTGCAGCTCTTAATCACTTTTTCTTTTACATCACGTTTATGTCTGGGTGCGTGTGCGTCACTTACCTGGTGAACACATGGCACCAGAATGCACTATGGGAAGAAGACAAGCAGGCGGAGGCAGTTTGATGCTTTTCATGTGGATGTTACTTTGACAAGTACCCCCTACCTAAGCATTGTACACCCTTTCATGGAAACAGTATTCCCTGATGGCATTGATCTCTTTCAGCAGGATAATGCGCCCTGCCACAAAGCAAAAATGGTTCAGGAATGGTTTGAGGAACACAACAATGAGTTCAAGGTGTTGACTTGGCCTCCAAATTCCCCAGATCTCAATTCAATCGAGCATCTGTGGGATGTGCTGGAAAAACAAGTCCGATCCATGGAGGCCCCACCTTGCAACTTACAGGGCTTAAAGGATCTGCTGCTAAAGTCTTGGTGCCAGATACCACAGCAGACCTACAGAGGTCTAGTGGAGTTCATGCCTCGACGGGTCAGGGCTGTTTTGGCGGCAAAAGGGGGACCTACACAATATTACACAGGTGATCATAATGTTATAGCTGATCAATGTATATTTAATCACAGTATGCGATGAACAAATTTTTTTTTATTCGTCCATTGTTTCTACTTTGTGTCTACTTTGAGATTCTTTGAGCGAATCCATTTAGAATAACATGATGCAGTACATCAGGTTTATCCATACAACATCATAATTTATGTTGCCCCAGGAACATCATTGCGGTATTATTATTGTTAGACCACATTCACAATACCCATTTGCTTGTTGACCCATTTGATGTCCTGTTTCTTGTGAAACAGGTTGAGCAATCCACTAACTGACATGTATTAGTGGGTCCTTGTAGCTTGTTTCCACTGAGTGGTACAGTTCAGTTCGATAGGGGACGCATTTATTTCCATTTCGATTGTCAGAATTTGTGAATGGTACCAAAATACCGATCCATACTGTACCACTTTTTTGGGATCCTTCCGTTGGGGTACCTAGCACAGTGGTCCGGTACCTAAAGGGTGGAGCTAGACTCACTGCAGACCGTTGATTGGTCAACAGAGAATTGTCCCTTGCAAACCACAGCAATCACGATCTGGCATTACCCTGCCTATCAAGTAAGGGTACTGTTGGCGTTGGAAACACAAGCCAGATCAGGGTTTACTGTACCGAACTGTATTTTAGGTCATTTAGCAGACGCTTTTATCCAAAGCGACTTACAATTACATGCTGCTATTACAAGGAGCAGATAGGGGTTAGGCACTTGCTTACAGGTAGACTTACCACTAGACTACCCTGCCCCCCTGTACTGAACTGTACTGTACTGTACCGAACTGTACTGTACCGCTCAGTGGAAACGATCCATTGTTGAATCGCCTTTTTTTTCAAGATTCAAATGTAGAAAACATTCAATGTAGCTCCTAATTGGACGATTTTAGAAGAAAATCCTTAAAAGGAAGTAAGTAAGGCATGTAAGTCCTAACTATAGGAGGCCTAAATTCAATTCAAGAGTAATTCGTGAAGCATTTTATCGTCAAAGCTCGTGTCCACAGTGGTGTTGCAATGTACACACAAACTAATACACAGACAAAGACAGACACACATACTGCTTAGTCTCTGCTATAACTTCTATAAAAATGTCCTCTGTGAGCTATGGTTAGTCAGAAACCCCTTCTCTGTAGCTCTATGGAAAGATGCATTGAAGTTGATGCAACAAAAATGCCTTAACGCTAACTTGCTGTGCTCTGTCAATTCCCTGTTTCATACAGACCATTAACCCACCCCTACCCTCCCCTCCCCGGTTTAGGCCAGTGCAGCCTGTCAGCACAGCACAATGTCAGACCATTAGTATGGTAATGAGGCCTTGGGCCGACAGGTGGCCTGCTAGACAGCTCAATTAAATTGCTCATTAAAGAGGAAAGCTAACGATACAACTAGCTAGCTAACAGCTAGCTAACACACAATGTGATGTCACTGGCAACATTTTTGCTGTGGAGTCAGACTGCCTCTGTGTCTGTAAATGTCTGTTGTTGTTCATGCATACATGCAATATGTGTTTAAGTGTGTATGCGTGTTCCATGTTTGCATGTGTGTCTTGTTAGGTTAGGTTAGGTTACAATATAAGTATTCATATTAGCATGTAAAGTTGGCCAGTGATAGTTGCATGTGTGGGAAGGTTCCAAGCACCGATAGGCATTTCTAATAAGGCAGACACAACTTCAAAATGAAAGATTAGATGGAATTTGGCCTTTTACAAAAATGTGAGGTCTCACTTGCTATCATAGGTTTACTTTAAAGTGCATGACTACGATGCTTTGTTCATACTTCTTTTCAAAAGGTTAAACAACAGGGAATTATTGAGTTTACTAATCCTAACCCATTATAAAGATTCAACTTTTTTTAATTGCAGGATATTTAGATGACAAGGTGTTAAATTAATGCTTGCAGCAGCATGGTATTAGTTGTTTTCATTATGGGTTTAATTAGTCTGGATAGGGCCGGATGGTATTGAGTACAACTTGCTATAGTCACTCATTGGTATTGCATTAAAATAAGGATACAAAGTGACATGGTAATTAGATACTAACCCCGACCAATTGCCTGTAATCTGAAGGCCATGCTTTCTCGAGTGCGAAAATTGAACAGTTTGTGCCACATTTCTCTCTTTCACGGGTTCTTTAACATGGAGGATCACAGGAGCTAATGGCGAACAACTCTAGTTGACAAACAGGGTTATGTATGGACAAAAATGCTGCTAAAAACCAGACCCAGCAGATTCGTTCAAAGCTGTCTGAAAGCTGTCTGCCCTCATGAATATGCTAATCCTAGTTCATCATGAACAATAACAACAGAAAAAAATGCTCATTAATTAATCAGCAACATGGCCTCCTTTATTGACACAGTAGTTGCTGTTCGACACAGAGATGGGTGTATGTGTGTGCATTAGGTCCGTAAAGAAAACTAGCTTATTGGGAGTCTTCATAATTGTTAATTTCAAATGTAGCACTCTTAAAGAAATGTGGACTGGATTAAACTACATTTTGCAATCTGACAGATAGGGAATTGATAGACAAGCCGACTGACAGACTTGCCATATGGGTTGTGTTGACTGAGGTCTGTTTTGTCTGAATAAGCTTTTGTGAGTGACATACATTATGTATTAACCTATATAAGATTATAAGATGGACTTTCTGAGCAAGGCACTTCTCAAAGCAAAGGAAGAGCGTGCCACTGGTTGATATGAAACCCACTGGATCTGCCATTTAAGTGCTATACCAACAACTTGTTTACAAGTGAGTCCAAGCGCATTCATGCTTGCACTCCCTATTTACTACAGTGCAAAGGTCACAGACAACTCTAAAATTTGTGAAACATTGTAGGAAATACACGTATTATGTTTATATGTACACAATATTATTATTATGAAAAAGAATATTCCCAAAGCGCTGTGTAAATATATGATTATTGCATGTGAACCAAGTCAATTAAAAGTAAGAAAAGCTTGTGTATTTTGTGAAGCCCAAAATGTGCAATTGACCTGGTTTGGTTATCAGTGTTCACAGCTTCACATCAGGGGATTCCATTTGTCATATCTACATCTACCAATATCAAAAATGCTACTATTTAATTCCTTTCATCTGACATTATTAGCTTACAGCCGTTCATATACAGTAGGTATAACAATATATATAACAAGCTTAAATTAACAAGCTTAAATTACATGTTCTGTATATCTCAATTGTAATATTAATAATAAAAATTATTTTGAACAATTTGCGGCTCTCAAAAAGTTTTTTATGGAAAGTATTGTAGTCAAGTAAAAAAGAAAATACTGACTGTTTTAATTTGTCATAAATAAAATAAAGCTTAATTTCTCCCATTTTCCTCCCGTTTGCAATGTCACATTACTCATATTTAACATCTTACATTTCCTGTAATTGGTTACATTTCCAGATAACCTGTTTGGTGCGGACTATCACAGAGCTGTGTTCACATCTGCATCAAACTTTACAGGCGTTCACTAGGAAGTGAATTGAGACCCAAATAAACAAACCAGGGTTTGTTTATTTGGTGCACAGGTCTATGTTCACCCTTCTCAAAAAGATCCAAACTTAAGGATAGAGTGCACACCAAAAGACATAGAAGCACCTAGAGTTTGTTCCAATGGCCACCACTGTTTTGCTTTCAGTTTCTTTCTCTAACCTTGTGTGTCTTTCCCATACCAAGTTCACATGCTTGTGTTGTTCCACTCAAGCAGCAGTGGATCATTAAAGCCCAGGCAGTCACCAGGCAGTCCGCCTGCAGGCCTATTATGTGGCTAATTGGTGGCGTGAGGGGGATGGCTGCCCTATCAAAAGGCAGCAATACAGGGTCAGTGGGACTGAAGAAAGATGGAGAGGAAAAGGAGACAGGCAGGGAGAGAGAGATTTGTTCTCGTTAGAGGAGGGCGTGCCTATTCTCAGTGTCAGGAGCAGATTAGGTTGACAGAGAGGTGACACGTTTTGTCTGCATGTATGTGTCTGGATGAGAGAGTGGGAACAAGTTAGGAAAGGAACGGGTGGTTGTTTGAGTGTGCGCACCCTGCAGGTGCACACGCAGGTGCACACACAGGGGGTTAGATGCACACATTATAGAATTATTTGGAATATTTATAAAATATTCCCAAATTGGTGTTTAACTCAATATACAATGAAAGTGTGCTGAAAGCATAAAATGTGGGATTTGCCAATGTGATGTCAGAGATTTCGAATATACACTATATACACCATATAGAATGACTTTAGGATGACCTTACAATCTCATATTTAATCTGCAGAGACTTCCCAATTCGATATTACCGTGATATTTTGTTTTAATTCAATCCCTTTTTAAGGATTTATTTTGCTAAAAAGCAAGTGAATCATTTTCAGGTCAACATTAAATTATAGTTATTTTACTGAGCTCCACAATGCTAAATGCATAAAATAAATAGTCCTTTGCCATTGCAAAAATTTGGAACAGCATACAAATAACTACTTGGATCATTGGGGTCTCCAGTCCGCTTTTTGTTTTTTTTAGTTTTGTTTTTGTTGCTGAATTGTAGTAATGTGTAGTTTCTACCAGTTGCAAACCCAAAAAAGCCTCTCATTGGGCAGATTTCCAAAATTGCTTTTGGCATGTGTGAACTATGCGACCACAGGAAGGATCTATATAATTTTTTGTTTTAGAACATTTCAGCAATGTTTGTTTGATTTATCATATACCTTTTAATACAATGTACTGTACGATAAGCTACTTAATTTAAATAGGTGCCTAGTTAGTCAGCATCATATATATATTGTTTAACCATTTACATTACAACCTTCATACTCACAGTGGGAGCTACTTACTCATACGTACTTATATATAACAATAATTGCATAAAAATGAAGTTGTAACTATATTATTTCATGTCATTGTTTGCAGCGTGGCATGCTCTCATGCATTAGGGGCATTTTTCCTAGAAAGATCATGTATCTTATTTGTCCCCATCTTCCCCATCCCCAAGCCCCAGCTCTCCCCCTACCCCCTTCCACGGAGGGAGAGAGCAACATTACATCTTAATCTCCCCAGCTTGATGGAGAATGGTGTTCTGTGAAAGGCAGTGTTTTCTGGTTACATGAACCCATTTGGGGGGGGGGGGGGATCAACCATATGCCGATTGACATGGCTGAGCCTGAATGACCACCACGGGTAGAAACTGTTCCACTCTGACAAAAATCCCCCAGTGGGGGTCCCACACCTCCACCAGAAGGGAGCAGACGTCTGAACTGCTGCTGACACAAGGCCAGACCCCCCCCACACACACACACACACACATACACACACACACACACACGCACACGCACACACACGCACACACACACATCATTCTACAAACATCATAATTCTTTCCCCCTCTTATGTTGATATGTTAGTATAATGGGGAATAGAGAAACAGTCCCTAAATGCAGGTGTGTTTACATGTATTATATAAATCATATAGCATTCACACTATTTTTTATATTTAAATACATTATTTCTGTATTTTTAGGCTTTATGTTACTACTATAGTATATACATTGAACATTTTTATAGTTTGCAACCCCCAAAACTATATTTCTTTATTTATTGAATGCAGTAGAAATTATTCTTTAAATATAAAAGAATTGCAAACAATATATGAACATTTGATTAATGATAAAAACTAGATTAAAAATAATTGAAAATAAAAATAAAATGTTTCTCAAAATGTTTTAATTGAAATTGAAATCATATCAGCCCTTTACAATCTTTGCATTGAATAAACACTCTAGTAGTTAGGTAAATGAGACAAACACATACATTTCTAAATGATCACATTTTCATTTACCTCAAAACACAGACTTTGGCTAGGGTAATTTTGTATAATAAGTATAATTAATATGCAATATTAGACACCTCACCTTAGTCACCTCAATGCGAGAACCGGGTCTGTCACAACAAGACAAGTCTCTTCTTTTCTCTACCAGTGATAGTTCTAAAACTGTAAGGTTTCGGGCTTAGTAAAATGCCCTCCGATTGGAGAGCCAAGCTGTCCCAAGCACTCCATAGACTGTACCACTAGAGAGGCCAGTGCGTTAACCATATGGGACAGGGATGGACAATGGGATTATGTCCTGCACCTCTCTGGACCACTTCTTGTCCCTCTTTCTCCCTGACCACATAATCAACCAGGGGATGAAGTTGTGGGTCCGCTAAGCCTCCTCTAGAGTAGCCCAGATCCCCCCTAGCCTCTTGGGGATGGAGAGTGAGGTTGTGAGGGTTTCGCATAGACCCTTACAAGCGAGAGAGAGAGTTGGGGATTTACATATTCAGAAGCAGAGATCAAGTCTCTACAGAGATTGAGGCCAGGCTTATTCTCTCTCTCTCAGACTGCATGAAACAAACGATTGTAAGAAGTATTTGTTTTTATTGTCATGAACAGAATCGGCGGGTTGTGTCCATCGATGACTTACATGTACGCACCAAACCCTCTGCGTAAACCCTTTCTTTTATGACTGCAGAAACAGACACACTCACACTACCACCACAGTGTCATTGCAGTTTCTCAGCATGGGCACCGGATTACAGCGTACGGACAATGATGTTCTTATAAGATGTGAATGGCCAGTGAGACAGTGGCCCACACATTCATCTCCACAACAAAGATGAGCCCAATTCGCCTGAAGAATACACGCCTGACAGAGCACAAGACAATGTGTTGCTCTTCTGTTTATGATTGTTTCTGTTCTTTCTTATGTTTCTGTTTAGAGTTATGCTGGGAGTTTTGCTGGTCCATCATTCAGTGTTGTTTTAGGAAGGAAAGAGAGGTGCACTGTGCCGCTGAAGAGGAAGTGGAATGAGGTTACGCTGAGGTGAGAGTTTTAACAAGGAAACGTAACGGACCAATAAAGACACGTTGAATCAATGACCTCCTTTCGTTGAAGAACGAATGAGCGATGCAAGTGCCTAGCCTATCACACAAGGAATAAAAAGAAGAAAATGGAACGAACAAGAGTAGGGTGAAAGAACGAGGGTGGCACGTTGAAGAGAAAAACAGAGACAATACAGCAACGCTGAGAGAAAGAGGGCAAATCTGCTGCCTGGCTGGTAGAGCTATAATTGATGAGGTCACCAGGAGGGCTCCCCAAAAAATGCAGGGTGCCTTTGAGAGGTCACCCAGAGGCCGGGTAGAGGTCAGAGTGCAATCAGAGGGGAGATACTCTGGCACATGTTAACATACCATGCTGAACAGGGGTAACTCTCCGATATTGAAAGGCCAGTACCGAGTACCGTTTACAGGATTTGAAGGTGTTTTCTGGACTTCCAAATACACTTGTATAGTGTGCACCCATTAGCTTTACTGCATTTTTTACCAGATTCATAAAATGCATGCACATACAGCACTAGACCACGTGCTGTGGAAAGTACAATTTTGACATTAAACTTACATTAAACACCTCGTTTGACTGCTTGTTAACGTCAGCTTGCTAGAACTGGGTTTGGAGATGTTTAATAGGGTTAATGCTTTACCAACACATGACCATCAAAATGTGCTAACTTAAAGTCACTAGGTACATTTATTTAATTTTATTTTTCCTTCAGGGTGATATGTGGTATATGTATAATTGTGTGTTAACTTCAAATATGGAGGTTGGAATTTGGAGCAATTATGTACGTTGTAGTGGTGATTTCTTAAGGCCTACCTGTAGTCAAAATCTTAAAGTCTCATAGATGTCTTGTATTTCATTTCTTGATCTCAACATGGGTAGATGAATCACATTACTTGGTGCGGACGAGTTGGTTTCGTATGACAGTGTGTAAGATGTACATTCTGGGGCTTCAAATGTGTTTTAGCCACCCATTAGGGCTAAGGAATTTTGCAGTATATATCGAAGTTAACAATCCACTTATCCTTAATACCGCTCCTATTTACACACAGCCATTTCCGGCATGTAGACGCATCAACACACAACCTGGAGGGAAATGAAATCCTACCAGTCTTGTCACTCACTGTCTCAGGGTAGGAGGTTCCAGGAATGGAGAAGCTAGTTGTAAAGGTAACCTTTACAACAGTGTTGGAGCCCATTGGTAAACACACACTGTAATTACTGCCTATTAGAGACTATGGGGGCCCATTAGTGGGCCTGGCCCCCGGCCCCTCTCTGGTTGTCACCTCATTATAGGAGTGAGCAAAGCACAGTCTCCCTCATTACCACCTGCCTGTTAAACTCACACACATGCATTAACACTCACACACACACACAAACTCATTGCAGGTGCTTTCTGAACTGGAGTACAAGTGACACGGAGTGTGTCCATGTTAGTGTGTGGGTATGCATGTGTATTGAGGCAACATGTAATTGTCAGTATACCGTAGACTGTGTATAGAAATCAGTGACAAAGAGTGCTGGAAGACAGACCACCAGCCACATTGTGACCCATGTATGCTGTGGTCACTTATAACAGGCAGACACTTGTACATGCACAGATACACACAATTGCCCTCACGGTCCACCCGCTCAGTTTCAACACAGTCTCATAAAACAGCAGCGATTTCACATTCCCCACCACGCCACCCTATGCCACTCTCTATACCCCCCTGTGTGCTACACAAAAGCCCCCCTCTCTGTCGACGGGCACCGAACAAGGCGCAGCCTCTGTGCTTCAACTGGCAAGGCCTGAACTTCTTAGACCTGTCTGTGTTAAACAACATGCTGATTTACTGGGGAATAGAGACACTATTTTCTTCTCCAAAACAAACCTTCTCTGCCCCCCATCCTACCGCCGGTACCCTGAACTCCTATTCTCAACAGCTGGGTCTGTTTCGCATCAGTGGGGGAAAGATGGTGGCACACTTTCTCCCTACTTTATCTGTCTTGTTTCACTCATTCTTTCCCACTCAAGCAGTTTGGAGCCATGGCAGCGCTGGCAGAGACAATTTTTTCTCAGTTCTCTTTTTTCTTTTCTTTTTTAATTTTCCCTCGGTCTGCGCCCAGGTGATGATGTAAATCTGAGGTCCCTGAGGCAAGCAAATGGGTTCAGTTGAAGGAGAGACAAAAAACACAAAGCAGATGAAGGATGGAATATCAAATACAAAGAAAGTAAATGTATGAACTTATGTTAAAGATCAGATGATGTAGCATTCCAAATAAAGGATAAGGCTATAATTTTAGGCTGTAATTTTATATTTTTCTTATTGCCTATGAAAAGTTTTTAAATTTTCTTCTTACTAGCATATGTAATACTTCTTACCTTGGAAGCCATAGCAGTCGTTGTTGTCCAGTATGATTTTTTTTCCTGATTCCAGAAACTACTCAATGAAGTCACTTTCAGACTCAAGTGTACCTGACTGTCAAAAAAACTTTGTGCTTATGTAATGATGAATTATGCAATATAGCTCTGTGACTTAACTAATACTAATACTAGTCTAACATCCATTAACAGAGTTCTATGACTTCCACGGTAAGAGCTGTATCTGCTGTTGGCAATGCTGGTTAGTTCTTTTCAGAGGCTGTATAGTCAATAACAAAATATAAAATAACAATGGGCTTATCATTTAATTGAAATGCCACAATCTGATCCCTTACAAAAGATCATGGTGCAATGGATTCCTGTACCTGATGTTTGTGTATTTATCTACCTGTCTGTATGCGTGCATCCACTCCAACATTCCAACATGCTCCAGCCTTGGAGGACAACCCCTCCAGAACAACAAGCCTGGCTCTCCAAACTCAAAGGAGGGTCTCTATTCAGCTCCTGGCAGTGGCATTGAAAAATTGCGAATAGATAGGCACTAGGGAATGAGTGGCCAGTAAATTATCAGTGTTTGGGGGGAAAGGACCCAATATTTATTTATAGCATTATCTGAGGGGACTTTAAAAGAGGGGTGGGGGTTGCGTCACGAGGGGCATCTTAGGTGGTCAGCACTGACCTACTCTAACCCCGTATATCCTGTCTCTTTTGCCCTCCCCTCACACTTGTCTTGTACCCAAGGATCCTGAGGCCTCCCTGGTAATTAGGGGACAAATCACACCCACTCCCTGACACCCGAGGCAGTAAATTTTCCTACATTTCCCTGCTTTGTGACACACACACACACACACATACACATAGGTCCCTGAAACAAACGCTATAAGGCACCATTCACCCTATCCCTATTCGCGTTCCCCCACTCCAGTTTTTATCACTGCTTCTTGTTTTGTTTTGCTGTCTGAAAACATTAATCTTTCCATTGAGCCGCCATGTTACGGGAAAACCCTGGGAACGCCCCTTTTACACTGGCCCTCCAAACCTCTCAACCCCGTCGGCCCCTCCCCTGTCCTAGTCCCACGCTGCTCTGCCTCCCCCTCTCCCTCCATCCTTCTCTCCCTTAATTCCATCTTTCACATCCGCACTCACCACCTCTACCTGTTCCTGGCAGGCACTGTCACCAATTCTGCACTTCTCGAACTCTCTGAATGCTCCTACAGAGTGACCTGGTGTAGATTGAATGCTAAATATAAGTCATGCGCTGGTCCTACAGTTGGGCTTGGGAGGAGGAATGTGTTTCAGGTGCTGGAGAAGGAGGGACAGGGTGCTTGGGGGGACACTTTGGGTGGTATGTGGCCTCGAGGGTGGGACACAATGCTCCCAATGTTCAGGCAAGCTCACAGGAGCTTGTTTTACAACAGGGGAGTGGCATCCCTCAATGGCCAGATGATGTGAAACACCCTGAGCCGATTCACAGTGACAAACATCTCCACCCCCTTCTAACAGCACACCCCCCACCACTAGCACACACACACTCACCCACATTCTGTTAAGATGGGCCAGAACTGGGATGATGAAACAACTTAACTTTAACATAAAGCGATGGGACACAGATACACTCACACACACACACACACACACACACACACACACACACACACACACAGTCGTGAACCTGAAACTTCCTACACAAAAGAATAGCTGCAGGCACACACACACACACACACACACACACCCACTGACACACACACTTCCCCTCGACCTCCTTGTTCTCCTAATCAAGCCTCAAGCTTCTCAATGGAACCTGAATTGGTATTAGTTTAATTAAATCAGTGTGGCCCCTTTCTTGTACCACTCTTGTCATTCTCAAAGAGGCAACATGGCTTGATGACAACATAATTGCTAAAGAATTAAAAGAGCACTAGTCCTGGCAGTTGACAGGAGGCCAAAACAGAAGGAAATCCCATTGTTGTATGAACAAAATGATAGTGACTTAGGATTTTGTAAATGGTATGCATATTATTCCTTTTACAAATTTTACCTGTGAACGTCTATTTTATCCTTATAACAAATATCAATTTGTCATTGAGTGCCTATTTTCTACTTCCACATGTAAACCTAAGCTGCTGTTAGGTGTGCTAGTAATCGTTAGTTACTAGCAAAACAATAGCTAAATTGCTGCACTGGACTGAAAGCAAAGCAACTGATTGACCCACTGCCTTAATGCAGTATCTGACCATTTCTTACCATTTTACCAAACAGGTAAAAAAAAAACACATTTGTGCAGTGACGTCAGTTTACTCCTATTTTGTCATCAAATACCGACAAAAAACATAACCAGACAATGACACACTTCTGACCCAGAGGACAACACTTGTCACAGCTAGAGTCAACTGGCAGGGTGTGTCAGTGTGTGTGTGTGTGTGTGTGTGTGTGTGTGCAGGGGGATGGCTGTTTAGAGGTAATAAAGTTTTCCGCCTTCCATCATTAGGTTAGGATGTGCATGTGTGTGTGTGTGTGTGTGTGTGTGTGTGTGTGTGTGTTAGGGGTGGTTAGCGAGAGTGAAGGAATTTTTACACTGCCTCCATATGATGCTAATTGCAGTAAAACTGTGACAGCCTGGGTGCTTCCTATGGCTTGTGTACTCCATTGTTATTCCTCTGCCTATTGTCTCATTCTATTTAAACAATGGCCATCTGATTGAGAGACATTTAAGGCAGGCAGGTTACCCTGTCAGTAGCCCCTTTATTCACATTTAATAACTCTATTACTTATTACAGCAGAAAACAAGTAGTAGCTATGAGTGAATGTTGTGATCAGATTTTGACACAAGAGTATGACATACAATAAATTTGGATACTATACGATAGTACTTGTCCTTCTACAAAGCTCTACGGTTCTATGCTAGTATAATGTATTCTCAAATTTCTTTCGGTTGTTATAGAATTTAATTTACGGTGATCAGCTTTGCAGACACAGAGACACTGTGGATATTATATGATGAACATGCATCCAGCACCAATGCAAATGAGACATTTTTGCAGAGAAGATATCAACATGTTTTCTACATTATACGCGACATCCAGCCTTCCCTAATCTATCGGGAATGATCATAGCATGTGTGAACCCACTAGACACCAAAATATTAGATGGTAGACTGTGTGAAAGGTGAAAACCACCGACTAACCTTGGCAAGTGAACTCAGCAATGTTCTGTGTTCCATGGGCTTTTAATGTTATGAAGGTTTTTGTCGCCTAGTCCACACACTCTCTTTTGTCTCTGATAATCCTCTCACTGTTTGATGAAGCAAAGATATCATAATAAGAACTGCAAGGACAACCCTTTTTTATTTTTGTGAAAAAGAAGTTATTCCATCTAGAATTAGCAGATGGATACATGCTGAATAGACAATGGCCTCAGAATCAGATATCACAATGTTTAAAACAATAGTCAATTGATCCAAGAGTACTTCATTCCACAGGCGAGATACATTTATTCCCTGACATAGTTCTGCTCAATCCTTTTCACCGTATTTCTGTCAACCTCTCTCAGATTTGACGGCATCATGCTATCAAACGTCAACATAAGATTGGCCACCCTCTTGTGCAATGGACACACAACTGGTTTGGATACATCATAATCAGGACTTGACATTACAGGGCTTGACATGGTTTTCCAAAGTTACTTGGAAAGTTGTTGGAAAGTTATGGGTTTGTTGTTAAAAAGTTATGCTTTATTTGATTAAAGTTCACTATGGTGTGCAACAATTGACTTGAAAAACTAGATTTACAAACCTTTAAATGTCAATGACCACTGTAAACAGCCAAATCAAGACTACAAAAAATATACAGTATATCACTACAGTAATCAAATATTCAACTCTGATAAGGTTGTATGTAAAGCTCCTTTTTACATGAAAACATGCAACCGATTAAAACAGACATAACAAGATTACCTTAAGAGTACCAATAAATATTTATATTAAATATTTATTAACAACAGCAGTAAATAATACAAAATAGAAGAGCTATGAAGTGGTAGAAGTCTATGCAGTAGAGAACAATTTCTAATTTGGTCTAATCAACTAAAATTTATAAAAGTCCCACAAGCACGATTTCACTTAAACTGTTGTGTCCGCACAGACCTGTGCACATTGACTGCGCATTTGCATTTGCACAGGATGTCCTGCTTAGCTCATTAACAGTGTAAACGTTGCAATAAAAACATTTCTTTTCAGAAAATTACTATTTACAATTTGGCATTTAGCGACTTACAATTACATGGTGCTATTACATGGAGCAGGTAGGGTTTAGGTATCTTGCTCAAGGATGCTTACAGGTAGGCCACCTCTGGGGCACGAACCCACGACCTTCTGGCTGGGAGTACAACACCTAGACCACTAGACTATCCTGCCCCCAGCAAATCTCCTAATTACACCACTATTGTGCATGGGAAACAGTTTGTGCCAATAGAAAAAGTATTTATAAAAGATTGCTGTCTGCACCAACAGGAAATACCTAGTCTAGTGAAAGTCATGATGGGTGTCTGTTAAATTTTAAGTCTTTGTTAATGTTCAAGGCATATAAAAACATATCTTTTCAGCGAATACACCAACATTGTGCTTGTGAAACAGTCTGTGCATGTAGAAGAATTAGTTATAAACATTGCTAACTCCAAAGCACATATAGACAGTCTTGCATACAGAAATACACGCCACAAGGCACTGAGATGTGTCCGCCGAGGAGAAAGTATACGAAGTATACGGCCGGAGCGCTTGTCCACGTGTTTGGTAGCATACCTTGGCCAGGTGCTCGTGAGAGCTGTAGGATTGTAGTGTCACATAAGTTTATTATTTCAGATGCCTTTTGAGAAGAGTACAATTGGAAAATACATACAGAATATGCCACCCACCAAAGTGGGTAGTAAGAGTGAATGTGTTACACGCCACTGCCGAATTCTACCCGCATTTGACGGGTGGGCGGGTGCTAATGTCAAGCCCTGATCACAACGCAAGCTACCCTCTTTCTCTCTAAAACAAGCATCTGGTGGCCGAGTGGAACTGAATACAAGTTGGAATATATTCATCCCCATGCTGTTTTGTTAAATCTGTGGGTGTTAAAGCCGTTGTACCCCCACGCCCCCCTGGGTGACCCCCAAGGATCAGAGACAAGGTTGTCGAAACATTTGTAACATTTGGCCAAAGCAAATCTCAGCCTGCCTGCTGAATAGGACCGAAGACGGGGGGGGAAAATCCCCATGGACCCCTCAAAACACTCCCTATCCCGTCACCCGGAACCCCTCACTTTCTATACGGCTCACACACACACACACACACTCATCGCCCATGCAGAC
This sequence comes from Percopsis transmontana, assembly GCA_025447815.1. Classification (NCBI taxonomy): domain Eukaryota; kingdom Metazoa; phylum Chordata; class Actinopteri; order Percopsiformes; family Percopsidae; genus Percopsis; species Percopsis transmontana. The sequence continues at coordinate 455,309 of JAOEHI010000014.1, forward strand.
TCAACCCCTCGCAACCTCAAGCAAATCCCCTTTATCTTTTTCCAGCCAGATGGGGCCGTTGGAATAATGGCTAAAGCCCAATGAGTTCCATTCAATTTGTCCTGCCATCTAAAGGAGCTTGTAAGCTTCCATTTGCAGTTGTGTTATAGTAACCATGGGAGGCTCACCAGTGTTAAGACTTAATTACCTCCTAATAGCTCTTGTAGCAATAAAGCCCCATGGCCAGCTCAGGGCCCATCGCTTCCAAAGCAAATGTAATATATTTCCCTATCGTTCTACAGGTTTCATTTGGTCACAATATGGTGACCAAATCAGGAGAAAGTGATAATGATAAAATTCTACAGCCAATGAAGTCTCTCCAGGCCATACATGTACACACGTGCATTCCTCTCCATAGATTAAAAAAACAGTGACTAGTATGTTTACATGCATCCTTATTTCTCACTGTTATGGAAAATGTCAACATTCCAAATAATAATTGAATATGTGAGACATAATGAGTGTGCGGCTGTGTTCCAATCATAAAGCGAGTGACTTGTTAGTCACTGCTCTTGTAGACAGTTGTCTTGATGAGTTGTATCTAGGAATGTAGCTCAAGTGATACCTAAGGTATCACAGAAGGCAAATCAAAATTGCATTTGGAATGCCTTTTGATGCGTGTATGCATCACAATTAAACCAGAAGAGAGGTGCGCTGTGTCAGCCCGTGTTGTGCTGTACTAAGCTAGTGTTGACCTTGGCCATACTGGTCCTTGGCAGAGTGTAAGGCAGAGCTCCATATAAAAAGTTAGACTCTTTGTGGAGGCTGTATCCGCTTGTAATGGACCTTTTAGTCCTCGGACAGCAGCGATAGACCTTTTTCACCCAGAAGTGCTCCCGAAGAGGGGTACACTTTCCTCCTGTCCTGTCTAAATGAATTTTTGAATCCCTGTCCACTCAGGTGTTTTGAGTTAATGATTAGACTTGTTCTTAGGTGTGGGTGGGTGCACATACTGCTTGTTCAGTCTTTTTTAGTATATTTTTGCATTAAACTTTCAACTAACTTCAAGCCTAAACAGCCAAATAAGGTAATCATTGTATGATTTTGAGATTCCTTGTAATAGCAGAATATGTGCACTTTATGTACAATCTGTGAAAATGTTGCTTCTTTTTATTCCCAGATTTCCTGCAGGAAAAGAGCGGGAAAGTTGTGTATGTTTTTTTCACTTGGTTTGGCCTCCACCGCTACAGAAAAAGAAACATTCTCTCACTTTTTTCCAGTCTCTCCTCTTTTTTGTTCGCCTTTTTTTTTATTTTGGAGGCAGATTAGCAGGATTAAGGATGGCTCACATATGCTCCCCCTCACTATTGGTATTCACCACAGCAACTGAGCTCACTGCCACCCAGACTGAAGGAGGGAGAGGGAATAAGAAAGAGGGAGAGAAAGAGGGATGAGGGTGTAGTAAGAGGGAAATTCAAAGGTGGCGAGGAATAAAAATAAATGTTTGCCCCGTCTCCGTCCCACTAACAGAGTGGGATGGAGAAAGGGCATTCTCTATTTACTGAACTCCATAACCTAATTCTCTCATGCTGTTTTTTTCCTGCTCCTCTTTCTGCAGCATGGGATATATCCTATCTAATGTGTGTTTATCTTGGAGTAGGATAATGGGATTAGAAGGCATGGATAGACATGTCTACTGGTTGACCTACAGTGGCTGAAATTAGCATTATAAAGTTTACCCCCCCCCCCCCAAATACACAAACACACAAACTATATTATAATTCCCAATATTGCATATGAATAGGGTGCGATTTTATTATACGATATTGCAGTAGGTTAGGTAAATGAATGATACCACCATCCGTAGCCTACTAGATAATTGTGAATTTTTAGTGTCTAGCATGTGACAGCATGCTAGACATTACTAAAAAATATTACACCATTTTTTTTTTAATCACAACATCCATTAAATAATGGATTTTATAATATAATCATTATTATATTATATTGTTGTCTAAAGCTTTTTCTTTGTGGGTTTTGCTGGGATTGCAGCAGTCTGCAAGGATGCTGGCTGTATTATTACATACTAATAGTCAATAGTGTAGACAGAAATCACAATGTGGGTGGGCACTGAGTAAGTTCTGAAATGGATGTTAACCAAAATTTGCCATTACAAATATTATTGCCTGAATGCACCACAGTTTAATCACACAAGCCTTTTTACAGGCACCAAGACGAACATTAACAGCATATCAAAAAGTGTCAAGCCCACCCATGCTTACATGGTATGTGATATGCTGTAATACATAGGGGATACTAAGGAATGGGACACATATTCTCCTTATTTTTAAATTGTAGGTTTTTTGCGTAGGTATGGATGCAACCAATATCTATACTGTATAAATTATCAAATTAATAATGATAAATTATTTGATATTAATTATGATTGATTATTACATATAATATGTGCAAACAGCATGTCTGCCTCAAATACATGAAATATTAAAAGTTAGGAAATATTATATGACATAATCACTACACACCACTATCCAGACAAGGGCAGGAGGCAGTAAGGAAACATCAGACTTAATTCAGACCTGATTTGGACACCATCTGCAGTGCAACATTTTTTCGTGTAGGCCTATAAACAATATGAAATGTCAGTGCTGTTATGTCTCAAATAAATTTGACAAATCTTTTATTTCCAAATTTGTCTGCAGTATTGAGTCATTTTCGAGGCAATGAAAACTGATTTGAATTTGAGGATTTTAAGGGGAAGTAGTGGGCTGTCAGCTACCACAAGTAAAAAAAAGTTTCCGTATGCGCTCAGAACCAGTGCGCAATGCACAAATTAACGATACATATAGTAAAGCTAACCTCACACGCACATACTGTACGCGCGAGTAGTGCATAGGGCCTATGCTAGTAAATGCGGGGGGTGAGGTCACGTCGCGTCACGTCTCGTGAACTTCAAACAAAATGTAGCAATATTGTCGCGCTCTTTGCAGACCCGAGAGACATAGTAGTTATTGTTGTTGTTGAACTGCACCTAAACTTTGTGTTGCATACATTTAAAATTACATTCTGGGCTGAAGCCCCGGAAAAATGACCTGGCGACGCCGATGGGCAACACATGGTGCTGAGTTATAGAATATAAGGTGCATTGTGGGTAATAAGTTTGAAACGCTGATAATATTCAGAATAAATAGTGGAATATGTGGAAAAATGTCATTGGTTCCATCTGAAATATTAACTATTTAACTAACTAACTATCTAAGAAATTTTGATTTTACAAACTTTAAGATTTTCCGGAGTTTCTTTGTCAAAAATCCCTTGCAGGTAGCCTACCTGAGAACCATAGCTCAGCCAGTAGCCTACATACTGTAGCCCTGTAGAAAACTGGATTTGTTATATGTAGGCTAATTCACACACACATTTTCCCAAATATTGAACATTTTAATCATGTATCATGAAAAACTGTAGGCTATAGTAACAACGCACACACACACAAACACACGCATACATATATATATATAGGCTATATACTGTA
>JAOEHI010000014.1:458937-486721 GCA_025447815.1 Percopsis transmontana
CCCCCCCCCCCCCCCCCCCCCCCCCCCCCCCCCCCCCCCCCCCCCCCCCCCCCCCCCCCCCCCCCCCCCCCACCAGCTTTAATCATCAAGAGGTGGAGCCTCAAAAAGCAAGCTTTGAAATCCAAAGCACTTTAATTAGGACCTATTTGTATGAGAAGGAGAAGAAGAAATATATAATTTGATGCCAAAAGCTGTATAATGGGAAGGGAAAATAAACACTCGAACATACACACACACACACACAAAGAGAGAGAAAAGAGAAAAAAGAAGAATTGGATTTTAGGCGATGATATCTAAACAAATTAGCTTTCTACGAAGACTCTCCTGCTAGGCTCACAGACCCGCAGCGCTACAAGGAAGGAGAATAGATCCAAGCCATTGGCAGATCATTTTTCCATTGTGTTCATTGTGTATGCTGATAAACTGACAAATAAGCATTTGCCGTGCGCCGTGCTTGGAGCTCCTTTGTCTGTCAAAAGCTCTTAACGCTGGCCATGAAACCTCTCTGCTCCCCGCATCAATTATTGACGGATCTCGGCGGCTCGAGAGCATGCGTGTGTACCCGCACACACGCCTACATGTCACGGTCACCTCATATTAGTACAATATGGAGTCAAACACACAAGCACACTTCTAAAACCATGAGAAAGAAAAGAGAAAGCGAAGCACACACACATACACACGTACACAGTGCTTAGCAGTTTCCAGCACCAAGGAAAACACACTACTGTACATGTGATCCAGCCTCTTAGAGGAAAGGAGAATGTATGGTTCATATCTACATTCCTGGTTGTACTGCGATTTCACCAGCGGCAGATTGTATGCTTTAAATGTAACAGAGCAGGCAGTTATATTTTCATGCTTGATTTGTTAGATAGATTTAGCTCTGTGTGTGTGTATGTGTGTGTGTGTTGCTGGACTGACCTTTCTCCGTATGGCGTGGGACCGAGTGAGGGGACAGGAGGTGAACCCTCCACATGCTATCCGTCACGCAGAAACACACGCGAATACACACATGCGCACACCCCGCGCACACACAAAGATATAGACCTGCGGGCCCAGCGTGTATTTGTTACGTGATATTCATGGTGTCAGAGAGAAAACAGAAGGTCATACATGCAGAGGGACACTGTGTGTGTGTGTGATTTCAACTCTCTCCTGTAGCAGCGCCTCAAGGCCTCTCTACCCTCCCTCTCTCCCCCTGCACAGTGTACACCCTCTAAAAAAGCAAAACCATGTCTAGCAAAACCAAGTCTATTATAGATAGCATTATCTATAATGCAGGGACATGCAGTTAGTCCATAGCCCTACTTAGCAATATTCTGTATTATTGTTCATTGCTTACAATGTAGATTTCATTCTGTAGCTCTTTGTTAGAAGACAGTTCCGTCCAATTTGTATCAGGACGTAATGGTCCTGTTTTTTCCCCCCGACCATCGTGATCGTATGTCACCCAAATCTAATCAAATGCTTCCATTTCTCTCCATTTTTTAGACTCCATAGCCTACAATGCACCACACCAAGGCAATGCCACACCAGAATTATCTGAAAATTCCCCCAAATCAATCATTTTCAAATGGGTTCTATAATGCTACATGTTTGTAAATAGATTCGATAGAAAATCTGGTCCAGGTCTTAAAAGGAATCCTTCTTTCTACTCTCCTGTGACGTTGTTGATCAGCAGATATCCAGATAATCCATATGCGATGCACAATAGCTTCTTTTATGCCAAACTTTATGGCAGTTATAGAAGGAAGCAGGAAAGGCTTAATGTCATTCAGCTCTGTACATTGTATGTTAAGGCTAAAGGTTTAATTAAACAATGATCAACAACATCATTGGTGAGTAATTTCCAACTACTGTATTCCTGTAAATGTGAGCTAGTGCCACATTGAATTTCATTTAAGACTGCGTTAAACAAAAAGGTTAAATCCGTAACTGACATGCTTTACTGCTGGCAATAGTTTATGTACGTTGTATTCAGGCAATCCCTGTACTTATCACATGCTTATGTAATTGGGCTGTCTGTTCAAATAAAGCATTGGGCCGTTAAGGCTCATTCTAGATAAACTAATGGTTGTTTGGTTAAATAGACTTCAGTATGGGATAAGTGATTACTTTGAGAGAGACATATTGTACAGTTTTGCACGCTTGACTAAATATCATTTTACAAACAGCAATTACTGAAAGGGATACATGTGCAAACAAATCATAGCAACGTGCTGGACAATAGTGTGGCCCGAAACGTTGCCTTTTAGCACAAGCATCACCGGTACAAAGGACATTTGTAAATGGAGGTTTATCGAACGCTGAACTGCTTCACACACGCTTATCGTTTGCAAGTTTTCTTTATGAAACAGATTTACCCCCTGAAGAAATCACTTTGATTTATGCTCATATGCTAATGAGAATAATTACAAAAAAATAAAAAATTTCACAGCACAAAGGCGCAACAGAGGAAAAGAGACTGGGGGGGTTGAAGTTAGGCTTATCATCGCATAACAGATGCCCTGACTAAATGTGTCGCCACTCTGAATTGTCGTAGAGTGAAAGCAGTGCACACCTATAGTGGCGGTGGCCGTCAGGAATGGACGAATGGATGGACTGACTGCTTTAACCGGCTGAAGTTAAGACAGCAGACTCTTGTCAGCTGTAATTAACAGTGATAACAGGGATCGACTCATGGGACTCATCACCTGCAACTGCCACAGGGCTTTAGCAGTGACATGACATCCAAAATGAGAGCATTTTATTTTCCTGTCAGCTACTGCGACGACACAATGCCAGGAACGTATACAAAGAAGTTGCTGAGGTGGTTCTTATTCTGTAGTAAGGCAGTTCTCATTCGAATGCAAAAAAACCCAGTCAAAACGTTAGCATGACAGCATGGTTTGTATACAGGTCAGAATATCGCAGTTCCTCACAGGGTGAGGGTTCAAGTGAGGGACAGCCAGGACTAAGCCAGACAGAGTAAACTTTACATTATAAAAATGCAATCTCCCAGTAGCCTATTTTCTCTCTTTTTCTTCCTCTCCCTATCTCTCGTCCTTCTGCGATTCAACTCTCAGCTTCTCTGCAGCTTCCTCCAGCTGCATCTTTCTCCGTCCTCCTCCCTCCATCTGGTTATATAAATTCCACGGCTGGTTGATTTCGATGAGCCGAGGGAAACAGGGTGGCTTCCACAGTTCAGGGCTCGGGAGAGATTCGGCAGGCAGCAGCAATCAATCACAGACTCAATCTCTCCTCTCTCAGGACCTGCCGTGTGCCAGGTGACATGGTCAACAGCTGCAAAGAAATGCACTGCCTATTCCCTGTCTAAAGTCGACAGTAATAGAGCAGTAAAATCTCTGATCCAAAACCACCTAGAGTATATGATCTGTCACCCAGGTGTCTTACTGAACACAAATTCACTTGGACCTCTCGCAGTAAATAGTGATCGTTTTTTTTTTTTTTTTTAAAGAAGATGTAAATGCATTCATGGGTAAATGTATTCATGGGCCAGTGTGAAGTGAAATAAGTGTGAAATGTGCAAAATTTACACACTGCACATGAATTACAACTGATTAGAGATTCCTGAATATGTAATGGAATGCAAAATTTGAACCTACAGCTTTGGCACCTGTGCGGTTAATATATTCACAGACCCGCTGCAAATATATGCACTGTCTGAAGCCTGCATCTGTATTTGAAAATCAGCAATAATAGACTAGAAAACAGCTAAGCATGGAGAGATAACACTGACTTTGAAAGTCAATGATAAAAGACCACGAGTCCTTGGTGGCGTTATATTTTTTTTCCCACGCCTTCATGATGGATTACACGACTTTTTTTGAATCTAAGTTAAGTCTGTGATGTCGCTTTGATATCAGGTTGGTAGGGCACTGTGTTTGTCCAAAACAAAGTTAGCTAACTAGAATTCGCAGGCTAATTCCTGGCATGTTCTCCCTGTCTCCCAGACGTGTCTCGAGTTGGAGCGCTACCTACAGACGGAGCCCAAGCGTCTCTCGGAGCTGTTCGACGAGGAGCTGGACTGTCTGCTGACGCCGGCCTTCATGCAGGGCGGCGACAGCGACGAGGACCTGATTGACCCCCTCCTGCCCGGCCTTCCCGACCAGCCCAGCCCCCCTCCTCCCCCGCTCCTGGTCTCCTTCCCCAAGGTCCAGGCCAAGATGCTGCAGGCCGCCCATCCCAACAGAAGCCCCGCGGAAACGGGAACCGGAACCCTCCTCGCCAAGGACCAGGGCCTGGCGGGCGTCAGCGCCGTCCAGCTGAGTGCCGCCGTCACGTCGCTCACGCCTCCGTCGTCGCCGGAGCTGGGCCGCCACCTGATCAAGCCCACGCAGACGCTCACGGCAACGGCGGACGGCACGCTGACGCTCAAGCTAGTGGCGAAGAAGGTGGGGCTGGGCGCCGCCAAGCTGGTGGCGGCGCGAGCCTTGTCCTCCCCGCCGAGCCGGGGAGGGGCGCTCAGCGACGGCGAGCAGGGCGGGGGAGGAGGCCTGGGGGGAGATGTACTGGAGAACAAGAAGAGAGTCCACCGCTGCCAGTTTAACGGCTGTAGGAAGGTTTACACCAAGAGCTCCCATCTAAAGGCACACCAGAGGACCCACACAGGTGAGTGCAGACGCCTTTACATAGAAATTGGGAATATTTGATCAATACTACAGTAGTCTGCCTTGCCTAAGTTCCTTATAAATACCGTTGTCCATTGCACTCATTCGCGGTCCATTTGCCTATTTCCGCATTTGTTCATGTATCCTAATCCCATCACAGTAGCCTCTGAAATCTAACAAGCAGCAACAGGCCCAGCCCCAGTAATTACACGATGATTGATGGATCAGCAGTAAATGACTTGCTGAGAATTCAGCCATGTCCGACCGGGTCTCGCATGCAGCTGTAGCTGCTAACTTAAACTGCCCTTTCAGTGAACCACAGAGAGAGTGCACACCAGGCTAATGTACCCTGCAGGTCCAACACTGGGATGCTTGTCTCGGCATGAGACAAGATCAAGCTCAAGTTTAAGACTTGACATGGTATTTTATGATGACTGGATTCAAAATACAATTAGTTCAAAATAACATAATTGTGTATTTCATAGGTAAAACATTAATCCTAGGAACTGGGACTGCATGTTGGCGAGGTTGGTAGCCCTGGTGGAATTAGCACTAGCCATCGTGCAATAAGGATACTGTAGTCTATTGCCTCGAGGTAGTATTGATTCCGATTTATAACATTTACTTTTTGACTATTGCTCAGCATTAGCTGAAACCGCAGCATCATTTAGCTGCGGCAGCATTTGGCCTCCGGTTTCCATCATCTAATGTTATCTAAGGTATTGCCATTTCATTTTTCTTTGTGCTGACCAGGGTAGCATAGCCTGTAGGCCTTGGTGTGGTAATAGCAGTAACCCTGGCATCATTTATCCAGCGTGTTACAGGCTTATGTGACCCCAGTTACCAACATGTGGCATATTAGCTTCAACCATGGCATTACATCCCAAGGCTAGTATTACTAAGCTACTGCACAGTTTAACATTAGCCATAGCTTTATCGTAGCTAATCCAGAATGGAGAAGCTAGTGTCCTGCAGGTGTAACCTTGTTGTAGCGGCGTTAGCTGTGCCGTCTTTAATCTGGCTCCTCAGGCCTGGTGTTGACTCGGCAGGTTTTAGCACAGCGGTGCCCCAGTAATGCTAATCACCAATGAGCTGATGTAAGGCATATTCACCCCCAAAAAAGATGGTGTAAAAAAAGACTGAAGACACTATAGGCTATAGCATCATGTTCCTTTTACTGTGCGCGTGTGTGTGTGCGTCCACGCGCAGATGCTGTGTGATGTGTGGGTGGATGTATTCCCACCCGATGTGTTCATTACAAGCAGTCAAATTAGCTTAATCGTCTTTCCGGGTATTACGATCATAAATGATTGAACATACATGTAGAAAGATTCACTTAGCAGATACTGTAGGGAGGCAGAGCGGCACAAATCATAGTCTTGCATAGGCTATCGGTGCCCTTGCATTGCATTAAATCTGCTGTACACACCCAAGCCCATTCTGTGTCAGACTCAGTTGGCGAGTGTACATATGTACCTAATTTCTGCATATTCTTTATAACAATCATGATATATTAAAATACAAACAGAACTGTTCTACGCTATAACATCAAATAATGGCCACTTTAGGTGTTTTGCTTTGTGTTACACAGTACATCTATCTGAAAGTGTTGCTGCTAGGGACTGGTTCTAAAATTAATGCAGACAATATTTTATTTACAAGTATTAATCTAGCCGAGTCTTTTCTCTCCCCCAGTGGTTTCTGTCTGGCTTGGTTTAGCAAGTGGCTGGATATGGATGAAACTCTGGGAAGGAAATTATGCATCGCTTAGAACTGTCTCCTCCTTCTGGAGCCGTGATAGCTCCAGAGGCCTCTTCATAGTGTCATCTGTCTCTCTTGCTCTCTCTCTTTCCATTTGACTCTTGTCTGTTAGACGGGCTCTTTTCTTTCTGCGGTCGACCGATTGAGGAAATGTAATTAACTTCATCCAAGCCACCTGTGATGGGAGGACAGAGAGGTGGGGGGGGGGGTTGGTGGTGTGTGAAGGGGCAGAGACAAGGGAATTTGGGTTGTTGTGGCGGTTGGTTGCTGCTAAGAGACAGTGTGAGAAACAAATGAGAGAGACGGTGAGGGGCTGAGACAGTACTGTGGCTAGTGGACTACCACTAGGTTCTGAGGCTGCTAGAATAGGAATCAGGGCTCATTTTGTTCCCTATGCCAGTAGTAAACCGACCCAAAGCCCTTTAACCCCCAACCTCCACCCTTACTGACTGAATCTAGCATTAACTCCAACCTGCTTTTTCTCTCTCTCTCTTCCTCTTGCCCTTTCAGTTTGGGTTGCCTGGCAACTGCATCACACTCTGCCATAATTGGTTGGTGACTGGTGGATTGTCCATGGCTGTTAATCTCTCTCTCTCTACCCCTTTCTTTCTCTCTCTCTCTCTACCTCTCTCTCTCTCTCTCGTTGCTAGGTGACTTACAGTAATCATGCATCCTTGCCTTGCCGTTCTATAATTGGCTGGCTTCATCGTTGCCGTGGCGTCAGGCCCAAGGCCTTGCTTCGTTCTGTCAAGACTGGCTTTGTGTGTGTGCGTGTGTGTGTTATTTCATTCACAGAAGTCTTATTGTATAAAGGCGTAGTCCTCTGGCCAATTACAGAATGAGGGGTGAGAAACGGTTGGCTGTCTGGCACCTGCGGCCCCCACTTGTATCCCAGATGACATGTAGGCACACACATATGTAAACAGGGATAAATGCACTTATCCACACAGTCACACATACACACACACACATATGAAGGTCTTTAAGGTTTATTGATTTTTTTAATCAAAACGCCAGGCACAAATTGAGGTCACTGGATTTTGTTTACTAATGTCTTAGGTATCATTGCAATGCAAGCTGATTGTTCAGATGGATTCAATGAAAGTGGTAAACACAGGAGAATAAGCTCTAGTACATTATAATAGCCCACACCTTTGACATAACGTTAGTTTAATGCAATGATATACCCATTCGTCAACTCTGCAGTCGAGGCATGGGAACATTTCTGACTTACTTGGTTTATTTCATGTTTTATAATGAGGAAGGATCATTTGCATTTTTAAAGACATATTCTGTTATTCAAAATGATTCACAACCGCTTTAGGTGGAACTGTATTTAAGTTACATATGATGTTTGAAAGAACATGACTTATGTTTTACCTTGACTTTATTTTGCCTGTACCGAAATGCGAAAATCCCTGTTCCTTTGAACTATAATTGGCTATGGTAAAGTGTCACCCTCATTGAAGGACAGATTGCTAATTCCGGCGCCTCCATGTCTTCTGATGTACAGTCAGTTGGCTCATCACTGGTCAGTTATCTGCGGCACACAGACCTTAACTTCCAAAAGACCCAGAAAAGCAAAGAGCAGACTTTGGCCGGTGCTGTCTGCAGCATGCGAGCTCGTCGCTGGGAGTTTGGGCGCACATCCAGTAGCAACGCTCTGAAAAAACTATCAACGTAGGCCAAGAATTAGAGGAGGAATATATACAGTAGACGCCCAGCAAAAAAAAAAAACATAAATGTCAAAATGTGTAATAATTCAGAGATTCAAATCATTCAGAGATTACAGTACATTACAGTAGTATTATATGTAATGATCAGTGACAGCTGACGAAGCCTCTCCGTGGAAAGTGCCAATTCCTAAGGCTGCAGTCAACGAACTGAACCCCCCTGGCTTTGTTGCCGTGGCGACCAAGCAGGTGCTATTTGACTGGAGAATTTGAATATGTAAATCCCTGTGAGCACAGCGGGTGACCGGGAATTCATTTGGACTGAAAATCACTGTGTCATGTCACAATTACATTGTGTCTGCGGGTCAAAGAAGACACAGATCAAAGTAAGACGGACTTAGCGGGCACAGGAAGCCAGTCACAGCAGGACGGTGAATGATTTTTAGACAGGTGATTGGGGGGAGACAGGACAGGAAATAGAAATGTTTGTGTGTGTGTGTTATTGCATCACAGCCTCATACTCATTAGCCAATCCCCCCAAAAACACACAGACACACACACACACACACAGCTGATCATAATGTTTTACTGGCGGTTGCGTCACCTTGCTGCGGGCACCGTTCTGCACTTCTTGGATAGCATGTGAAGATGAATCACTGTTTACTTTCAGACGGTCGGGATGTTCTCTCGTGTTGATTGGGTTCAAGCCAGCCCCGGCACAGAAAAAACAAATGTTGCATTTAGTCATCCCGATTGTGTGTGGTGGAGAAGTGGATTCAAATTACTCTTCTCGATAGGATGGAAGGGTTCAGGGTAAACAGAGCACTGCTGCAAATTAGCAACACATAGTTCTCGAGGAATAGCAAACTCTTCGCTTTGGAAAGTGGAATTAAATTGAACGTGGTTAATTCAAGTCACAGGCCTTTGGTATGTTATTGTGTTTGCTAAATGAAGATTTGATGGTGTTCTACCATCTTCTGCACTTGGGCAGTTGGGTTTCAGAACATGAACACTTTTGATTTACTAGTATTGTGCGTGCTAGCTGTGTCTATGCAGTGAGCACACCTACCACTGCTCATATATACTAATGTTTCCCTCCCAAAGAGTGCTATTCCTACATAACACACTTTTTTTACTTCTTCGCTATATTACCATTTCCGGTTCAATTACCTTTTGGAGTGTTTCCACCATTAGCAGTGGTTGCATCATTTTAAAAGGACACAGAATGTTGTGCCAATGGGAATTGTAGATGACGCTTCACTCCAGGCTTCAAGCACACCCACAATGGTCTCCTCTCAAGTTCTGCAGGCGTGTGTGTATCTGCTTAAGGAGATTGGTGTGGCGTTGATGAGGGAGGCGAGGACATCTGGCTGACTGAAAGCTGCCGTATTACTGCCTATTAAGACTCATTAAGACCCCAATTAAAGTTACCACCCCCCAGCTCTGCTGCATCAACTCGCTGGCACAGGGGGTATGCAAACACACACACACACACACAGCGCGTCTATTTTGTCCCATCTAAAAGACACCGCGCCCACCCCCTCATCCCCCAAACCCAACGGGGATCCCTTAAAAGGCCCGAAAAACCCGCAGCCACATGCGCATTTGCGCACATACACCCCGAAACAACCTCCAAAACAGGGACGATAGCACCCAGCCCACCCCACAACACCCTGCCCACCCCCCCCTCCACCCCCCCAGGCGAGAGGCTTTTCATCACTGTGAGATAACTCCAGCATGGGAACAATAGAGCATCGCCTCGCCCATCTGCTAAACCGGCCACGAGGCTTCATTTACATTTCACATCCCACCTCAGGGGGGCAGGAGGACAGAGATGTGTGTGTGTGGGGGGGTGGGGGGGTGGGGGGGATTCATTTTCACAGTGAATTTGGCATTATGAATTAACATGTGGCAGTGCTGAAAGAGTTCATTTCGAGTAAACGTGGTGCGCTAATTGACTTGATTGGCTCATTGACATGGCTGTTGTATAAGGAATGGGACTGTCTCGCCCTCAGAGGTGTGTGTACGTGTGTGTACGTGTGTGTACGTGTGTGTACGTGTGTGTGCGTGCATGCGTTGATGGTCTTTATTTGTCTCTGTTTGGGGAAAGGGTTTTAACAATGGGTGTGTATTAGCCTGCTGTTGTATTTTAAACTTGATAAATGACATCACAGTCACAGCAAAATCCCAGTCAAACGTTTACAACCCCTCCCCTCCTGTCTGTCTGTCTGTCTGTCTGTCACAGGCGAGAAGCCCTACAAGTGTTCCTGGGAGGGCTGCGAGTGGCGCTTTGCTCGGAGCGACGAGCTGACGCGACACTACCGCAAACACACGGGCGCCAAGCCCTTCAAGTGTAACCACTGCGACAGGTATGACACACACACACACACACACACACACACACACACAGTTGTCCCTGTTGAACAGCAATGAACATAACATTCTGGTTAGATCTGGTTCCCGCCTTCACACTGCGTTTGAGGTGCTCTCTCACACACCTACAGTACACACACACACACACACACACATACACACACACACACACACACACACACACCCAATGAGACCACGCAGTGAAACGTTGTAGTACGAATATTAATGCGGAATCGATGGAAGTGAAATACACAAATAAACACTGTGTCCAGACCAAACTCACAGAACTCTTAACCTAAAACTTCTAACTTGACATAGACCAAGGTGTGTTTTAGCCTCAGTGCATTATGGGTAATGAGTCAGGACACTCCATTAGTGTCAGATCGAAACCTTACTTTCAGTGCTCTCATGGGTGTGCACACAACATTACACCCACACACAGAGAAACCAGTGGGCTCTCACTGTAAATTAGGTACTTAAATATGAGGTTGAGGAGGGAAAAAAGGAAATTTCCAAAGCTTCACACACACAATCGTATGATGTAATTTTCTGTCTCGCTTTCTCTCCCGAGCTGCGTCTCTCTCGATGCACGCACAAACACACGCACAATTCATCTGAGACCAAGCAGAGATAGTCTAGTGCTCGTTAGCCTCTCCTTTGCACTGATGGGACACAGACAGAGAGAGAGAGAGAGAGAGAGAGAGAGAGAGAGAGAGAGAGAGAGAGAGAGAGAGAGAGAGAGAGAGAGAGACACAGAGAGAGAGAGAGAGAGAGAGAGAGAGAGAGAGAGAGAGAGAGAGAGAGAGAGAGAGAGAGAGAGAGAGCACCTGTGCAGAGGTCCCATCACTGTCCATCACATGCAAACGCACACAGCAGTCGAAAGCAGCAAGCTGCCTTTACAATAACACCCCCCCTCCAGTTCCACTTTAACACAGGCTGAAGAACTGAGAGTGCTTGAGAGAGAGAGAGAGAGAGAGAGAGAGAGAGAGAGAGAGATTTTAAGAAGGTGTTTCTGTAATGTATAGCACACACTCTACATGCACCCACACGCTACCTTTCTCGTCAAAATCCTCACTCACACACATGCATACGGTTGGCCCTAGGGACATTATAATTGGCTGTAGTGGCTTCCCTCTAGTATGGCTTTTAGACATAAAGCCCTGTTGGAAGCTTCTAATCCTTGCTGAGAGCTGGGACCGTATTAGCCATGTTCTGGCACACATAGACACGCGCGCGCTCATGAACAACGTGAACACATTATAACTCCCCACGCAGACACCAAAGAGATGCACAAACCTGCCCCATTCACAATGGCACACATTGTAGAGTATTCCAGATACGCGGATACAGAGGGTGCACTAACCAATGGCTAATCAAAGAAAGAGAGACAAAACACAGGAACGCAGAAAGACAGACACACCAGGTACCATTTCCTCACCACTAGAATGCGTCATATAGCTTTTGGAGCTGCTGCATCCTGCAGCAAAACGCCGTCTTGTCTGCTAACTGTAGCTGGTTCAATAAGGTTGGCAGGAAGGCTCATCCTTTCGGTTTTGTCTGCATGCAAACCCAAAGATTTAGGCTGTTTTGCTGTTAGGGTTTGCTGTAAATGCTCTCCATTTCATTTTAATTTCATACATTCTCCATTATTTATATGCACATGCCTCGCTTGTCATTGGCCGTCCTATTGCCTGTGAAAATGAATTACTTGGGGTTTTTTTTACAGCATCGAGTAAATCACTCATAGTTAGATCTACCAATGCTTGCATCACTAGCAGTCATTCAGCAGTTGTGACAGAGTCTGCTGTGTCAACACACGGGGCAGACAACTCCATTTTTAAAAATTTAATTTTAGGGTACAGGCAACGGATTTCACGTGGATTTGACTAAAGTACATTTTCCTTTACTACAAGTCCACGTGCAAACACCACTAGCAACAAAACAGACTGTCTCTCTCTCTCACACACACACACATTAGCATCAGAATGGAGCGATTGACGGCCATGGAGATGTTAACATTCGCTACAGTGTTCAGCGTGACGCATCCTCTCTTGGGGAAAAACACACACACACACACACACACACGCGCATGCAGTACACAAACTCTCACTCACACACACTGGTCTGTAATTAATCCTGCCTAATCAAGCAAGCCCCCCCCCCTCGTTCCACAGAGCAGGAAGTGGGAGTAACAGAAAGGAGCAGGAAAAGATGGTGAGGGGGGAGAGATGGATGCGAGACAGGAGATGAGAGGGTTGGGGCTAAGAGCTGGGGAACGGTGGGGGCCTGGAAGGGGGGGGGGGGATGCCAGTTGGTCTTGCGGGCCCCCTGACAGTGACACAGTGACTCGCAGGGCCATCTGTCCAGCGACCCACACACACACACACACACACACACACACACACACACACACACACACACACACACACACAAATTAACAGAGGCAGGTAGCACATGGGCAGACGAGGGGGAGGAAAGGCGGAGAGGAGAGTTTTTTTTCTTTGTCTGGTCCAGTAGGAATGCCGTAGCGGAACAAGAGAATGAATCAGGCGGAGTGTTTTAGAGAGCAGTCTTTTTCATGCTTTAATTCCTCTCTGCAGTCCATCGATCTCGATATAGCCGCCTGTCTAAAAGGCACATACACATAACACAAGCAGACCTCCCTACAATCACCCACATGCATGCACCCACACACACATTCAGGGATGTACACACCAACACACAATAGCTCTGGACCAATTAATAATGAATAAAACCTCTGGCAAATTGAATTTTTAATTTCCCATTTTATACGTGCACACATGCTGTTGTGCTTTTTCTTTATTCATATCATTTGTGATTCACTGTACAGCAGATCTTAAGATTTAATGTAATAAACCTTACGTGGTTTAATGAAATTAAAGCAGTTGTGGTATTTGACAAAATATTTAAAGAGCTTACACGTTAACGTAATTTTGGAGACGCCCCATAGCATTTTAACCTTTTGTGGTGCCTGGCATAAAAGACATCACATCACATCAATTATCTAAATAAGGTCTGTGTATAACTGTCAAAAAAATTGAAAAAGCCTGTGATGTTGCCAATGCCTGTGGTGCAGTTGTAATGTAGTCCATAGTTTGTTTCTCAATAGCAATACGCCGATTGAGACTAATCTTAAAGGCTTCAAAATGTACAAAAGTGGCGTTATCTGACAGCAACTAACTTTTAGACCAAAAGGTGTTTTTTTTTTGTCGTTTTTTTTTCAGTTATACCCGCACCTTATTTCCGCAATTGACCTGATTCCTCTATGGGATATATGAATGGGGAGATGATTCTAGGTCAAGAGAAGCATTCTCTATTGTGAATTATTAATTAATTGTTATCCAAGTTGTATACTACTAAACGTGAAACACCTGCTGACAGCTATTATATGTGCTCTTATGGCATACAGTATAAACCTCAGTGCTCTGCAATACAATTCAAATTGACTTGTGAATTCAACACATAGGCGTTGGATTCGTGGTCTGTATCTCTTAATAAAAGGATTTAGAAATGGGGAACACTGGCCGTGCGCCTCACTCGAGTGACATTTTAAAGTTAACTTAATTATACATTTATAATTTTACTTTATATTTGAAATGAGGGGATTTGTACTGGTTGGGAATAAAAAAAAAGTAATTCGTTTACTCTGCGACTCCCTCAAAGACACAGCACACAGCCGCTTATAATTTTTTAGGAATTGTTGAAGATTTTTCTATTTTTTTCTCCAACATGCTCACTCCAGCCTGTTAGCATAAGCAGGATATTCGATGTCGGCCTACTGTGTATTTGCGTCTGATTCCTCTCTCTCTCTCTCTCTTCATAGGTGCTTCTCCAGGTCCGACCACTTGGCCCTGCACATGAAGAGGCACATCTGAAGCGACGAGGGAAGGGAAGAGCGAGAAGAAGACGTAAGAAGAGAGGAGGAGGAATAGGAAGGGAGAGGGAGAAAGAGAGACAGATGGGATACGAGCTACCAACACACCTGCCTAAGTTCGTCCCATCCAAACACCCCGCCCCACCCCCACGGACGCCCGACCACCTGGAGGGCAACGCATCTGTCTGAGAAACACCAACAGCGCGTGCCTCGGACGGATGGACGGGCAGTCGGAAAGAAAGGGGATGAAGTGAAAGAGAGGAGGAGCTAGATGTTGTTATTTAGAAGAAAAAAATATCACTCTCACAACTTTGCAATAGCGAACACTTGTACATCTCTCTTTGATTGCATCATCCTGCTTATCCCTAGCCTTTATCAATGGGGTCTGGGGCTTTGGACACTGCCAAACCAATATACCGACTCAATTGAAAACATATTCATTCGCTTTTTTTCTTTCTCTGCATTCAGTGTGTTTTTACCATAAAAGCCACCTTAAAAAAACTGCTATACTTCCAAATATCAGCTCATTACCGTACGACTAGCTTTTGAAAACAAAAAAAGCTTGTTTTTGTGTTATTTATATTACACAAAACCACCCTAGAACCCACCAACCTGCCGCAGTTTCAAGTCAGCTCCAGTTATCTAGTGAAGACGACAACAATGCCAAACCTGCAGGAGAGACTGTCAGAATGACTCCAAGATGGCCGACATTCTAACCATCTTGCCCCAGACACGCACATAGGGCTCAGACACTCCGCGGCCATGTTGAGGAGCCCGTGTGACCTTAGACAGGGCGTCATTCGGACACTGCACTCTCAAGCTCTCCTCAAGTGGATGTTCATGTCTCTCACCTTCACTGAAATGCCTGCCACCTCTTGCAGGCCATCTGACAAATAAAATGTGCAGCGCCACTTTCTTGCCTTTGTTTTCTTTTGTTAAAGAAAAGACAATAATTACTGTTACAATGATATTAAGACTGACAATGTGTGTGACTTTTCTCTCATGATAAAATTTCACTGAATTATTATCGGAACAAAAAATGCTTTGAATTACATTGGAATAGAACGAGTGAAATGGACATTTTGTGAAAAAGGAAAACAAAGTTGTGTGTTGATCCTTGCACAGGATTCGTTCTGCGCCTGCAGAAAACAGGAGATTGATTTATAAAAATCACACAACACTCAGAGAGAAATAAAGGATTTGTACTTTTGGCCTTAAATGGAAGGGGAGAGGAAGGCCCTCTTTTTTTAAATGCTCTTCTTTCTTCATGCGATCTAATCCAGCTGAAAAACCTTGGCGTGACCCTTGATGGACACCTTACTACCGAAGCCAGACGGAGCGCTCTGGATAAATTGGAATCCGTTTTCTTTTTTTGCATTGTTGCTTTGTGTTGAATCTGGAATTCATCTTGGAACGCTATGAACTCGGAAACCTCTCCACCTTCCCGTTTGGGCGGGAAAGAGGGGCATGGAAAGGAAAGTGGGCTAGACTGCAAACCCCGGCTCGGGAATTGGGTTGGTGTACGGGACATCCATGACTCAACACCCCACCCAAATTCTGTGCGGTGGTGCAGACTGAATCTAGTCACATCAGCTTGGTTAAACTTGCCTGTTTCATATCCATTGTCTGCAATGACTTTTTTCAATGTTATCTGTGCTTTTTATTCTACAGACAAAAAAAAATACAGAAAAAAAGTATACAAAGGAGAAAATGTCATAAAAATCTAAAAAATACACAAAATAATTTTACACAAAAATAATTCTGTCTCGCTCACACATGCAGAAGAAGCACACATGCAAAATAAATATTCAGCACACACATACCCATGCACACGCACATACACACAGACGCACACACACACACACACACACACTCCAATTTATTTTCTCATTGCTCCTCTTTCGAGATAAGACTAGACAAACGTAGAAAAAATAATTATTGAGTTAATGAACAGACTTGGAAAACAAAACACTGCATGGCAGGCTTTATCACAAACACAAAGAACACACGCACGCACACACTTTCCGGACTTATTTGCTCTGCTCCCAAATCTTTTTTCCCCCTTTTCCACAGTAGGAATTCAGCAACTGTTATTTGGTAACAGATAGAGGACTATTTTAGCTCTCAGCTGGAGGTAACAAACCAACCGAACCCTTTGAAGAGAGAAATGAGCTTGTTCTCAGTGCAAACAACGAATCCACAAGACCAGTTGGCCCTGTTACGGTTACACGCAGCTCCAGGGAAAATACTGCCTTGTAGGGCATTAGGGCATCGCCACTGCTACAACCACCCACCATTTACTTACCTACCCTCTAGCATGCAAACACTTACACAGGCTTACACTCACTGCTAGCTAGTGGTAAGACTGGAGGGGGAGGGGAAAGAGAAGGCAGAATGTTCCAAACTGCTCGCAGGGGGCTTAAGAGTCAACATGCCAGTCTCTGCCATGACAGCCTTCATTATGTTAAGGGAGGGGAGGGGGGGTCTTTACGGTGCAGCTCAGAACAATCAATACCAAAAACCTCCAGTGTGGAACTGCCCTTAAGCCAGGGGCTGGTCGGAAAAACAATCTGCGGGAGACCGCCTACGTCTAAGGCTTACGTATCCAGTGGCAGCTTTTCTCTCTCTACAAACACAAACTGTCTACTTAAAGGCGATGTAAAACAACCCAAGATTACGATGAATCCCGTGTTTTTACCTTGTTTTGATTTCCTCCTTTGTCTGTTCCCATTGTTAAATTGTCATGATCGCTGTTTTTGTTGTTTTTATGATGCAAAGTCATGCCAAAATGATAAGAAATGCAGGGGTGGGGGGGGGGGTGGAAAACAACCCTCCCCCAACCATACAGTACGTACAATCAAAGAAAACAGGGATTGTAGCACTTTTTTGAGGCTTTTGATGGTGTGTGTGCATGTACGTGCGTGCGCGTGAGAGTGTGTCGCCACACACTGAAGGAAGCGGTGATTCAGCAAAGTGGTAATAACTGTTTTTCAACTGCTGAGTCTGTGTGCAACAATGTGGCTGAAAGTACTGTATGCTGGTTTGATCTATCTGCTGTCAGTATACATCTTCAATCCGTGCGATGGCTGACAATGCCGTCATTGGGTTGTTGGTTTTGACACCTTTGCATTTATAACAATCCATTCATTTGGGACAGTCATGGAGCCCGTTCATCTGCGAACAGTTAAAGACACACACTCACATGCCATGCATTTCACTCAAGTTGATACTTAAAATAACAAAAACACATACCAAAATCTGACCAGGTAATGTTACATAACTATACAGCAATTCACTGCAGTCGTCTAACAGAAGTTATGTAAACTAATAGAAGTTAAATATGTACTGTAGTTCAATGTTAGCAACGGCTAACATATCTACAATTACAGACCATTTCCCTCCTACAAATCCCTCTTGCTTTTTGACAATTCATCAACTCACATCAAATGAATATTTGCATTTCATTCCCATGGCATTCTTCTCTCCCAGCCACACTTCGGCCTCCTCTCCACTCCCTGCCTGTTAAAACTGCTGTCATAAGTTGCTCTGGGTCCCCTGAAATCTCTACTCAAGCTGGCTAGCCTGCTGGTGTCCCAGAGCTCTGATTAGCATTAGCACTCCGGGGTTCTCTATAGGGGCCTCAGACTCGCTAGTTGCAGCCTTGCTAATGAGATAGCTTTGGGTCACAGGGAAACTGCAGCTTGGAAAGAAAAAGAATGGTAATCGAAGGCGGAATGGTTGCAATGGTTCTCACACAGTGAGCAAATCTGTTCGAGAACAGAAGATTCCATTCAAAGAAAATTATACGTATATTTATTCATGAAAAAGACTGAACTTGAAAGAGATATTTTTTGAGGATAAAATAATTACATTGACAAGTACCCAAATAATGAAATTACATTTTTGGTTACTATTAGAGGTGAGAAGAAAACCTGTATTTCAAAGACCCCATCATTTTATTGCAGCCCAACCTCCACCCTATGCCACTTTCTGCATTGTGAAGTCACTGGATATCTCCGTCATCCCATTTTCTCTATACCTGTGTTAGTTACTCTCTGTGTGTCCCACAGCAGTTGTCCAGGCACAATCAACTGCAGGGATGCTGAATGCACACTTAAACACTTTGCCCAAAGATTTGCTCATTGCAAGTTAACTGCTGTGAATAAAATAGATATAGATGGAGGAAACTCTGAAGCAGAAAACAGCAATGATTGATAGAAGTTAGGAAAGTAATTGTTTTATACCAGATCACCCCACTATATGTTTGTTACGCTCCTTGCCCCAACCCAACCTAACACTATATAACATTGCAATCTCTTGTCTGCTGTCCACTGCATCCTAGTTAATGGTTGCTCACAGTTGTAAAATAATACTTATACGGTCTTTTAGAGTGCCCAGCTTAGTGGGGGGCTAGCAGCTTTCTGTGACTGAAGTAGCTTTAGTTAAAGTTAGCTTCTTAGCACACGCAGATATACTGTGTAGTGTCATGTTTCAAAGTCGGAGGTGGACTGGAGTATTTTCGGTTTGTTATTTGAATTGTTGAGTAAAGAAACCGTGGAGGCGTGTAGGGCCAACAACATTTTCACTACCAAGTCTCCCAGCATCAGCTTGGGCCCTCAGTTGGCAACTCTAATTGTCAGTTCTGGCAGCTTTGTAAATAGCCTGCCTACTTCATTGAGTTCTTGAATACAGACAGCTTCCTGTGCATTTTAAACAAGAACAACTTGGTCACCAGTCTGTTCAAGAATCTCTGTGTTTCAATGTTTATAGATCTGCTTTAGTTCTCGCAAACATTTCACTATATGAACATACTTAGCTAATGCACTCTTCATGTGCCTGCACTGCTAGCATAGTCTGTTGGAGCACTCAAATATCCACACATCATTTTGTTACACTTTCAGGATGTAGGCTGTTTTCCTACCAAAAATTTTCCATTTATTGGTCAGTTAGTTTGGTCAGATGTATCAATCTAATGGTGAAAGTGGATGGCATATATTGAGATACTATCTCTCATTTTGTTGAAAGCCAATATATCAATACATCCAATCCACTTATGGCGTTTGGGTTAAATTTTCTGGGTATCAGCGACATCCTGGAGTCTGTCTGTATCTGTGTCCTTGCTTGATGTGTCAGTAGATAAGAGATTCACCAATCTCTACCGCTTTTCCCAAGCTTATCACACCCCTCTACCCCTCCCACCACCCCTTTACTACCCAGTTCCCAACCTCAACCTGTGGTGCCCGTTAGAGATATTCTCAAACTATTCCCAAGAACTGTGCACATCGGAACTATGGTCAAATGGGAGTTCTAGTCATGAAAGTAACTACATTTAGTCAAGCATTACATTTGGCTATTCAAATGAAGCTGGAAGATCTATGTTCACTTAACGCGACCAAGCAGGTGTTTCACTATCCCTGCCAGTTGATTCGGTCAGTTAATCTCTTTGCTAGCCGTGTACTTCAGTATCTGCAGTAGTGCTCGTAAAAAAATAAATAAAAAAAGTTACGTCTGTACATCAAAGGCCAGTGTAACTTGCACCTTGATTTCACATAGCTTTCAACCGTGTCCACTAAGTAATTTGAAACCTTGACTTTTATGGGCTCGCAAAACTACATTTTCTGTGACGGAATTTAATCGGTTGATACCAAGGAGAGGGAGATACCATTTCACTATTGCAACGACTGTCATTCGTTCTACAGGGGCTCTGTAAAGCCAACACCACTCAAATTATCCCTCCTTTCACCCCCTCACCCCAATATCGCCCCCCCCCCACCGCCTTCCCTCACTCCCACCTACACCCCCCAGACAACCTTCTCCCTGTCATTGTTACTGTCACCTTTGTTGAATTTCTTTTGGGTTCTCTCTTTGTTTTAATTCCTATTTTTTGCTGTACAAAGTGTTTAAAATATTATTTGTATTATATGATGTTAGTATGGTAATGTTCTTTATTAAGGAAGAAGAAAAATTTATTTTTGTTACTGGTCTGTTTCATAATTCTTTTTTAAATTGGTATTGTAAGATATCTATGCAAGAACTGTTAAGTGGAGCATTTTTATTTAAGAATGTAATATGTGTAATAAATGGTAGAATCTGATTACTGCTGTCTGGCACTGTGTGTGTGTGTGTGTGTGTGTGTGTGTGTAAAAAAATCTTTTTTTCTAAAAGGTAATGGCCAATGACCAATAGGCTCTGGAGAGCCACAGAGGAATGCAGTGGAAACACCTCATTGAACCATTTCATTGTACCTTCACACACTTCGGTCCAGGTTTTGAACTCCCAGTTGCCACAGAAAAATGACTGATAAAGCCCCTTCATGGCTCTTTCCATTGTGCCGCATGGTGGCACATTATTTCTGGATAATGGGCAGTTAGGCAGACATCAAAGTATGGTTCAGCTGCTGGCAAGAATACACTCACGTTGAGAACGAACATCACATAGCTATCACAAAAGCACTTTTACTCTGGATATTGCAATTGGTTGCAATTTAGGTCTTTATTACAAATTAAGACAATCTCATGAATATCTATAGCTCTCCAAATGGCCTCTCTGGAGTTGCTGTGTGTGGCTTAGGGTTTAATTAGACCTATATTAGTAGCATTACTAACTTGTCAATAAGTAAAATGTCATTCAATCCCACTCATAGCCATGCCATCCAGATTAAAAGAGGTAATCAAATGATTAATGGATAATTAGGGAACAATTGCATGAAGAATAAGGATATCACATACACCCTATTTATTCTGGGTTATCAATAACTTATAACTTAGAACAACTGACCAACTGTGGTTGTAATTAGCCTATATGGAAATGTAAATATGAAGCAGTTATATTTTCCTCATAACACTACTAGGAATGTGTGAGCCTTACATTGAATTCCCTGATATGGTTATGTCTCTTTACAAGGTACAAATAAAGGAATATTTGTTGAAGACAGCACCGCAATACTAGCTGACAGAGGATTATTGTCCAGGCAAATGAGCCTCTCAGCAGAGTGCTGTGCTAGACATTGGGAATAGATCATGCTGATTAGCTGATACATTTTCCAAGTATTAAAAGCTTAGTCAGGTCTTGTTAGATATAAAGAAGTAAGAGCGCTCTCTTTCTAAACGTATTCACCAGCATAAGGCTCCATATGTTGTGTAAGTGTTTTTAAAAATCCGCAATCATCAGCTCTCCTAAACAGCAGAAATAAACAGAAAGATGATGAATCTCCACTAAATATCTTACGCTCATCTCTTAGAAATTATGAAGGAACAGGCCTGTCATATTCAGTCAACAGGCCTGTCAAATCCTTTAATTATTAAGAATGAATTCATAGAAACATACAGTAGATAGAGGCATAGAGGTATGCATAAAGAAAAATAATAGTAGCCCAATGAATATGTGAGTCTGACAAGACATTCAATTAATCAGTCAAAATGTTGAGTGAGCCAGTTTCAACATCAAGGTTTAAAATGCATCATAAAATGCATCTGTTACCTGAGAAAAACTTAACCCTACATACAGCAAGTTATGGTGACCCTAGAACCCGAACATTCCGTCCAGGCGCACGGTTTATGTATACAAAAGAACATGTGGCTGTAGGGGAAGGGAAAAGAATGGTCTGAGCATATTAGTGCAGGTGTGGGATTGATATGTGATCTAGGAGTTTCATGGGGGCAGGATAGTCTAGTAGTGTGTTCGAATCCCAGCCGAAAGGTCATGGAGTTCGGCCTACCTGTGAGCAGGGTCCGATATTATCTTCATGACTCGCCAGCCAAGGCGGCTGGTAGATGAATGAAAATCCACCGGCCAAGCATATTTTTTACCGGCCAAAAGTATGTATTAGTATGTATTAAAAGTTAAAACATTAACTTTCTGTGGCTCAAATACATAGGCTACATTTGTTACAGTATTTCATTGAGATAATAAGGTATTATGTTGGATACAAAATTAAAGAGGCCTGAACAAAATTTGAAGCAAAATTGTTTAAATATATTGATCAGTGGTAAATAAATTCATTAAATTCAAATTTCAACTTGAAAATCCAGACTACTAAAAATCTTAGCGCTGGTCTGCTCAGACATTACTGTTATCATCGTTGATAAGACGAGAGGCTCAGATTGAGCCCGGGACACAGAAACGAAGGCAATAGGCACTTTTCCACTGCAGGAACTCGCAGGCCATTTTAGTGGAGGCAGCATTTCTTTCCAACGAATCTCTTAATTACACCAATATTGTGCATGTGAAAGTTTGTGCCGATAGAAAATTTATGAAAGATCACCAGTTGTATTTTCCCTGTCTGAACAGGAAATATCCTAGTCTAGTGAAATTCATGATGAGTGAAGTTGTAGTCTTGGTTAATGTTCAAGGCATAGAAAAACATTTTAATCGAATCTGTTGATTACCCCAACATTGTGCTGGTAAAACAGTTTGTGCGTGTAGCAGATGTCGTTATAAAGATCTCTCTAGCATATGGTCTGCATACAGATATAGACGATGCGCACTGAGATGAGAGGAGAAAGAGGAGAAAATAAAGTATAATTCTTTGAAGAGCCAGACTGCTCGCCCGTGTTTGTTAGTACACAGAGCAACTTAGCAACCAACTCGGTTCCCTCCATGTTGATGTCTGTTGTCGTTATTTTGACATGATAGCTACTAGCTAGCAGCAGACCGGCGGCAAGTGATGGTTACCCATATTCTGCGAAGACCCGCCCCTAGCTTCTGATTGGCTATTGTTCGTTGTTTGGTTATGGTTATGGTCATATGGTTGTTAGATAGGCTTAGACAAAAAATGTCAGGCTCAGAGAGCCAATCAGAGGCAGAGTAAGGGTGGGTCTTCATGGAATACGGGTACGTGTTTGTGTGTGTCTGTGTGTGTGTGTCAAACTCCGACTGCTCCGACAAGGACAGAGGACAGAAGCAGAATGCCTGTAAATCAAAATGTGGTAGAGACTTTCAAATAGTGGTACTATTTGATACTGATACTATTTTGGTACAAACATTTACCCGCAAGTGTGGCGGATAGTCTTCTGAGATATACTCGCCAAATGGAAAATATGCCCGCAATTGGTGACCTGTGAGCATACTAGAGAAAGATGCCTAACCCTAATCTGTGTCCTAATACTGGTCATTTTACTCACTGTAATTCAACAAGGATAAAAGCGTCAGTTAACTGACCTAGTTGTAATTGTTTTAAGGAGAATTCTGGACACAAATCAAGTGTCCCTTTAACTTCAATTTATCAGAAATCCATAGCAGAGTTGTCTTCACCAACTGTCTAGGTCCAACTTAACTGCCATCTTCTAATCGAGCACAGAACATAGAAACAAATAACAGTAAACACATTTCACTTGTGTAATTGTATACAGCAGTTAAGGTTAAAACCATCTAACTTTAGGCTGACCGAACTGAATTAGCTTCTTCCACATCAATAGCACCATAGCTAAGAGAATAATTTAAGGACCATATAGCCTATAGTAATGAGGTGGAGAGTCTACATATTTGTTTCCTCATGCAGACAGACCATTGTATATCTAGATGTTGTTGTTGTTACTGATGGTTTCCTATTTGTAAGGCCCAGAGGAGAGGGGGGGGTTAATATTTCCAGAATATTCCCACAGGAAATGAACAAGGATAATTCAGGAAGTGAAGCTAAAGCAATTGTTTTCAGAATTCAGATGAACAGATGGATGCGAGGATATTATTTAAATGTTAGAATTGACAGCATTTGGTACATCTGGTTTATGCTTACAAACATCATAGAAACTTTATTGTATTTCTTTATTACTTTAATATGCTGCGTGTAGGACATGCATGTGTTGTTTACTACAGTATGTTTTAATGAGTTATCATGCATGCACACATGCAAACACACACACACACACACACACACAGCAGCATAAAACTATCCCTTGTATGCAATTTTTCGCACACGCTGTAAAAATGTAAAAGTCATATTTTGCTGGCCAATGATCTCCTGTTGTTTCTAAATATTGTAGTTTAAGATATTTAGCTGTCAAATTTATAAATGTCACAGTGACAATCTCTACAGTGACACAGACATTTCCTTGGGAGAGCTGGTGGGTTGCGGAGGAAGAAAGTTGGAAGGGCTTGAAAGGCCCGCTTTCAATTGTGGGTGCACACAGGAAGTGGTTCAGTAGAAACAGGAAATTAATAGAACAGTGTTTCTTAATGGTGGTTCTCAAAATACCCATACATTCCTTCTTCTGTTTTGTGTAGGGTGTACGATCGGAAGGTTAGACTTAGGCTTTTGATTGATATTTCCAGCATATTACGTCCCCGACCCATTTAATGATCACTCGACTGGAATAGGCCGAATGTGATATTATGATTAATTACAATCATTCAAAATAAATGGCCTATTTTGGGTGGCCTATGATCATAGGAACTTTGTAGAAATTACACCGCAGCAGGTTTAGAGATGCAGAAGTTATCTGTGTGGACTGAGCTGTTTACTTTGTAGGTTACAAGGTCGCAGGTCGGATCGCCCAGAGGTCACTGGGGCGGAGAACACCCAGAAGTGAAGGTAGGATGTGCAAATATGAATTTCGATGCCCGGACAGATGAGCTAATTAAGCCGCAAACTGGACGAGCGGCAAACAATAGAAGCAGTCTATTTGTTTACCGCTCGTCCAGTTTGCGGCTTAATTCTTTTAAAAAAAAGCTTATCTCCCATTAACAGCTAGTCAGGAGGTCAAACACAAATTATCCTGCAAAGTGCTGCTACATCTTCTGACCCCCCACCCCACCCCAGATACATGGACCCTCCACGCCATCATCACCGCCCTGACCCCCACCCCAACCCCCACGCACATCCTGATTGCTCTTCCTGTCCTGCATATGTTCCCGGTTTCCTGTCATCTTGAGCCTAAACATTCCCTCCTCTGAATGCTATATATAGTATATATAGCAAGTGCAATGACGTGCATTAGATTGAGTGCTCTACTTACTGTACGTCATTTTACTTGCCATGTACAGTATACAGGGCTAATTTAAAATGTGTTCATGTATCCCAAACTTTTTAAAATGAAAAACTGTACAACTTGGAATCCAACTGATCTGTTTGTTTTCGCCTCATCTTCCACACTTTTAGTTACACTTACTGACTTCTTAAATGTACACTTCTTTTGTTAGCAGGGCTGACAGCAGAATCATTCAAAGCTAAAGCACAATTCAAGCCCTTGAATAGTCCTTGCTAACCTGTGTTTTGAACAGCAACTGTAACAGCAAGTACTTTGTGTGGTTTTCTATTTCTCTTGGCCATTATACTGACTTACTACATATACACTTATAAAGAGCATCTATTTTTATTTTATTTTTTACAACTAATGAGATGAAAAGTCTCAAACCTAAATGAAGAATTAAACCTCTGCCCATATTTGAATGGGAAAGAAAAAGCAAGGTATTATTTTATTCAAACTAGAGGTACAGTACCACACACAGACAAAGAAACAGCTGAAGTGTCTCCCCAAATGAGGGCTTGACATATAATCAGGTTATATTACAGCAATATTGCAAACACTGATCAGACCATTTAGGCCTCTTTGTGGTATTGTTGCTGTCTGTAGTGCTTCTCAGACAGATTTAAATTGTCTGCTGTTTTTTTTAGGTTTTGGCCACAATCCATCTCCCTTTGTTTCAGTCAGTGCGTTCTGCCACTGGGCCGACTTTATCAATCACCGGCTGTACTGTAATGGTTTAAATAATTCATCGCTAGCACAGATCCCGGAGTGAGAGAGTCGGGGGAGAATAAGCAGGAGGGGGAGATTATTTTAGACAGCAGTCTCTATTCTGCGGCTCTTCCATCTCGCCGCACATGAGTTCAGTCGGTGTTTACCAGAACACCCACTCCTCCTTTCCCGTGAGAAAGATAGCCTCTTTCAACTTATTTGCACCGAAATTGCAGCCGCTAAACTCAGGTTTTTATACAAATACATTTAACCTGACTTAGGATATATCTTTATTTAAAGGCTCCGGGTATACTTCAAATGAAATTGAATTTGTGTTCACAGAGACAAAATGGAGGGTTTGTGACCAAAATGAAGTGCCATATTTGGCTACAACCGCCGTGCAACGGCTGGCCGACAGAACTAGTCGAAAATGTAGTACACTGCCAAGATTGTATGATATGTATTTAATATATGAATAATATCTTATGTATGAATACTTTATATACAAATATATGGTAAAAATGCACCATCACTGAGTTTAACAAGTAATGAATAAAGATGTTAGCAAAATCTAAAATAAGCATTTCATTTTAGTTGCCACTGAACCATCCTGTATAATTTGCTGTTCCTTCTTTCTGTTGAGTAGACTTTTGCGTAGTATTTTGCTTTTCCATTTGAGGTATATAGCCAGCCTAATAGCATATGAAGCTGCACTTATTTAGCTGTATTTATTTCCTTTTTTTTATTTAAGTAAAATGTATTTTCTGTTTCAAATATTCTTCTTCAGAATATCACTTGAAATACAATACTTGAATTACTTGTTGATTGTATATCTTCTGACAGTTCAACTGCAACATCGGCAGTATAAAGATGTCCTGAAATTGGTAGTAATCTTCCTAGCCACAGTATGAGGGCTAAACATAAAAACTGGATCCAAACTAGTAAAAAGCTGCGGTTCTCTCTTTTTAGTTCATTGCCAGTATATGTATTGGGAAACATTTGGTGCAATAAATGTATATCTTCCTCCTGTCCTTGGTCTTGGTTCGTTTTGTGATTTAAACAGCTGTGTCTCTATCAACTCTCTACAAATGTCTTTCCTGCGAGAAGCAACGAACCCGAGCACACCTTCCCCTGTCCCTCACAAACGTCTCCACCCTTCCATGTTCCGGGAGTGGAGCTCGTAATCATAAACCATGAAACAAAGCCAATAAAAGAGGAGTGGAACTACGGCTGCCAAGGGGCCCATGCAACCTTGGAGGAAAATGGTTGAACAAAATGAGTTTCCCCTGAACATTTAGTGGAGAACAATATGGCTTTGTCCTCCTCCAAACCCACACTGCCTGGACTAGGTGGAGGAGACAGAACAGGGCTCCCCACGGCCTGGCCAGGGCCTTTCTATTTCTACTCCACATTAGAGAGGATGTGTGTGTGTACGCTTCCGTGTTATCCACACCTGGCACATCCTGCAATAGCCCATTAACAAAGAGGAAGTCTGAGCAAACACACACACTGTTGTGAATAGCGGGGAATGTGAACCCAAAAGCAGACCAGGGTAGGCAGAGAGTTCTCACAAAACGACCTGTTTATTCACAGGATGGATAGTAAATTAACAAAGGGAAAAATGGTAACAGAGAAGCGTCTCTCGCAGGGCGGCGGCGGTCCGAATCCAGGCGAACTCCCGGCAGGCTGATACTCTGTAGAACCGAGAGACAAAGAGGCACGATAAGTTCGAGGTATAAGTACACACGTCAAAAAGGCTTACTAGCTTGTAGCGCTGTGCGTAGCTACCGGGCAGGT